>CM060916.1:590033825-590553825 GCA_030737875.1 Allium sativum
TAGAAACGCATTACAACGCGTATATACACAAACTTTGAGTTAACATACCAAAAAACAAAGATGGAGCTATAATACAAACTGAATCCACACCCAAAAATATGGAAAATTGGTTCCTCTATAAAATCACCCACCAATATTATTCACAAAAACACTTAGCCCCACATCCTTTACTTATGCATATGCACGTAGAAAACACAATTTACAATTTAAAATGCCATTATTTTTACCAAATGGAAAAAAGATAAAACTACTACAATGAAAGTATATTATCTAACATGGACGTCCATTATATTCTACGCTACTTATCAATACACTATTTTTACTACGACCGTGTGCGAAGCACGGGTTCGCACTAGTTAATAAAGAAAACTAGAACATAAATTGCTAGAATTATGAAAGTTAGTATTATACATAATTATTGCGTTCATAAATATCTTATATGTCCAATTAAACGTAATTTATGTTAGTTGTTATTATTATGAGGATTACATTCATGATAGGTTTAAAGTTGGAATGTTCTCTACTTATTATGGATAATAATTAATTGTTGCTTGTAATAAACGGAGAACTAATAATTCTAACCTTGAGGTTTATGAGATCTAATATAATAATAAATTATAAAATTTAAAAAGCTTATAATTAGGCAAAATGAGAACTAAGTGTTGCAACTCAATCTAATGGGCATTAAATACTGCAATAAAATTGGAGATAACTAAAGACTTACAATTGATATGAACTAATGGAAATAAAAGGAACTGATATAAATGACCTTTATTGTAATGCCTATTGCCTTAGCAAATAACCGTTCGATGACCTATGGGAGTTATTGTAATAATTCAAATGGGAATTTTGGATAGGAAATTTATTACCATAATTATACTAAGTCCAATAAAGTATTCATAAAACTATCAACTTCATTTTATAATTAGTTTAAATCTAGAAATAGTATTCAAAATAAAAATAGGTGATGGACTTAGTAGGTTAGTAATACGAGATCAGTTGGGTCATTCGACAGAAGCTTGTACTTTCCAACCATCGGATGTACGCACAACTTATGTGAGATATCACCGGTCGTAGAAGCCCATGACAATTGTGGAAATGTTTAGAGGAATGTTCTCAATGGTTTACTTTAAGCGTTGAGGTATTAAGAGGCTATAGGGCTCGTCTCTCTGTCGAAAGAAGAAACCTAAGGGTTATAGAGTGTCGTATATCCTGCTTTGGCTGGATTATGTTCTAAATAGTTAGATCCACCTTTGCGGGTCTTAAGTGGTTAGGACTCGCCCCTTTACTTATGAATTTATCCTAAGGAGTACACGTAGTAGTCATGGGATCCACCCTCGTTAGGTATTAAATGATCATATGACTCGACTTTTTTTTCAAAAGAAGTATTAATTGGCTTTACGAGTGCGAAGTAGGG
The DNA here is from genome assembly GCA_030737875.1 of Allium sativum. Lineage (NCBI taxonomy): Eukaryota > Viridiplantae > Streptophyta > Magnoliopsida > Asparagales > Amaryllidaceae > Allium > Allium sativum. The sequence goes on from CM060916.1 coordinate 590,035,243, forward strand.
AATCTTTGGAAGAGTCTGATTCCCTAAATGTTTTAAGTGACTAGGTTAAATTCCGTCTGGAGATAAGATATCAAATGACGTCTTTTGAGTAGGGTGTGCATATCCTCCGGTAAGTAGTAAGAGATTACCTGAATAATATCAGCTAGATAGTAACACAGACGTCTACCTAGGAAGGTCTTAAACGGCAAGGTGTCGCCTACTTCCGATAAGTACTAAGTAATTGTTTACCATCACTCGCATTATGCGTTGTTTTCTTTATAAGATTAGGATATGCGAATGGCAGAAGTCTTAACTAGTAGTTAGAGGATTTAGTGGTTAGTATCCTCTAATCGATAATAATAATGTGTTAGAAAATCACCTGTCAAGGTCATAAGTGATTAATGGATCCACCTTATGTTATATTGTGTCAAGGCCTTAAATGATCGATGGACCATCCTCTTTATCGTTGAAGTTTTGGAGTTTATGAATGGTGGGATTGTTTAAAGGCTTCGTATAAAAGCTATAATCTCATAAACAAGTAACTTTGTTTACAGGAATGTGCTACCTTGGATATAATAGTTAAAATCGTCGTGCAGTAAGGTTAGGCTAGAATCACTAGTTGTGTTAGACATATAAATTAGGTGAAACCAAACGGGATAAATTTGTGCACTGTGGACATTGTAAACATTTTTTATCGACATATAATTGGAAGTGGACATGTTTGGTTTCCTTCATGTTCTCTCATGCGTAGTATTGGTGTGGAGTCTTGGTTTTAAGGTGGTAGTCGTAGTCAATACTTGTTATCATATATTATTTCCGCCATGAGTTTGTCTTTATTATACTCTGATTATGCTCAAGCTAATTATTGCAGATACCAAATCAATTCAATTCGTGCTTAGACGAGTTCAGATTTGAATATCGATTTTGTTGAAATTTGAACTTACAAAAGTGTGGATTGTTACAGGATGAGTTCAATGGTGGAGAGGATGAAGAAGTTTATATAGATGCAAGAATGAATGGTAAATTTTAAGTGCAATTAGAATCACGTCCATCTTTTCTAAATTCGCATGTTTTATATCGTGAAAAATAGACTGAAGGACAAACTTAGCAAATTTTATAGTGAGAAGTATGGAAAATTTAAAATTTAGTGAGAATGACACATTTTAGTGTAAAAGAAAAAAGGATAGTGGATACCCTGAATTCTACTGTTATACTAAAATGTGTCATTCTTCCTTAATTACAAATTTTATATATTTTTCACCAAAAAAATTGTTACGTTTGTTATGTAAACGAAAATTCTCTATCTCGCTTTAAAAAATACACGTTCTAAAAGCAATCACTCCAACATGAACAATGACACCTATGAATTAGAAACGTATTTTCTAGAAACATCTTAATATTATTAAAATTATCCGAATACCCTCGTCGATTCCAACTTCATAAAAAAAATAGAGAAAAATTTCATAGAAGTAAATTGAAAGACATAATGATAATTTTTTACGTTCATAAAGATGTATGCCAAAATATCCCTAATTTTAACCTTTCTTTAGAGCACGACGATCCTTTGGCTCTTTTAACATTTCGTTGTATAACCAGCTGAATCGCCAACCTTGGTCTTTTGAATTCATGTATGCACTAAAAGTTTAAAAGTTGAAAACAATATTAAGAAGAATGTAAGCAACAAATGGGTACAATTTACCAATATATTATTGCTTACAGACAAAAAGGAGGGTGCATTTCAATTACCAAAGATATGAAAGCACAATCTCATAAGTTTCCGGTGTTGATTAACAAATCACTCATGAATATACATTATTATTCTTGTAAAACATCCTCCTCAGGGGAAAACAAATCCGTACAGATATGACCGGAATCTTCTAGTGAGCAGACTTGAGAGATTTTTGTGGCATTACGTTATCAGGAAGTATGAGCTCTGGAGGGACCTCTCTCACTACTCCGAGCATGGAGTCATACTCTTCGTCCTTGCGAGCATACTTCTTCCTCATTGCTTTCTCAAACTCTATTTCATCAAAGGATTTTGCATTTTCAGCAGCATGGATTTGCGCTAGATTCACGTAGTTTTTTGCCGACTGAGATATGAAAGCTACTTCTTCTTCTGTCAATTCTCTTAGGAATTTTGCAGGGTTACCTGCCCAAACCTGTTTATTTCTATCTTATCATGTTATCTATGAAGTTTAAACATAGATATTTTTCTCTTGAATAAACACATTACATGCTTTATATATATAACAAGATGAAGGCTAATGTAAACTCTCTTAAAACGGAGCTGCCTCCTCTAGTAATAAAGGGAAAAAAAGCGAACCCTTTGACCGAACAGTTGTTAATCTTGGACATTCGCATTATCATGAATTACAAAACAAAAAGATCCCTTCTCCTTGGTCTAGTTAATGTATTTTGACTGAATGTTAGTTACCCTTCAAATTATTGTTCAGTTTAGCTATGAGCCATTGAGTGCGGTGCACACAAGTAAAGATTGCCTTATTATTGAGGTGTTGCTCTTTGCACCGCGATATCTGACTTTATATATATATATATATATATATATATACAGAGAAAACAGAAATGAAGAAATCAAGGTAGAAAGAAACAGAGAACAGACCCTCAGACATATACAATAATAGAAAGGTTCAAGATTTACTTACTTACAAAATTTGTTAAAATGATAAGCATCTAAGTATAATATGGGAAATTTTACTAGGCTTAGAAGCAAATTCAAGTCATAAAACAGCACACCAATATGTTTTATTCATCACAAATCTGAGTCCAAAGTCTTGGCCTCATTGAGATATTTATCGTTTCAAGTATATAGTAACCCTCAAGTTGAGTTCTTCGAAACCCATGCATAAAGAGGAGCCCTTTGTGTGCAGGTACAACCCTACTTGTATGGTAATAATCACGTGGAACTTAGTGGTTTTCATTTATAGTAATCAATTTTCAACTTGTAATTGACCATAAAAGCTTTGCTAAATTACATAGAAAAGCCTCCTCATTGATGCATGAGACGTGCTTAAAATTACCTGGCCACTTGGAATTCTTGTGTTTTGTCTTACAAGAGACCCAGCTGCAACCATGGCATGCTTTTCCACAATGGCACCATCAAGCAGAGTTGCACCCATTCCAACAAATGCTTCATCATCGATGGTGCACCCATGTATTACTGCACTATGACCTGTGGTACAACATAAGCTTCATCAAAATATTATAGCATAAAATGACATTATATTCTTCGTACTATATAGTTACAATACATTAACACTACAATAGTCGCAAATGTAAGAATGTGAGTTTTCATGAGACTTCCTCCAATGATTTTAATAGTCTATAACTAGAAACAAATACAACAATAGCAATGCATTAAAATAATTTAAGCATTGGTAATTTGCTACAGAAGCGTAGAGACTAGAGATTTTACACGATTGTTGACAGAAACCGTAAATAAGTTCGAGAAACTGTAGTTCTGTAGTAGACAAATCATACCATCATATTCAGTGGCGGAGCTAAAAATTCATTTTAGATAGGGCAGGGAGTAAAAAATGGCCAGCAATAATTTTAGATGGGGCAAAAACTTCTAAATTACCTTTTCTACATAGGATTTCAAAATTTTGAGCTAGAGCTTGTACCCTGGCGGGGCACAGAGCGCCTTTGCTCCTAGTCATATTTAAAGTTATTCGACCCGAACAGTAAGCAGAATGAATACATGAATGAGAATAAGATATATATGCTCATAATCAAATTACAATTATCTATGACCCTCTAACAGAGATATTTTACGAAGAGTCAAATATGTCCAGAAATTGTGTGAATTATCCCGACTTCAGATATCATCGCCAAGTTAAGAAATAAATACTTATGCATACAAGGAAAGCAATCTAGATCATTTAAGGCGCGAGCTAGCGTAGTATGCAGTATGCGTACACCCTATCCCTACTACTATCATTGTTGTAAAAGATATATCCATTGTAGAGACAGGAAGAAAAGAACACTATAATTTCAAGTTCATGCCGAAGCATGAAGGCAATCGTCGACTGACTGCACATTTCTTGAACCCGTGAAATGAAGGCCAAGAGTGTTCTTTAGTTGACTACATGTTCTGCTCAAATTATAACAAAATCAATGTTGCGTTTAGTCTTACCACATATTCAATAATGATTAATAAGACTGCAAAGACGTTGAAAGAAAGCAGAAGTACATGATTGTACACCAATCACGATGCTAAAACCTTTGCGGAATTACGGGTTGACGATAAGAAGATAAAAACTGCACTTTACTCTTCCAAAAACAAAAGTTGTCAGAACCATATTATGTAACGCATTACTAATAATATCAAGAATGCCAATTATAACAAACTGTAGAAGCACACACGTTGTAGTCAATCCCTTCGATAAACTCTATAAATGTATTTAGATTTTAGACATGTAATTTCACTTTACAATTACAGGTTTCCAAAGCACATGTGAACTCTGACATATGACTGATGCTCCACAATCAAAACCCAATAGATTGAATAAAAAAGGTAAGTGAGGAAAAAAAATTCAAAAAGAAGCTAAAATACTCCATTTCTTTCATTGATTACTCACAGTATCTATAAAAAAAAAAAAAAAAAAAAAAAAAGGGGGGGGGGGGGGGGGGATGATAATCTCTAGGTGGAAAGAATACAAAACTCACCAATAGTGACATTATCTCCAATGATTGTTGGCAATACCTTGCCACTTATATTAGATTTTGCTACATGAACTAAGGAGTTATCCTGTATATTAGTACCAGATCCCACTCTGATGTTGTTTACGTCACCTATACACAAAAATGGCAGAGTTCAGATATAAATGGAAGGGGAAAAGCAAAAAGAAAAAGAAAAACTAAGCATCAAAAATGAGTTAAAAAAAATAGAAGACATACCCCTTAGAACACATCCGTACCAAATCGACGAACCATTGCCAACTTGAACATCTCCGATAACAGCGGCACTTGGAGCCACAAATACATCCTTTTCAATGCGGGGAACTTTCTCAAATATATTCATTAATGTACGATGCCTAGACACTGGATCAAACAATGTTCAGAAAAATCAATAACTGAAGTTGATTTAGGACAACAAAAACATGATACCTATTATATATCACAAAAATAACTTGTTCGAGAAAAGGTGACAGAGGAAAAGGGGGAAAGGAAAGGGTGTGGGGGGGGGGGGGTATTATTCTACCTGCTAGTTCTTTCATTAGGATATTAGTAACAGTTTCACTTTATATAGCTTCAAGTCAAATTGATTACAAGCATGAATTCTTTCAGTATCATTTCAAATGAACATAAATGTGAATCATGTAATGTAAATAAATAATGAAGAGATGTATATTTCGATAACAACATGCAACTTCTCAAGAAGGAAGAAATATCATTTAAGCGTGCTTAAGCGTACGTCATTTAAGTGTTAAGTGCATGTGCTACACTTAGTTTTTTGAAAAGCAACAGAATTAAGCGAGCTTACCTACACTTTGCTTAAATTTAAGGAAGGATTAACCACTACAAAGAAAAAGAAGGAAAAAAAAAACATCATTTAAGTTTTTAAAAAATGAGGTTACAGCGAAAATGCCACATTTCCTAACAAAATTTTCTCATTTTCTACAACATGGGTCCATGGATGGTGACTTGTTTATTGCTTTAAGATACGATTATATTTATTTGACAAATGTGCAAAGTTTGTACTTAACTCGAGTATGCTTACTTTAAATAGCAAAAGTCAAATCCAACTTCTGCAACCTATGAATTTATGGGTAAACCTCAAAGTTATTATTATTATTATTATTTTGATCAATTTGTGCATTCGACAATTATACACCTGATATAATCTCTTTAAATAAATTTATGTTGATACAAATAACGTATGCTAAAAAAATTAGCAGTGCGGGAAACGAGACTTCAATCATCTTCTCTCACTTAGCACTTAATATAACAAAGATATTACCTAAGAAAGGTCTTTTTTTTCAAATGGAAAATAATATGTTTTTTTAAAAGCAATAAGATTGTCCTTTTTGCGTGTGTATGTGTGTGTGTGTGTGTGTGTATATATATATATATATATATATATATATATATATATATATATATATATATATATAGGGGAGAGTTCCGCTACACCTCTTCTATTGCACGTGAACTCTCTCCCTGAATTCCAGCCACACAATCCCCCACTCATTCTCCCTCTTCCGACTAACAAAGAGGGAGAATGAGTGGGGGATTGTGTGGTTGGAATTCAGGGGGAGGGTTCACGTGCAATATAAGAGGTGTAGCGGATCCCTCCCAACATATATATATATATATATATATATATATATATATATATATGTATATATATATATGTATGTATGTATGTATATGTATATGTATGTATGTATGTATATGTATATGTATATTCTTTTTTCGTAGAAAATAAAATATCGTTAGATCAACGGAAGGGAAGTCTTCCTTCAAACAAGAGAGATTGCTTCCTTTTAAATAATCAATTTTACAAAACACTACATAAATACAACACCTATATTTTGAAAGAACATTAAATTTGTCGGTGCACCAATACGATTTTTCTATCAAATGATCATATTCTGAAATTTGAAAAGAAATGAGATTAAAATAAGGAGCAGCACAATTATGCAAGATAATCTTCCATAAGTCGATTATTGCTGAATCCAAATGGTGTAGGGACAAGATTCAAAAACATTATCATATGAAGATGTGTTGTGAGATATATTTATGATCGAAAGCGGGGACGGCTTTGTAAATGTTATTTCATTGCAAAAAAAAAAATTTATTTCGTTTTTAGGTTTAATAAGATTTCGCTAGAAGCAAAAAATAGTGTGAATGAAGATCTAGAACAGAGTAAATATTAGGTACAAAATTGGTTGTTAGCCACATGGTAGAATCATACATTTCAAAATTCTGCAACAGAAAGTTAAGAATATTACTACTTATAACTATCGACATCAAACCTTTTTGTATTTGCTAGAGGAGGTTCTTTGCCACAAAAATATGTTTGAGCGAAATCTAGCAGGAACCAGTTTTGAGAACCGTACATAGAAAAAAAAGGATGAAATGAAGATCGTAAAAACATAATGGAAATTTTTTTTTTCTTTCCAAAGGATGTGATGTAGATCGTAAAACATAATGGAAGAAAAGTATTTTTACCCATGACTCACATATATTGTTTACCGTTGGGCAAAGTCGGGCCAGAAACATGATAGTACAAACACAACAGAATACATTGAGAAAATGCTGCAAACACTTTTAATAGTATAACGCTAATCTTCTACGGGAACACACAAACTGATGAGAGCAAATGCATAATGCATGTGTATGCATGTACGATGTAGAGCAGTTAAAACACCATGCAGTCCCATAACGGAGAGACTGCAAAAAGCTATAACAGGGATATAACGGAAAACAGCAAAGATGCAAAAGGCTGTATTCAAAACAAATTCATTTGCCAAAATCAAATATATTATACGTTGGTTTATGAAGGGGAAAAAAACAATGTTTAATCTGATTGATATAACAAAAGCCAAAAATATCTTGATCCAGACAGTGCAGCATTTTCAGACTTCAGGTTAAAGACAGTGATTTAAATTATATCAGGTGTTTGGATCTTGAATTTGAGCATATAATCTAGCTTTGTTATTTAAAAAGAATTGGATAAACTTGATTCTTATACTGAAACTGGTAAAGAAGACACCAAAACACTGATTTAGCAGGCATAACGGTAAATAACAGTTAAGTGGACTGACCGTTTAAAAGTGTTAAGTTGTAAAATTGTAACGGCCAAAGAGTGGCAAGTGTTTTATCCCCCCCCCCCCCCTGCTGGACTTCAACCGCATAGGTATGATGTATACAAGCTAGTAGGGTGTAGTAGATAAGCTATGAGTGTGTGTATGATGTGACTATCTATGCACTGTGATGAGATGCAATGAACACGAAATACATGTCCATAGTGTATGTGCTTAAAGTAGCGTACATTTAACTCGCTAATTCTACTGTAAATCTAATATAACCATGCACCATGGAACTACCCTACCTCTGTACTCAAACTACTAACATTTGTGATATTAAAATATTTTATTAGGTTTTTCATTATTCAGTTATGTGGCTACACAGCTTTGAAAGTTAGAACATCTTCATGTACCAGTTTCTTTCCACCACCTTGCCCAAGTTTTCATCATCAGAAATAGATGGGTTCCTATTGCACCAAATCCTCCTGTAGCTGTAACATGGGATCAACCTAAATAATAGGTTCTTAAACAATTTTCCTCCACTCTTGGGCCACCCCGACAGTAAATTGCCGCTTAATGAGGAAAAATCTCCACTGAGAACTACCAGGATTTCAAAGTGACATAGCGCATTGACAACAATGCGGCTTATGCAGAACAGGTGATATACCTCCACTTCGTCCCTCGCTGGGTATGCTGAGTTTCTTTAAATTGGAACCTACTGAAGTAACTTTTAGTTTGTAGGTTCGAGCCAGTTGCAACACAAAAATCAATTGTCTTTTAGCTTAAACTTTTTAAGGAATTTTCTCTTCCTATACAAGCATGGGTTTTTAAAACAAATGAGATCAAATGTAAGTTGTTTAGGCCGCTTACATATTTACTACACACAACGTGACATAGGGCGCATGCCTTTATAAATACTAGGCATCCATTTGACAAGAAAAAAGATTTTAAAAAAACAGTTAACGGTCTTATCATACGTTACAAATTAATGTGATGAAACCAACAAAAACGAATTATCTAAAAGAAACTCAATAAAGACTTCTAGATCATTTGGAAAAGATCATTACGTTATATATTATAGACATAAATCGTTTTAAACGAAAATGATCATATAGCAATAATATAAAAAATAATGTTCATTGAACTAGATATTTGGACAAATTTTCACACCTTAAAGATACTAACATAACACTAGCAAAAGCAAATATGAAACTATCATTTATATTCAAGAAACACTGCTCAAGTAGCAAGTGGTATGACACTCTAGAGTGAAGTTATAGAGCTTATGGGTTCATGGTTAATACGGCGGTATGTCGAGTCGAGTCGATAGAGGTCCAACTAGTCGACTAGTCGATTAGTCGCAGACTAGTAGACAAATATATTTCTCCCACAAAAAAAAATTGTCAATTCAAATATATTGCTGCCAACAAATATTATTGCTACTGAACAAAGAAAATAAACAAATGATACATAGTATTTAATAAACTGCAAGTTGCATAGAATTTATATTGCTACAAAGGAAGAGCGGCGGCGGCAGTGAAAGGAAGGCGCTGCAGGTTCAGGCATCGATCGACTTTCGATACTTCGACAAAAGTTAGGGTTCAAATTTTTTCTGTTCGATACTTGGTATCAACCTTTTTCAATTTGAATTTTTTCAATTCGATTTTCGATCGATTTGTTTTTTTGTTCGATACTAGGTATCGAGCTTTTCCTGTTCGTTTTTTCTGTTCGATACAGTATGTATCGATAACTGTAGGGTTCGTTTTTTCTCTGTTCGACACAGTAGGTCTTGACAACTGTAGGTTCCCAAAAAAATTCGTTTCTGAAATGGGCCAATACCAACCTAGTCTAGTCGACTGATCAACAAATTTCGACCTAGGCGCTCAAAATTCATACGAAAAGCAAGTCGAAGCTTCAAGTTGATGGCTCAATCATGACTTATCGACGACTAGTCGTGACTAGTCGAGCGCCATGATAACAGTGGTTCAAACCACCAAGACACTCGAATCAATGCTAGAGTACTACTCTTACTTGACCACAGTTTATTTATTTTTTTTTGATTTGCAAATATGCATGCTATCAAATCCAAAACACAAGTACATGATTAGATACTGATTTGTTGTCCTTTAGATCCTAAATATTAAAAAAAATGAAATAGTATAAAAAGGTGCATCCTTTTTGCAGCCCATGACATTTGTGACATCATATTGTGTGCCTTTCTATATGCGTCGCACAATACATTGTCATGCGCCATGGCATGCCTATACAACACTGATCACTTTTAAAATCTTTAATAAAAAAATATAAGGTTATAGCCAATTGTTTAGCCCCATTGTAGAAAATCCAAATTTATATAATTGGCTGTGTCAAAATGCAAATGAATTGGACCTTGACCTTGGGCAAACCTTTAAAGAAATTTCACACATGCACAGAGAAAGACAAAGAAGGTTAACTCTATGTGAACAATTAGTTATAAATACAGTCGTTAGTACTCCACGCTTTATAATTTATGGTATGCTTTAGAATATCGTAGAACTTTCAATTCCGTTTTTCTTAAGAGAAAAAAAAGTTCCCTTATTTTGGTTCGATCATGCATTTCCAAATAAACATAACTAATATTCTTTTCTTGTAAATATATATTCAATAATCTCAATGAATATTTAACATGGTTCAAGGTTCCGATTTTGAATCTTGAATTTCCAGTCATGTGGACCAGTTCTGGTTTAAAGATCCAGGAAAGGACAGCAGCAGAGATATTAAATCAAGAAAGATGTCAAACTTAAATAAGTGAAACCTAGATTTTGTACAGTGATTTCAAACTAATCAACTACAAAAAACGGAAAAATGTTCACTGAATTTCTACAAAGATCGAGGAAGGAATTAAAGTCATGACCTAATTAAGTGTTTAAAGTTGATTATTTAACTGTAGTTTTTATATTATATTCTGGCAAAAAAAAGAGAAAGGAGAAAAAGAACATCGAGAAACAAGTACTGTAGAAAAAGGAAGTGGGTGGGAATTAGATTTTAGGATTTGGTTTGTTCATAAATAAATAAATAAATAAAAAGACCACCCTGTTCTACTAATGGGCAATTCTTTTTTGTGAACTATATGAAATTAGACACTTTTTGTTAAAGTAAATATTTCAAATTAGTTTGCAATATGCAAGTATTTTGGTTGAAACAAAGCATTGTGAAAATCGATGGTATGGTAAACCGTAAGTATGGTTGACCGCGTTGGATTGTAACGATTGCGGATAGGATAATCAAGATGATTACAAAAGGAGGACATGTTTACGTGAGCACAATTTGACCCTCATTCTAAGTGTACAGGAATAAATTATCTATATTCTATAACCCAAGCAGAAAAAGCAATGCAACATATGTTTACTTTTGATGCAAAAAACAGTAACAAAAATAGCTAGGTGGAAAAGTTACTATTTGATATTCATAAGTGTGAAAACAGATGCTTTTGCATAATACTAAAAACCGTGTAAAGAATGAAAAATAAGTGGTTAAATATTATAAACAATTCAAATTCAAAATTGGCCGATACCTTCAACTAGTCTTTACAATAATACAAGATTTCAATTATGTATTATCAAGTTTAGAAATGAAAAAAACAAACTCTTTATCACTTTTTCAAAGCTCAAGCTGGATGATCAGACATGGTTAGCATAATCACTTGTTCTTGTTGTTCATGAAATAAAAATAAAAAAACAATGAGAACCAACAACTTACAGCTTGTGTTTCTACCAATACCATTAAACTGCATAAACGTATGTGAGAATGAATGAGAAATAAATGAGTAAACAAGCTGATTTATCATGTAAAAATAAACTGAACACCAATGCTTACATATATTCAACTGGCTTGCTAAGAATAGAAGGTAGCATTTAACTGCTAAAACCAAATAATATTGACTGGTTCATTTTGGTTTGATCTTGTTAGTTAATTTAACGAGTCTGATATTTTCACTTTCATATTTGTTTGACTTTTTGTCCGGGTACGGATTTAAAGAAACATAACTGTTAATGTCAAATTTATTACTCATGCTATTATTTTTCTTACAATTTATATTCACGTTTTTAGAAGAGTTTGTTACTAAATATTACAGCAGCATCACATCTTCAAGGACTAAATCAATTGTTTTGGTTTCTTAATTTTATTTTATTTTTTGTATTTTTTTGAAATTGGATACTTAGATGGTAATACAAAGTCATGCTACAAGTCTTATGTATTTAGTATAAAGCATACTACAAATGAACATATGTCAGATGGTTCAAATCACTCTACTTTGAACATGTGACCTCACAGACCAAAGCTTAAAGCTTTATCCACTGAGACAATGGTGTTGGACATCAAACAATTAACCAAACCAGTTGTCTTTTATTCGGTTGGTTTCAGTTTAAAAAAATATTGGTTCGAGATTTGTTTTGTGAATTGTTATTTTAGTTTAACACTTTTTATTTGTTCAAACCAAACTAATCATCTGCTCACACCTAGCTAAGGGTAAATCAAGAAGAAAAATTAGTTCGTTAATAAAAAATCAAAATGCCATTAGGCTTGGTCAAGGTTGTTAATGTTGCTCTTGCTGATCCACAATGAGCATGCTTACTTGGTCACTGTTTAATAATCATCATCTCATCAACTTCATTGCCTTATTCTTAGATGATTAGATCGTATCTTTTGACTGAATTTAGATTTTTAAAATCCTTTTTATGCTATCTTCCTATGTTCATTCAGATCTACTTTTAGTTTTATGTATATATTTTTTCTTCTATGCAAATATTATCTCATTTCCTTAGAGACGCATTTTTTTATACATGTGTCCATGCCATTAAGTCATGATTCAATAATTTACCTAAATCCTAAGTAGATTCAAATAGTTCACTTCAACATATCATATGCCTAACCCTAATTATTTTTCGTAATCTCTACTAGGTACAATCAAGCATAAACACACAGAATTATTAACTGTGATTTAACATTGTTCCGTATACAAAATAAGTCTGTCCTCCTCGGTAAGACGATTTTGTTCATCGTTTATGTTATACTGATGTAAATCTCTTTGTTTTATGGCTAATGTATAAACATTCCAACTCGCGAGCAGAGTATCGGGAACTATATGGTATATACTGCTGTACATTTTCTTTGCAAAATAAATTAATGCTTGCTTCTTTGATGGTAAGTTATTTGAGACAAGACATGTATGTTATGTACATTATATAACTGTTGAGAACCCAACATTATGCAGTGGTTTTAATCGGGGTGAATAATCATGGTTCAACCATTATTGCAACGCTACACTGTGCGCACAGGAACATTGATCTTCCTGGTTTTCTATTCCTTGTTTTCTATTGGTGTAGAATGTAGAATACCTATCCTATTAATGGAGTCAATCTCAAAGACTGATTATTGCTAGTCTCCTGGTATTTTAGCTTCTTCTTTTCTTTTCTTTTTTCCTAACCAGAGCAAATACCCCTACTCCACCTTTAATAAAAATAATTTACCTTTAACAAGAAACGACGAACTAATGAAAACGCTATTCTTATATCAATCCCTGGCTTGTGTTCCAACACACAGAGAACAAAAGTTCCAATTTTCTTTCAGAAACATCTGTTTCACTCGCGAATGAAAAAATGAAATCAAAATAGGTAGTACATTAAAATGAACAACTTACACTGCTCTTGGAAGTAATAACTTCCTTGAAAACGCGATCCAAGCCGATCGATTGCCTGCCCTGTCTCTCGAATCCAAAACCCAACAGTGTAGATAGCCTTGCCCAGTGTCCCCATGGTAATTAATTAAGAAACTAATTTGATCTGAATTTTGAAATTGAAGGGTTTATGATTTGGGTACTGTCTGAGCTCAGACAAGAGATGTATCAGAGCGAATGGTTGGACAGCGCGGAATCAACAAGCAAACCGGGTTTGGTCCTATTTTCTTCGTCTAGCTCAGTTGGCTTGTTAAACATGAAAGTAACTGGTGTTTTAAAAGACCCAACCCAACCACGGTTAAACTTCGGCTCCGAAAATGAAATAACCTTGCGTGTGCACAAACTCGCGGTTTAATCTAAAAACCCTCTAAAACCCCCTAATCCGTTATCTTTGAACCTCACAGTTCTTTAAATTTTTTAAAAAAAAAAATATCAATTCAACATTCATTTTTTGACATAATAAATTTAACAAACAATTTTATAGCAATTGTCATTACTTTTTTTTAATAACATAATTCGTTATCAGTTTACATTTTATGAACTATTGCAGAATTAATTATCTTTCATTATAAAAAATAAATTTACAATTTTGCTATGATAATTTGTTATATAATTATTCCAATTAGGTAGTATATAACATAATACATGATAAGTGGGCTGAAGACGAAAATCGAACTCTTGGTATCTTGCATCATGTCAAAGTGTCTCGCTCAGTTTGAACAAGAGTGTTTGTTATAATTGTTAAATTTTATCTATATTTAAACTAATTTTACGATTAAATCAGAAAAACATGAATAAACTATCAGCGTGGCTCTCACGGTCTGACCGGTTAAACCACGAGAATCTTGGACCTTGCACTATCACGGTTTGACTTACGGTTCGGTCTTCACAACTATGAAACCTTACCCTAATCGGACCATTGAGAACGTAACAACGGTTCCATAGATCGAACCGTTCAAAACTGCTCATTTTTATTTTTCGTTCCTCAAACGCAAATTATAACCTTCATAACCACAGAGGCTGCGATGACAAGTGAAGGCAGTTATGGAGGCTGCGACTGGCACCCAGCAGCATTAGTTAGGGCAATGTTTTGTTTTTGTTTTTGAAGTGGCACGACAAATTTGTTTTCATATGAACTGTTAAGTAAATCTTCTAATATTCAAATATTGTTTGACCATCGTCTGTCCTTTGTTCGACTCATAGAAGGGTGTTCAAGTCAATGGCTCATCTGATTTGTGTATGTTCAAAACTCTTATTGTACATGCCACGAATACTCATGTGTTCAGATCAGTCAATCAGATCAACATCACTAATGGCAAGGGAGATGACTGGGCACTAGATGCATGTGAAGTTACATGGTCGATGGTGTCGGGGGAGGAGGCATGATGTTAGATGGTTGTCGTATCAACCTATTAACGACTGATATAACAAACATATTTTTTAGTGTGAAATCGAATATAGTATTTGTTTTAAATGCTCATTATAAGTAACATTTTTTAAACTATAAATATAGTTTTTTATTGCCTCAATGCTAGTCATATCTAGCATTTTTTTATATTAAGCAAATGAATATAGATTAAATATAGGCATAATACTAGTCTATGGTGACAACGTATTTCTTTGTCACGTTGTATATAGAAGTACATCATATGGAATAGTAAATATAAATAATTTTATCAAATTTTCATTAAATCAAATTAATATGAAGAATTACTCGATGTGGAATTTAAATAATCAAGTGTGGGATACTTAAAATAAGTTAATTAAATTCAACTAATGAAATTAGTTGAATGTAGGAAGAAACGAAAACATGTTTTGTACTTAATTTAAATATGAATGGCTAAGTCAAGGAAAATGAATATATATAAAATAATGCAACTTAATTAAATGGGTAATATAACCTCTAACCATTAGCTCATGAAGTAAACCATAATTTAAACTTTTTGTCCTAGTAAGTGTGCAGGTATATAATGCGAGAAGAAGAAATGTAACGCCGCACTCTGAGATCAATCCTAATAAAGAGCATTAACGAGTAATATCGTCTATTAGAGTAGAGAATAGAGCTGGTTATGTGTGACCATCCATAATCTTGTATTAGACGAGTTCGAATACGTCGATTGGATGTATAGAATTTTCTTTTCTTACCTCGAATGGATCGACGTACTCAGTTCATCTAATATAAAACTACGATAGCTAGGGATCGTATTCAGAACAAGTCACAACATATCACAGAACGGAAGACATATAGGTACAACAACAAAATACAACAGATACATATGTCACATACTCAAATGGTTTTACATAAACCATACGCACATTTATCATGTCTCAAAAGAATAAATGCACAATGACATGAATATACGATATTACAACTTAGGAAATGGCTTCGAGAGATGCAACTATGACTCGGAAACAACTTCGTCTGACCCGAGTAGAAATATCCGAGTCAGTTTAGCCTAAACATAGCAGTTATAATATGACAAGTGAATAGCCATATAGATAAGAATTCCTTTTCATAGAAAGGGAATAAGTTAAGACCAAGTCGACAATTAATTTATGAAATAATTAAGCAACTTAGATGCTCTCACACCACAAATAACCACACCAGAAATCATTTCCAACAAAAGGTGTAACGATCCGGATTTTGACGATCTTAGTTATCCGATATACAACACATATCGAACATCCAAGGATCGAAAATAACCGAATAGTTAATGAAAGAAATTAGAGAGTGAGGATAGATAAGATAGAAACTTAGAATAGAAGAAGAAGAACACAACATCAGAGTAACACGAACCTCACAGCGGAACGAATAACATATAATAGATAACATATCCTTGAAATAAAAGATTTTACTTGAATATACATATCATTATCAAGTACAACACTTACAACACAGCGGAATAACAATAGCTATATAAACTCCTGAAGCCTCCTGCTCCAGCTCTTATCTGTAAATCCCGACTACTTGACTGCCCGTACAAAATTGGGCACCCAAGAGTTTAGGGAAAAAAAAAACTCCGGGTCAGTCATGGGACTGGTGTGAGTAAAAACAGTTTAAAACAGTTCGAACAAGTAAACAATAGCTCATAAGACCACGCCGTATAACAGAACGAGTTTTTCCCTTATGAGAATCCAAAATATCTTTATATCAAAAACCTTTTGATATTATAATAATGTCTATCAACCACAATATAATAATCATCTAGCAGAAACGCTTTCATCTCACGTTCTACATATATAATATACAATCAAAACCGCAAGCACGTATTGGGAAATGGATTTCCAACTATGACAAGGTATGGAACCACCTTTTGCTAGTGTACCTCTAGAGAGGAATACACTGGGTTCAACAAGAACATCTTGCAACCCGGCCACACATGACTGACCTCTCATTTCGCTTGAGTGTATCAAATGTATATCACCAACGGTTGGGATCAGCAACCGTTTCCCAAATGGGACAGCATCGACAATAGTTTTAGAAGTAAATGAAACTCTAGATCAGGTGATTATACACCCTAATAGGTGCGACCTACATAGCCATTATGCCTACCCGATTTCTGTCATTTCCTGGATGTGAGGCTAGAAGCTACGCTTATCTTTTACATGCCACATCTTCATTCACTTTGAATGTCACATCGTCATACCCGCCAAATCACAAATTGACTTATCCAAAAATACCACGGGTATAAAGCTAAGGGAAACGAATTCCCCTGCCACCAACGTAAATACGTTTGAAACAATCAACTTACGTGATCTACCAGATATACTCTGTCATACCTTCGTCCATACAAGTTGTCCTAGGACCGGACAAACTGAAGGCACTATTAAGTATATTCATCTTAAGCACTGTTATCTAAGATTTATACAACAGCTGTGACGGCCCGCCCCGCACCAACCGGCATTTCCTCCGAAAAGTGCGATGTACACATGTCCAGTTAACACGGGACGATCGTCAGAAGAAAAGGAAAGGAAAGAAGGGAATGAACTAACAAGGAACCTGTAGAATGTCTCACAGCTCATAGTACAAAATATAATAACAACTTACTTGACATAAAACAGGTGAGACAGTGCATAAGCTGAAAACAACTAACATAGCAGCGGAAAATCCAAGTACAGCTTATGATCCAAAGCTAAAATTATTACAACTTTTCAAACTGTCTCAAAAACAAAAGCAAGATAAAGGAGGTACACTACTAATTCCAAAGTAGCGACCACCAACGACACAGGGAGAATATCTATATATCATACGTGGAAGCCTCCTGCTCGCCTCCGAATCAGCTACTCGCGCATCACCAGCTAACCTGTCTCTAGTCTGCTCGTGTGAGCACCCAGAGTAATAAGAAGAGACATAAAACTCTGGGTCAGACCTAAAGCCTGGTATGAGCGATAAGCATCTAAACAGAACAATAACAGGTAGACTAAACCATACCTGAACCTGGACCTGCAACCAAAGAGTTAGCACTACATACTGTACAACACTCTAAAGTGCTAATAACATGTGGTGTAAAGATAATGGGGGTGGGGGTGTGCATGTCATAGTGATGGCAAACAATCAAGCATAATAACCATCCTCACATCTCTCACTCAGTGCGTAAAGCATACGATATTCACCACTTCGATCACCCAACATATTTTGCTATGATCACTTTGCCCCCATGAAGTCATAAATGGCTTCACTGCACTGATACATAGCCACTAATCCTTCGCTATGTCCACTTTGCCCCCATGGAGTCGCAATGACCCCACTGCACTAGCTCATAGCCTTACTAATCCTTTACTATGTCCACTCTGCCCCATGGAGTCACAATGACCCCACTGCACTGGCTCATAGTCTTACTACGCATCACTTTACCCCTCGAGTCATAATGACTCTACTGCACTGATAACGTAGTCTTGCTACCGTCACCTTGCCCCTCGAGTCATAGTGACTCTACTGCACTGATAAGTAGCCCATCATCCATTTTCAGTGGTGAATCGAAGTTATGAACGTCGACAACTCCTTAGCACACGTCCCGCTGCAAAGTCCAACTATGAAGTGAACTCACTGGTTCCCAACTGGATCCTGAGCTCTAACTTCCACTTGGACTACCTTTGCATCTCGGGTTATTGGTCGTCACCGGATCGGTTCGGATCTTCCCCTAATGACCAGTTCGATTCGGATCGAAATGCTTCTTCTTCACTGGATCGGGTCGGATCGTCATCATCCCTGTCGGATCGGGTCGGAGTCTCCAGCGTGCCACGGTTCGGATCGGCCTCTTCTAAAGCACCCCAGGTCGGGTCGTATTCTCCAAGCCCAGTCGTAGTACATCGGTTTGGGTCGGGGCACTATGGCGGATCGGGTCGGAGAACATCAGGCGGGTCGGATCGGATGATGCATGCCACGAGAAGTGCGAGTGGATCGAAATGTGAAGTGTGAGAGCGGATCGGGTCCTCCTAACCGATCCGATCCGGTTCGGATGTCTTCCTGCACTTTTTCCAGCAAGCAGTTTACGTCACTCGACGGCATTTTCGACCATTCCAACTATTCTAATCAATCACAAAGCATACCATATAGTCATAGCAACATGTGTAATCAACCACAAACATCAAACAACAATATAATAGGTTAAAGTGGATCAAATCTAGCCAAAACCCCATATTTTCCCTTGAGCATGTTTAGGTGAAACTAATGATATGATTAGCAAAATTTAACCAAATTAACCCAAATTCATATCAAAGGTCTAAAACATCATTTCGAATTTTATAAATATTTTTCCAGATTTTTATCATGTTTAAATTCGCTAATTAACACTAATTACCCTTAATTAGCCATAATTAGTGAGGAACTATGCAAATCACTCACCTTAACCACAAATAAAACTTAGATCTGAAATAAATCTCTGATTTGGTGCGAATCCCAATGCTAAACAGCAGCTCTAATGTTGATTTGGTGAAGTTCTCCCTTGATTTGATGTTGCTAAGCTTAATCCTTGATTAGAAGGTGATTTAGAGGTTGGAGGCCATTTTTAGGGTTTCTTAGAGGTAAGTGGAGGCTAGAAAACTGAAATGGAATGAATCTCTAACTCTTTTCAGCCTCCCCATAACCCTAATCCCGAAATGGGTTATGGGCCCATTCACTAATCACCTTATTTGGCCCCGTTAAGCAGTTTTTCACCTTCCAAACCTTATTTCAGCTATATCTCCCAAATGGTGAGTCCGTTTGGCTGTTATGACCACTCTACAGAAAGGTAAACCATCAAACGAATGTAATGAAAGTGGTTTTAGGTCAAAATTCCTTTCCAGTCAAAAGTGATGGCCAAAACAAGATCAACTAGGGGCAAAACGGTCATTTAAAATTTGACAAAAATCATGAACATAGGAAATGACTCTAATGATTGTTTCCCAAATTTACATGACCATACGACTTCATATGGGAAAGAAATAAATATTCTACAATCCTCCGATGCGTAGAATGCGGGTTGTTACATTCTCCCCCCCTTAAGAAATTTCGCCCCCGAAATTCCCTAACCAAAACACACAAAGGGTCCCGCATGCCTATCATCCATAAAACAACAATCAAACATGCAAAACAAGTCTATCCTAGCATGCGGAATAACTAAATTGCAAAGTAAATCTTACCAGGCAAAGAGTTCTGGATACGTCTTCCTAATGCTCTCCTCTGTCTCCCAAGTACAGTCATTCTCGTTCTCGCCCCACTGAACCTTGACTAGCTTCACCGCCTTCCTTCGAAGTTGCTTCGTATCGTGCTCGACAATACGAATCGGCTTGCGGTTCCCAACCGCCTCGAGTTCCACCTCGAAGTCCTCTAACTGATCAGGTGAAATAGTGGGTCGTGTACGAACTTCCTTAGTTGGGAAACATGAAATACGTTGTGAACTCCCGCCATCTTCTCTGGTAAGTCAACTCTATACGCCAAATTCCCGACTAATTCAAGAACTGGGAATGGGCCAACAAATCTTGGTGCCAACTTGCCTCTCCTGCCAAATCGTATTACGCTCTTCAACGGAGAAACCTTAACAAACACCAAGTCACCAACGGAGAATTTTAAATCTCTTCTCCTCTTATCAGCATAACTCTTCTGCCTATCTTGGGCAGCTTTCATTCGTTGTTGAATGATCTTAATCTTATCCGAAGTTTCCCTCACCACATCTGGTCCAAGCATAAACTTCTCGCCAGTCTCTATCCAACATGATGGTGAGTTGCACGGTCTTCCGTACAAAGCTTCATATGGAGCCATACCGATACTGGATTGGTAACTATTATTATATGCAAACTCTACTAGATGCAAATGGTCATCCCATGATCCACCAAAATCCAATATACATGCTCTCAAGAGATCTTCCAATATACGATTCACCCTCTCCGTCTGACCGTCGGTCTGAGGATGATATGCGGTACTGAGACGTAATTATGACCCTATAGCCTCTTGTAAGCTCTTCCAAAACCCACTAGTAAACAACGGGTCTCGGTCACTCACAATGCTTTAAGGTACTCCATGAAATCTCACTACCCATTTCATATACAATTCTGCTAACTTAGCTGCCGTTTTGGTCGATTTGACTGGTATGAATCTTACACTCTTGGTCAATCGATCCACAATTACCCAAATGTTATCATGTCCCGCTTTAGTCCTTGGTAAACCATCGATGAAATCCATCAAGACTTGCTCCCATTTCCATTCGGGAATTTCTAATGGTTGCAACAACCCACTAGGCTTCTTTTGCTCGGCTTTAACTAGCTGGCAATTCATGCATTTGGATATAAACTTCCCAACGTCTCTTTTCATCCCTTCCCAGTAGTAAGTCTGTCTCATGTCTCGATACATCTTATCACCACCGGGGTGTATAGTCAGTTTTGAGTGATGACATTCTCTAAGCACTTCATCTCTCAAACCATTCACGTTGGGTACAACTAGTCTTCCATTCTTTCTAAGCCATCCATCTCGATCAAGCCCATACAAATTCATCTCCTCACCATCGATGTTCATCTCTAACTTGGAGATGATTTCCAATAGATTAGGATCGTCCTTCTGGCTGGAACCAATCCGCTCTATCAAAGCCGGTCTGATCGCCAAACTAGCTAGCACTTCTGGATCCAATTCGCACCTTGGTCTGAAATCAAACCCTGCGATATACTCCAGTTGCTTCCATTCAAGAAACATAGCCCCCAAACTGGCATGTCTCCTACTCAAGGCATCGGCTACCGCATTACCTTTCCCAGGTGTGTATGCGATATCAAAATCATACGAAGCCAAGAACTCTAACCATCTCTGCTGACGGAGATTCAGATCCTTCTGGGAGAAGAGATACTTTAACGATTTATGATCGGTAAACAACTCGAACCTCTCTCCCAAGAGATAATGTCTCCGCATCTTCAGCGCAAACACGATCGCTGCTAGTTCCAAATCATGGGTAGGGTACTTTTTCTCATGCAGCTTTAACTGCCGACTAGCATAAGCTACAACCCTACCTCCTTGCATCAATACAGCACCTAGTCTGGTACCACAAGCATCTGTGTATACCGTCATCTCTTCATTCCCTTTAGGAATGACTAATACTCGCGCACGCGTCAACTTTTCTTTTAGACTCTTGAATGCATTCTCACACACTCCGTCCCAGACGAAGGCCTGATTTTTCTTAGTCAACTGAGTCAATGGTGCTGCCATCTTGGAGAAATTCTGGATAAACTTACGATAATATCCGCTAATCCCAAGAAACTTCTTACATCTGTTGCATTCTTGGGCGTAGGCCAATCCTGTACCGTAGCCACCTTCGCAGGGTCCATGGCAATACCTTTCTCTGAAACAACATGGCCCAAGAATCTCACTTCCCTCCTCCAGAAGTGAAACTTAGAGAATTTCGCTTTCAATTGGTGTTTCCTCAACACCTCCATCACTATCCTCAAGTGTCCCTTGTGTTCCTCCTCTGTCCTCGAGTAAACAAGGATATCGTCTACGAACACAAGAACAAACTTATTCAACTGATCTCTGAATACTCGATTCATAAGATCCACAAAGTAGGCTGGTGCATTGGTCAATCCAAATGGCATGACCAACCACTCATAAAATCCAGACGGCGTCCTAAATGCCGTTTTCGGAACACTCTCATCCGACACTCGGAGCTGATGAAATCCTGTCGCGACGTCCAACTAGTAGAACACTCTTGCTCCTTCCAGTTGATCAAACAAATCATCTATCCGCGGTAGAGGATACTTATTCTTCCTCGTTACCTTATTCAACTCGCGATAGTCCACACACAAACGAAGGGACCCATCTGCCTTAGTGGCAAACACAACCGGTGCTCCCCACTCGGAGACACTTCTTCTAATAAATCCCTTCTTCAAAAGATTGCTGACTTGCACCCCGAGCTCTCGCTGCTCCCTTGGTGCCATACGACGAAGTGGCATCACTATAGGTCTGGTATCTTTCACTAAATCAATACGGAACTCAATCTCTCGGTGTGGTGGAAGCCCGGCCACCTCCTCGAAGACGTCCGGATACTGGCCAACCACGGGCACATCTGACAACTCATCATGCGGGATGTCGAGGGAATTTATAAAACTAGTCATTACCCCATCACTAGGTAGACTACCAAACACTACCCTCCGCCCATCATTCGCCCTAACTGTCACCAAAAAGCCCTCATAGTCTACCACCACCCCGTATCTTTGGAGTCAATCGACCCCCAATATAATGCCATACCCAGTAAAGCCCGAAACAAAGCAATCACAAACAAACATACATCCATGACTCGATAAGACCAAATTTCGGCAAATCATACAAAGGTTAGTCGAACCACCAATCAGGTTCGTCACTACCAAAGGTCTATCGACTATCTCGGGTTCCAGTCCCAACCTATCCACCGGGTCACTAGATATGAAGGAACGGGAAGCCCCAGTATTAAACAAAACTCGAACTGGTACATCATAAATAGAAAGCATACCTTGAATAATGACATTCTTTCCTTTCTCCGCCGCAGTTGGGGCATTCGACGAAGAAGGAACAACATCGATAGCATATGCTTTCACAATCTGTTTCTCTTTAAGAGGTTGTGGACACTTATCCTTATGATGTCCCACTTGGCCACAGTTGTAGCACTTCCTATCCGCTGGCTTAGCCCGACATTCTTTAGCATAATGGCCCTTCTTACCACAGCTGAAGCACTCAACATCTTTCTTGTTCTTTTTCTGGCCATCCTTAGATTGGTTATGCTTCCTCTTATTCTGAGAGTTATTCTTGCCTCCACCGCCCGCTTGTAGTTTCAGCCCTTCTGCAGATGCAGCCTCAGTCTTTGGCTTAGGGTAAAGACTCTCTGATCTCGAAGTTTTCCCCACAATCGATTCAAAAGTCTCATCGATGTGGTTAATAAGCCTTTCCCCCAAGTATCCATCCAACCCAGTAATGAACTTCTCATTCTTCTTCTCAGGAGTATCGATAAGAGATAGTCCATACTTCGACAAAGTGTCGAACTCAGCAATATTGTCTGAGACTGCCCTACCATTCTGCTTGAGTTCCAAAAATCTCTTAAACAACACTGACTTCTGGGCAGCTGGAATGAACTTCTCGCTGAAGCGAGCCTTGAACTGATCCCAAGTAACCTGATCTTCTGGAGTAGCTGTTCTAATGGCATTCCACCAATTCATCGCTCGCCCTTGCAGCTGACGAGACGCTAGCCTTCTCTTCATCGCATCCTTGATACCTAAGTCGTCGAAGATACGATCACAGCTATCCAACCATTCCTGAACATCTGTGGCCGACTCCGTTCCATGGAACGACTTCCCACCAAGGTTAGTGTAATCCTTGCATAACTTGGCGAAATCGACCCTAGGCGCCTGCACTACTGGACCACCACCATTTCCGGGATTGGGAACTGCCCCTTGAACATCCCTAAGCATCTCCCTCTTAAAGTTAGTGAACATCATCCTCATGTCAGGAGCATTCCCATTATTGGTCCCCCTACCAGCACCTCTAGCATATCGGCTCATCGTTCAATCTGTAAAGAGGAAACGATTAACGACCCCATAGCGGTGCTAGTGCAGTACGACTTCATCTTTATACTACTAATAGTATATACATATAGATAGCTTTTGAAAACCAAAGTAATCACAAATACGCTCTCTCATATACGTACTATCTCTCCCTAGTGTCTTTCCCTAGGTTAACTACGCAACCTAGAGCTCCGATACCAAGTGTGACGGCCCGCCCCGCACCAACCGGCATTTCCTCCGAAAAGTGCGCTGTACACATGTCCAGTTAGCACGGGACGGTCGTCAGAAGGAAAGGAAAGGAAAGAAGGGCATGAACTACTGTAGAATGTCTCACAGCGCATGGTACAAAATATAATAACTACATACTTGACATAAAACAGGTGAGACAGTGCATAAGGTGAAAATAACTAACATAGCAGCGGAAAATCCAAGTACAGCTTTTGATCCAAAGCTAAAATTATTACAACTTTTCAAACTGTCTCAAAAACAAAAGCAAGATAAAGGAGGTACACTACTAATTCCCAAGTAGCGACCACCAACGACACAGGGAGAATATCTATATATCATACGTGGAAGCCTCTTGCTCGCCTCCGAATCAGCTATTCGCGCATCACCAGCTAACCTGTCTCTAGTCTGCTCGTGTGAGCACCCAGAGTAATAAGAAGAGACATAAAACTCTGGGTCAGACATAAAGCCTGGCATGAGCGATAAACATCTAAATAGAACAATAACAGGTAGACTAAACCATACCTGAATCTGGACCTGCAACCAAAGAGTTAGCACTGCATACTGTACAACACTCTAAGGTGCCAATAACATGTGGTGTAAAGATAATGGGGGTGGGGGTGTGCATGTCATAGTGATGGCAAACAATCATGCATAATAACCATCCTCACATCTCTCACTCGGTGCGTAAAGCATACGATATTCACCACTTTGATCACCCAACATACTTTGCTATGATCACTTTGCCCCATGAAGTCATAAATGGCTTCACTGCACTGATACATAGCCACTAATCCTTCGCTATGTCCACTTTGCCCCATGGAGTCGCAATGACCCCACTGCACTGGCTCATAGCCTTACTAATCCTTTACTATGTCCACTCTGCCCCATGGAGTCATAATGACCCCACTGCACTGGCTCATAGTCTTACTACGCATCACTTTGCCCCTCGAGTCATAATGACTCTACTGCACTGATAACATAGTCTTGCTACCATCACCTTGTCCCTCGAGTCATAGTGACTCTACTGCACTGATAAGTAGCCCATCATCCATTTTCAGTGGTGAATCGAAGTTATGAACGTCGACAACTCCTTAGCACACGTCCCGTAGCAAAGTCGTGAAGTGAACTCATTGGTTCCCAACTAGATCCTGAGCTCTAACTTCAACTTGGACTACCTTTGCATCTCGGGTTATTGGTCGTCACCGGATCGGTTCGGATCTTCCCCTAATCACCAGTTCGGTTCGGATCGGAATGCTTCTTCTTCACTGGATCGGGTTGGATCGTCGTCATCCATGTCGGATCAGGTCGGAGTCTCCAGCTTGCCACGGTTCGGATCGGCCTCTTCTAAAGCACCCCGTGTCGGGTCGTAGTCTCCAAGCCCAGTCGTAGTACATCGGTTCGGGTCAGGGCACCATGGCGGATCGGGTCGGAGAACATCAGGCGGGTCGGACCGGATGATGCATGCCACGAGAAGTGCGAGTGGATCGAAGTGTGAAGTGTGAGAGCGGATCGGGTCCTCCTAACCGATCCGATCCGGTTCGGATGTCTTCCTGCATTTTTTCCAGTAAGCAGTTTACGCCACTCGACGGCGTTTTCGACATTCCAACTATTCTAATCAATCACAAAGCAAACCGTCCAGTCATAGCAACATGTGTAATCAACCACAAACATCAAACAACAATATAATAGGTTAAAGTGGATCAAATCTAGCCAAAACCCCATATTTTCCCTTGAGCATGTTTAGGTGAAACTAATGATATGATTAGCAAAACTTAACCAAATTAACCCAAATTCATATCAGAGGTCTAAAACATCATTTCGAATTTTATAAATATTTTTCCAGATTTTTATCATGTTTAAATTCGCTAATTAACACTAATTACCCTTAATTAGCCATAATTAGTGAGGAACTATGCAAATCACTCACCTTAGCCACAAATAAAACTTAGATCTGAAATAAATCTCTGATTTGGTGCGAATCCCAATGCTAAACAGCAGCTCTAATGTTGATTTGGTGAAGTTCTCCCTTGATTTGATGTTGCTAAGCTTAATCCTTGATTAGAAGGAGATTTGGAGGTGATTTAGAGGTTGGAGGCCATTTTTAGGGTTTCTTAGAGGTAAGTGGAGGCAAGAAAACTGAAATGGAATGAATCTCTAACTCTTTTCAGCCTCCCCATAACCCTAATCCCGAAATGGGTTATGGGCCCATTCACTAATCACCTTATTTGGCCCGGTTAAGTAGTTTTTCACCTTCCAAACCTTATTTCAGCTATATCTCCCAAACGGTGAGTCCGTTTGGCTATTATGACCACTCTACGGAAAGGTAAACCATCAAACGAATCTAATGGAAGTGGTTTCAGGTCAAAATTCCTTTCCAGTCAAAAGTTATGGCTAAAACAAGATCAACTAGGGGCAAAACGTTCATTTAAAAATAGACAAAAATCATGAACATAGGAAATGACTCTAATGATTGTTTTCCAAAGTTACATGACCATACGACTTCATCTGGGAAAGAAATAAATATTCTACGATCCTCCGATGCGTAGAATGCGGGTTGTTACAATAGCCCTTGCATTTTACTTCGTCTTCAATTATCTTTGGCATATACGATTCGCAACGCTTATGCCAATACAGAGTGGTTCTTTGGATAATAATCCAACCGGTCTCTCCATATTAACAACGTTAAAATGGTCAACACTTTGATAGTCTGTGATTTAACTATCAAAGAAAAACACGTGTGCAAACAACGATATTATTTCCAGATGGAAATTTTATTGATCAATCATCAACCATATATATATATCTATTTCTCCTCATTTTCTATGTTTAGAAAATATACGTTATTAATACTGGAAAACATTTCCATGGCTTAATTACGTATCATTATTCTTCCACAACTATCAGTCCCTAACTATAAACTAGTAAGAGAACAATTCTCTAAGTATAAACACCGAAGGCCGAAACCAACATCAGATCGATACTCAGAAAACTATTCAACTTAACTAATCTCTAGTCCGTTTCTAATCGTGTTTAACTCTATTTCGATTAACTCTAATTGAATAACTCTATTTTGTTTAACTCTTATTCGAATAACTATTATTCGATTTAACTCCATTCGCTTAACTCTAGATCGCAGCAATCGTAATGGTTACGCCTGATTCCCTCAGGAAACATCCGACCGCCATAGGCTATCTGCAGCCCTGCGAATTACGCTAGCAATCATGCTAAATGGTAACTTATCCTGAATAACTATGTTTGATTAACTCTATTTGATAAACTACGTTTGATTAACTCCTTTTGATAAACTACGTTTGATTAACTCCTTTTGATAAACTACGTTTGATTAACTCCTTTTTATCTCGTCAATTTCCTTTTATAATCCTATTTAGTTTCCAACTAAATATTCCTTTTATAAATTCTATTTATTTACTAAATAAATATTCCTTTATTCTATTCTATTCGTTTTATCAACATTTTTTTCCTTTTATAAAACTCTATTCGTTTTATAAACATTTTTCTTTTATTTACTTTCGAAATATTTCCTTTTTATATAATCTGTTGATTTTATAAAATCCCTTTATTTCAATATACATTGAAATAATTCTTTTTACATCCCAGAGTCTTTTTATGATATTAAAAATATCGAATAACAATGATCAACATCATTCTAACACACATAATCCATAACAGATTATATATCACATCATATATTACAATACATGAACAGAACAATATTATAAATATCAAGGAGTCCAGTTGGACCCTCCAACCTGTTTCCCTGCATCACAGATGTTAAACACACGAATATAAAATATTCTATTAAACAGAATCAATATTCGATTAACGATATATATATATACATATCATTATCTATGATTTCAATCAATACACAAACAATTCAACCAAACAATTAACACACAACAATCAGTCATCATTTATCAGTTCTAAATATACGTTATAAAAATAGAACTATTCAGAGTTGGTGAGTTTTACTCACATTGGCAGTTCATTGTTAAAGAACGATAAACTATTTGTTTGATTTGAATCAAACAATTTATTTCGCCATAAATTCAAACGACCTCCACTGCACTCCTAGTCAGTTCCAGCGTGTAGTCACCGTCCCCACGATCCCAACGCAACTTACGGTTCGTCAATCTGATATCGTATGTAGGAGGTACGCGTTTTAGAAGTTAATACACAGTTTGAATTTAAATAAAGCTTAAAACATTTTCATTTGGGCTTTACCCTCATTTCTCATGGCCCATCCACCAATTCAAAAGCCCACCACGTGGACTCTTCTCCCCCACAACACAATTCCTCCAGTATTTTCACGAAAACAAAAATGGCCATTACCGCACCATTCTCCACCTCTTTCTCGATCATCTCTCCACCGAACTCCTAAAGATCACCACCATTGAACTCCACTTCACCTTCTCCTTCATCCCATACCCAAGACATTCAGTTCGATGCACCTTACCCTGATGCAATTTCAGCCCTCCATGATGATGAACAGTACACCTCATTACCATAAAAAGCATCGAACTTCCTCAAACTGGGTATACAGGTGCGATTTTCCGCAATAAACTCAAAACAAACCACGGATTTAGCCCCTCCTTCCTCATTTCGACAAAAGCTCGAACCCTTGCCTACTGCTCCTAAAACGAGCATCCTAAAAAGAGGCGTCGCACCCTACAAGAAGGGTATCAGTGTGAAGACCCTTGTCTCAGGAATTCAAAGAAACGATCGTTGTGATTTTAGGATTTTTCTTCATTTTGTTTGCATTTTCTTTTTCCGCTATGATTGGTTTTATACGGTTATATATACCTGTGGGTGGTAGGTAACAGTTGTGGTTGAGAAGAGGTATTGCGTGGCCTTCCTATTACCCAAGAAAAATATTGGGATATTTTATTTTTGATTTATCTATTTTATTTTCTCGATTTAATACTCGTCTCCGGTCCTTAAAAATCCCTGCGACCACATACGATATCCTAAAATCATGAAAATAGACATGCCACTAGAGTTCGACATTACGGTCCCAACGAAACTGGTTTCGTCGAATTCCGACTCTGTATGCTCACACACCGTATTTTTAAAGGTCGAATTATCGAATGTATTTTACATTAAAAATCGGTAGGGCCACATACTAACTCTAAAAATCATGAACCTGAACATCTAGCAATAATTGCGGATCGAACAAAATTAGTTTCGTCAAATTCTGAAGTCATTTGCAAAACTGGCTATTTTTAAAGCTCTAAATAACCCTTTTAAATATATAAATATATTTAAAAATAATTAAATTAAATATTTATAAATAAATATTATCGTATATATTCATATATGATACCATACAGCCCCACAATATTCCTATATGAAGTTCTAACTCGATATTTCAAATCCCGATTTAAATCGATATTCGATTTAAAATGAAATTCCTTTTATAAATATAACTAAAATATAAAGGAATTCCACAGCGACTTTTCTAGAATTTAATTTGGACATAAATCAAAATCTACACAATGAAATCCCGATTTTTCTCTTCCATTAGAAAGATATACTTCACCAGCTCCTAACGTTTCTGTTTTCACAGAAATCCGATTTAAAACGGACCCTGTATATCCAGTTGAAGTTCAAATCGCCAAATAGCGAACTACCGCGCCATTTCGAGCTCGATTTTAACAATAATATAATTATACGTTCAAACTTCGTTTATATAATATATTTGTTATTCTAATTCAATTCTAAACTGAATTAAATATCACAGATGATCCAGTTCACATCATATTGTGAATTCCACTATTTCTGACTATTTCAGAAATTAAATATATTATTATATTATTTATTTTAATTAAATATTCAATATGATTTAATTAAACAAACTTATATTCTCTAATTCACTATATAAATAATTAAATAAATAAATTATTATATAGCTGAAAATACGGGTCATTACATTCTTCCCTACTTAAAATAATTTCGTCCTCGAAATTGCCAAGGTATAAAACAAACCCCATTGACTGGTTAGAACTTATTTGTTCACTTCTTATCTTCAATTTTAACTGAACTAATTTTATTTCAATTAAATATTAATTAATTCTTATCAACGAAAATTTTCAAAAATCTTGAAAATTTTCTAACGCCTTAACTTGTCAAAAAATATTTTGCCAGCACCTCCTTTGTACTGGTCAATAGGTCAAACTCCATCTCGCCTCTCTGGGTCATCTCCAACCCAAAATAAAATCAAACAGCCAAGCGGCTTGCCAATTCAGCTCATAAATCTCATGCTTATATCAAACATAAACTTGTACCTTTTTGTCGGGCATATCGTTATTTTATTTCCATCTGCTGCCAATTCAGCAGATACAAGGGTCATCCCAATCAAATTCCAATCTGTTTTTATCCACAAATCCAACCATTCGCTTATACCTAAGTCGAATTCGGTTTCAAATCAAAGTTCCATTTTCGATTTTTGAATTTTAACCCATAAATCCAATACCATTTCCGATTCCATATCACAATTCAAAAATCTGATTCTACTTGATATATCGTATCCAATTAAATTTCCAGTTAATTGGTTTCAATTCCGTTCCAACTCGGTTTCAAAATTTTCTATTTAAATTTGTTCTTAATTCAAACAGTTTCTTCCTGGGAGTTTTTAAACAATTTACTCTTTTCAAAAATCAAAATTTTCTTTTTGAAATACAACACAACTTGTTTTTCCCAAAACAAATTCAAAACAGTATCTCTGGTAGTAATTCGTCACTTACAACTCGAAATTGAACACCGATGATGTCATAACCATCATCGGAATCTTTTTCCAGCTTTTGAAGTGAGTTCAATACTATATCGCTTTTCAAAACAATTTCTAACATTTCCACTTTGAAATTCATTTCAAAATATAATTCACACTGCTTGTAAAACAATTTAAAATCTCCCAGGATCTTAAATTTTCCTTATTTTTAATCCAAATCCATTTACAAACACCTTTCAAATTTCAGGGTTTTAATCTCCATTCTGATTTGAGTTTCAGATCTAATCCATCCCGATCTCATATATTTCACTTATATGAATTCTGATTGGTTATTTACATAACCATTTAATTTATAATCTTACTCGATTATAATAACGACCAATATATCCCATATATATATATTCATTCCAATATATATAACTTCTCTATATCAAAATATAATTTGGGTAAAATTATTCTGTTTACCCTCTTTTCAAAACATACCATGTCGACCCATCATATTCGAGTGTTTATAAACTCCTACCGATACAGTGGATCAAACTGATCGACCAAAACCCATAAACAACTAAACCAATGAATCTACTTAATATAAAACCATTTTTATATCAAATAACAAATACATTCTCTAGTATATATACACTCAACTCAATCTAGGGCATTACTAACCCTATCTCTACCAAGTTACGCCACAGAGCCAAGGCAATTCACTTAACCTTATGCTATGATACCGACTGTAACGACCTGGATTTTGACGATCTTGGTTATCCAATATACAACATATATCGAACATCCAAGGATCGAAAATAACCGAATAGTTAATGAAAGAAATTAGAGGGTGAGGATATATAAGATAGAAACTTAGAATAGAAGAAGAAGAACACAACATCAGAGTAACATGAACCTCACAGCGGAACGAATAACATATCCTTGAAATAAAAGATTTTACTTGAATATACATATCATTATCAAGTACAGCACTTACAACACAGCGGAATAAAAATAGCTATATAAACTCCTGAAGCCTCCTGCTCCAGCTCTTCAAGTATCTATAAATCCCGACTACTTGACTTCCCGTACAAAACTGGGCACCCAAGAGTTTAGGGAAAACAAAACAAAATAAACTCCGGGTCAGTCATGGGACTGGTGTGAGTAAAAACAGTTTAAAACAGTTCGAACAAGTAAACGGTATCTCATAAGACCTCGCCGTATAACGGAATGGGTTTTTCCCTTATGAGAATCCAAAATATCTTTATATCAAAAACCTTTTGATATTATAATAATGTCTACCAACCACAATATAATAATCATCTAGCAGAAATGCTTTCATCTCACATTCTACATATATAGTATACAATCAAAACCGCAAGCACGTATTGGGAAATGGATTTCCATCTATGACAAAGTATGGAACCGCCTTTCGCTAGTGTACCTCTAGAGAGGAATACACTGGGTTCAACAAGAACATCATGCAACCCAGCTACACATGACCGACCACTCATTTCGCTTGAGTGTATCGAATGTATATCACCAACGGTTGGAATCAGCAACCGTTTCCCAAATGGGACAACATCGACAATAGATTTTTAGAAGTAAATGAAACTCTAAATCAGGTGATTATACACCCTAATAGGTGCGACCTACATAGCCATGCTGCCTGCCCGATTTCTGTCATTTCCCGGATGTGAGGCTAGAAGCTACGCTTATCTTTTACATGCTACATCTTCATTCACTTTGAATGTCACATCGTCATACCCGCCAAATCACAAATTGACTTATCCAAAAATACCATGGGTATAAAGCTAAGAGAAACGAATTCCTCCGCCACCAACATAAATACGTTTGAAACGATCAACTTACGTGATCTACCAGATATACTCTGTCATACCTTCGTCCATACAAGTTGTCCTAGGACTGGACAAACCGAAGGCACTATTCAGAATGTCCATCTTAGGCACTGTTATCTAAGATTTATACAACAACCCTTGCATTTTACTCCGTCTTCAATTATCTTTGGCATATACGATTCGCAACGCTTATGCCAATACAGAGTGGTTCTTTGGATAATAATCCAACCGGTCTCTCCATATTAACAACGTTAAAATGGTCAACACTTTGATAGTCTGTGATTTAACTATCAAAGAAAAACACGTGTGCAAACAACGATATTATTTCCAGATGGAAATTTTATTGATCAATCATCAACCATATATATATATATATATATATATATATATATCTATTTCTCCTCATTTTCTATGTTTAGAAAATATACGTTATTAATACTGGAAAACATTTCCATGGCTTAATTACGTATCACTATTCTTCCACAACTATCAGTCCCTAACTATAAACTAGTAAGAGAACAATTCTCTAAGTATAAACCCCGAAGGCCGAAACCAACATCAGATCGATACTCAGTAAACTATTCAACTTAATTAATCTCTAGTCAGTTTCTAATCTTGTTTAACTCTATTTCGATTAACTCTAATTGAATAACTCTATTTTGTTTAACTCTTATTCGAATAACTATTATTCGATTTAACTCCATTCGCTTAACTCTAGATCGCAGCAATCACAATGGTTACGCCTGATTCCCTCAGGAAACATCCGACCGCCGTAGGCTATCTGCAGCCCTGCGAATTATGCAAGCAGTCGTGTTAAATGGTAACTTATCCTGAATAACTATGTTTGACTAACTCTGTTTGATAAACTACATTTGATTAACTCCTTTTGATAAAATATGTTTGATTAACTCCTTTTGATAAACTATGTTTGATTAATTCCTTTTTATCTCGTCAATTTCCTTTTATAATCCTATTTAATTTCCAACTAAATATTCCTTTTATAAATTCTATTTATTTACTAAATAAATATTCCTTTATTCTATTCTATTCGTTTTATCAACATTTTTTCCTTTTATAAAACTCTATTCGTTTTATAAACATTTTCCTTTTATTTACTTTCTAAATATTTCCTTTTTATAAAATCTGTTGATTTTATAACATCCCTTTATTTCAATATACATTGAAATAATTCTTTTTACATCCCAGGGTCTTTTTATGATATTAAAAATATCGAATAATAATGATCAACATCATTATAACACACATAATCCATAACAGATTATATATCACATCATATATTACAATACATGAACAGAACAGTATTATAAATATTGATGAGTCCAGTTGGACCCCTCCAACCTATTTCCCTGCATCACAGATGTTAAACACATGAATATAAAATATTCTATTAAACAAAATCAATATTCGATTAACGATATATATATATATATCGTTATCTATGATTTCAATCAATATACAAACAATTCAACCAAACAGTTAACACACAACAATCAGTCATCATTTATCGGTTCTAAATATACGTTATAAAAATAGAACTATTCAGAGTTGGTGAGTTTTACTCACATTGGCAGTTCATTGTTAAAGAACGATAAACTGTTTGTTTGATTTGAATCAAACAATTTATTTCGCCATAAATTCAAACGAGCTCCACTCCACTCCTAGTCAGTTCCAACGTGTAGTCACCGTCCCCACGATCCCAACGCAACTTACGGTTCATCAATTTGATATCATATGAAGGAGATACGCATTTTAGAAGTTAATACACAGTTTGAATTTAAATAAAGCTTAAAACATTTTCATTTGGGCTTTACCCTCATTTATCATGGCCCATCCACCAATTCAAAAGCCCACCACGTGGACTCTTCTCCCCCGCAACACAATTCCTCCAGTATTTTCACGAAAACAAAAATGGCTTTTACCGCACCATTCTCCACCTCTTTCTCGATCATCTCTCCACCGAACTCCTCAAGATCACCGCCATTGAAATCCACTTCACCTTCTCCTTCATCCAATACCTAAGACATTCAGTTTGATTCACCCTACCCTGATGCGATTTCAGCCCTCCACGATGATGAACAGTACACCTCATTACCATAAAAAGCATCGAACTTCCTCAAACTGGGTATACAGTTGCGGTTTTCCGCAATAAACTCAAAACAAACCACGGATTTAACCCCTCCTTCCTCATTTCGACAAAAGCTAGAACCCTCGCCTACTGCTCCTAAAACGAGCATCCTAAAAAGATGCGTAGCACCCTACAAGAAGGGTATCAGCGTGAAGACCCTTGTCTCAAAAATTCAAAGAAACGATCGTTGTGATTTTAGGATTTTTCTTCATTTTGTTTGGATTTTCTTTTTCAGCTATGATTGGTTTTATACGGTTATATATACCTGTGGGTGGTAGGTAACAGTTGTGGGTGAGAAGAGGTATTACGTGGCCTTCCTATTACCCAAGAAAAATATTGGGATATTTTATTTTTGATTTATCTATTTTATTTTCTCGATTTAATACTCGTCTCCGGCCCTTAAAAATCCCTGCGACTACATACGATATCCTAAAATCACGAAAACAGACATGCCACTAGAGTTCGACATTACGGTCCCAACGAAATTGGTTTCGTCGAATTCCGACTCCGTATGCTCACACACCGTATTTTTAAAGGTCGAATTATCGACTGTATTTTACATTAAAAATCGGTATGGCCACATACTAACTCTAAAAATCACGAAACTGGACATCTAACAATAATTTAACATTGCGGATCCAACAAAATTAGTTTCGTCGAATTCTGAGGTCGTTTGCAAAACTGGCTATTTTTAATGCTCTAAATAACCCTTTTAAATATATAAATATATTTAAAAATAAATAAATTAAATATTTATAAATAAATATTATCGTATATATTCACATACAGTACCATACAGCTCCACAATATTCCTATATGAAGTTCTAACTCGATATTTCAAATCCCGATATAAATCGATATTCGATTTAAAATGAAATTCCTTTTATAAATATAACTAAAATATAAAGGAATTCCATAGCAACTTTTCTAAAATTTGATTTGGACATAAATCAAAATCTACACAATGAAACCCCGATTTTTCTCTTCCATTTGAAAGATATATTTCACCAACTCCTAACGTTTCTTGTTTCACAGAAATCTGATTTAAAACGGACCCTGTATATCCAGTTGAAGTTCAAATCGCCAAATAGCGAACTGCCACGCCATTTCGAGCTTGATTTTAATTATAATATAATTATACATTCAAACTTCGTTTATATAATATATTTGTTATTCTAATTCAATTCTAAACTGAATTAAATATCACAGATGATCCAGTTCACACCATATTGTGAATTCCACTATTTCTGACTATTTCAGAAATTAAATATATTATTATTTATTTTAATTAAATATTCAATATGATTTAATTAAACAACCTTATATTCTCTAATTCACTATATAAATAATTAAATTAATTAATTATTATATAGGCTAAAATACAGGTCATTACAGAAGGTGTTATGCCTCAAAGCAAATCACAGGGATAACATCAAAAACTTCTTCAAAAGGCAACATATAAACTCACATACGAGTTTATTCAACGAAAGTGATCATTACACTTTAATAATCATCAAAATAGCGTGAAAGCTATAAAAGGGTTTCAACATTAAAAAACTAACAAAGGGTTTCAACATTAAAAAAACTAACATAGATTGGACGTGAAACACCGAATAAGAGCAACCCAATAAAATGGATCCATAAAAACAAAGTTATATGTGCATCAACAAATAGGTGGCCAAAGCATTCTAAGTACTTTCATATTGAGAGACTCGCCAGCCCTCAATCGTGACCTGTCAGCCTGGCAATAACATAAATTAACAGACTCAATAGCTCTCTATATCCAAACCCAATGACTTGATATATGAATAAGAGACCCGACCACCCATTATTCTGACCCAACAGCCTTCTCATCACCAAACACAAAATAACTTTTTATATATATATTTAAATACTTATAGGACCCAACAACCAAAAGTATTGACACAACAAAGAATGTGTCATAGACTTCCAAACAATAACTCACAAAGTGGATATGATACATCCCATACCACACGGTTCACTAATCGAAGGTTAGTCCACTTCACACTGAAAAACAACAATAATAGCTTCAATCAACGAGTCTGGAATTAACCGATATAATATACCTTCGTGTCTCGTACCGAGTTTACTAAATCGTTTAATTACAATCTCGTCTTCTCGAAGGGTGAAAAATCATGTGATTTTATATATCGAAAATACTTAGTTTAAGAAAATAGGTTTTATAAAACAATTCAGAAAACAATTTGATAATTTCTTAAAAATCTCTACATTTAGAAAATATTGTTTTGATTATTTCCTTGAGACAATTTTATTTATAAAGTCAAAACATAGGATATTTATTGTCTCGAGGCTATACAATATTTAGAGAAAATTTGTTTTAGAAATCACTTTTTAATGATGTGCACAATATAGAAATCAACATAAAAGGAACCAACATAACTCGATAAAACACACCTGAAATTTGTGCAACCCGAATCACGGATACACTAAAAAATATATAGGCATTTGCATAGCCATCAACAAACTAACTCAAATCAACAAGTGTACAAGCTATTACTGGATAAGCATAAGAAAACTTGTGCTTATATATCAACTAAAATGCTCAGGAACAACTAACAAGGAAACAAAAACTCTCAGCCAAATACACTGCATGTGTCGACATAATGCCTAGATGTGTTGACACAAGTCAGCCATGTATCGACACAAACTATCGCATGTTATAGGTAAGGATTGCATGTGATGATTCTATTTTCCGAGAAAGTTTTTATCCAGCTAAACACATTATTTTAAGGTAAAATTTTCTAGAATCAAAGATCATGCCCAAGTAACACAAAGAAATTTTTTTATGCAAAACGAAAATGATTTGGAAAGTTATTCTTTCTCAAAATAGGATAGAAATCAATATACAATGTAAACTAAAAACCAAAACTTTTTGTTTATAGTATTAAGCGAATTCAATAAACAAGATCTTATTTCCATTCAAAACATTGATAATAAGCTAGAACGTGTGAGTTGAGCAACTCACCTTGATTGGTATTGATGATTTAGGCCTGATTTTTGTTGAAAGGAGAAAGCTTAGACCAATTGACACCTGTAGGATGCTAAACAGAGGCATGCTGCTTAATGTAATTTACAGTGATCTTCTTTCTTCCAATATCTGAAATAATTTTAGGAGATGGGACGCATGGATTTGTTTTATGGTAGTGTAACAACCCGGAAATGCGAGGCAATTTAAAATTTTCATTTTGGCAATTTTAGTGAAGTTTGAATATTTAAAATGAATTATTTTAAATAATAACGACGAGAAATTTATTTTGAGTAGAATTCGAACGTATATATATCGATCGTCGTTAGAATATAAAATATTTTATTTAAAATTATAAAAGGAATTGAAAATGGCGCGGTAGTTCGATAATTCGATTTCAAATTTCAATTGAACACACTGGGTGCAAAATAAACCGGATTTTAGTGTAACAAAAAATATTCGAATCTAATTGATAATATATTTCCAACGAATCTGAAAAATTGAAATTTCATAGCGGGGATAAAAAGTTACGCCCAGTTGAAAATTCTGAATAGTCGCTACGAAATTTAGGCCCTTAAAAATGGAAATTTTGCAAACGACCTCGGATTTCGATGAAACCACTTTTGGTGGATCCGTGTTGTCAAATTATTGCTAGGTTTCAAATTTCATAATTTTTCGAATCAATATGTGAGCGTGGCTAAGGAAAACGTGTTTGACCAGTTTTAGTTGATTTTAATCGACTGGAAAATGACCATTTTTCAAACGATCTTAGAATTCGATGAAATTAGTTTTATTAGGACCGTATCATCAATACGATGCTAGAAATATTTTTTTTGGAATTTTTAGAGTTAATATGTGGCCTCGGTAAATTGAAATGTGCGTTCAAATTCGATATATAGAGTTATATTCTGATTTTGACGGAAACTGATCGTAACATTCGAATTGGCCTACGATACATATCCCATTGTGTTCGGAATAGGGGTAATTAGCTAGGGACGACAGTCGTTCGGTCATGTTTCGAGTTCGGGTGGAAAGTCAACAATTCTTGGAGGAAATAAATAAATTAAATAAAATATTATATAACCCAACACTACTCCCTCTCTCTCCTCTTACTTCATTCAGATTGAGAATAAAATAAAATAAAAAAATTCTCCTCAGCAAATCGAAGCCGCCCCTCTCCAGGCGATGGCCACCGCCTACGCCACCGGAGCTCCGGCGAGGCTTCCCCCAGCAGCGCCCCTTCCCCCTGTCTTCCTCCGTTCTCTCCCTCCTTTCCCCTCTTCTCCGAATGGCTGACGCGCCCCTCCTTCTGCGTTAAACCATCGCGCCCCCACTTCTTGAAAACCCCAACCACCTACAACCGCCCACTGCCTCACCTCTTAGCCGCCAGTCCCCATCACCAGTCGAGCCCCCGCCTGCTCGCAAGACCAACGCCCCTCCTTCCACTGTACAAAGCCATAACCCACCAGGACAGTCCGCAACCCAGAACCTCCGACCACCGAGACCCACGCCGTTGCGTTCAGCACCCTTGCGCCAACACCCCTTCTCTAGAACGAAGAAAAAAACTAAATAGAAAGGTGTGTTTTTACATTTTATCTATTTTATGTAATTATAATTATGGTTGTTATATAAAATCTGACTTTAAAATAGAAAGCTAGGATTTTTACTATAAAAAGAGTTGATTTTTAGATTAATAAAAATAGATTTTTTTAGATATAAAGCGAATAAAAGAGTAGATTTTTGTTTATGGATATCGAGAGTAAAAATATGATTTTTATATACAAAGAAGCATGTTAAAGATGCGATTTTTAATGTTATTTTTATTTACATACAAACAGTATAAAAATGTGATTTTTATTTACATACGAACAGTATAAAAATGTGATTTTTATTTACATACGAATAATATAAAAATGTGATTTTTATAATATTAATATCGTGTTAAAAATGGGAGTTTTATGTTGTAGAGATCGTATTAAAAATATAATTTTTAACACAAATGGTGTTGAACAGATCTCGTTGGGAACACAATGAAGATTTCCTACATAAGAAGAGTAGCGATGAATGGATTTAGCTTGGGTGAGAACTCCTCACTTTTAAATTTATTTTTAGTTAAAATAAATACTAGGATGCAGACGGTGTTTAGTAGCACCCGACACCCGTCGTCCACAGACCATGGACGGCTTGTATGCTTGTTTGTTTGATTTTGATGTGTAGTTGATTGTGTGATGTTATGTGAAATGAAATAAAATATTTATATAGTTGAAATAAAATATTTTATAGTTGAAAATATTTTATAGTTAAAAATAGAATTTTTAACATGTATATGAAATGAAATAAAAATAAACAAATCGGACGATTTGTTTATATACACACATTTGACTGATATTGACGATAAATTTTACACATCGCTCAACTGCACAAATAAAATCTGTGTTTGATTATTTGAAACCCCACACGGGTATTGGGATGATATATGATGTACACTAATCCCAATAATTAGTTGTATGTCGATCGATTGATTGACAGACTGTTATAAGCGTTGAATATTTATATTTGATGCTTATACAGTGTAGAATGCACTTTGGATGATGGTTGATTATTTGTCGTTGTTGATATATACATTCGTTGTATGGAGGTCCATAGAAATAAAATCTATGGTAATTGATTGGGCCTCATTCCAGTTTTGAAATAGAATATTTGAAGAGAACTATTTGAATAAAATATTTGAATAGAAATATTTGAAAAAGAAATATTTGAAATAGAATATTTGAAAATAGAAATATATGAAGCCGTGTTGATTAGATTGACGCCATTTCGACGTAAACGATATTTATATCGATTTTATTCATTTTATAATGAATATCGAAAGTGATTTCAAAATCTGATAAATTGAAATTCGAATTAAATTGAAAAGAATTGAAATTCGAATGAGATTGAAATAGAATTGAAATCGTTTTGAATTGAATTTAAAACTATTGAAATTGACCTGAAATTGATTTGAATTGAAACCAATTCGAATTAAATTGAAATTGAAATCGATTTGAAATGAAATTAAAATGAATTTATATTGGAAAAATTCGATTTTGATTTGTATTTGAAAAGGAAGTTGAAATCGTTTTGAAAACGAATTTTAAGCGATTTATAAAATACGTTTTAAAAGGAAATCGACGAAATATAAATATATTATATATATATAATGGCCTGATTAGAACGCGCCGCGCTGCGGTAGTTCGTGAATTTCGACCATTGACTTCGAATTGACGTTGCAGGAGATCCGACCGTCGGATTCTCCTAAAACCGGAATCGTTGGGTTCATACCGAAAAGAGATTTCTAATGAATATTAGAAATCAAACAGTTGGATTTGGAATTATGTCCAAATCAAATTTGGAAAAGGTCGCTGTAATGCAGTTCGATGACCGTTGATGGAAATCGACTGTACGGGCCTTGATGAAATTATTAAAAATAGCAATAATTTGTGTAAAATGATAAGAAATGATTTGGGAAGAATTGGGATGAAAAACTCCATATTTGAGAAGATAAAAATAGTTTTTTATCGAAACGAACTAGTTTTGAACTAGGATTATAATTCTATTTATTTTTAAATAAATAAATTGAATTTGAAAGGGGTTTTAAAAGTAACCAGAATTTCAATGTTGGATTTCATGATGATACAGGTATTGTTATGGGAATTTGAAAGACATACTTATATCGTTATTTCCAACACGATATTTGTTGGTCGTAGAATTTGATATTGAATATAAGCCGATATATTTTCTATTCAGAGCCTTGTATTTAATATCAAATGTGATTTGGGTTTGTCGTGAATGGTGTCTTCATTAACACTATTCTTAAGCCCAGTTGAGAAAAAGATTAAATCTTTTTATTTAGATTTAATGAAGTGTACCAATTAAATAATATTTAACTGGAATTGATTTTTGGGTTTATCGTGAACCGTGTTTTAAATGACACTGATTCTTTAACCCAGTTAAAGATTAAAACTAAGTGGAGTTTTAATGAATCTTTAATTAGATTGAAAAGATCGAGAATGGAGTATCACCAGTTTTACTCCAGGCGATAATTAAATCTTTAATTAGATTTGAACGTGAAATGGTAATTGAATTTACCGATAACACCGTGGTGTTAGATATGAAGTATTACCAGTTTACTTCATGGGAGGAATAGGTTGGGATTGGGAAATAAATAATTACTCCGGTGTGGTTCGCTAATCCCGACTAGTTTGAATTGATATTCAAAGAAGATTAAAGAATAAATTTAAAGAATTTATCTTTGATAAAATTAATGGGAACCTTTCCCAAAGTGTAAGAATATTTGAATAAAAGAATATTCTGAATTGGAATGAGGCGTATGTTGTGTTTGTGTAACACTTGTTTATTATATACGCGAGTTATTCGGAAAGACCGGGTTTATCCCATTCTGAATAACCGATTCGACGTGGTGTCGAAGATGAAGACGGTGGTCGAAGACCGGAGGTCTTCACGTCGTTTAGGTATTAATTGATGATATTGATTGGGCCGTACACCCAAGAGGAGGGAATCAGTTAGTGATCGTCCAGACGTACTTAGAGATCGATGGATATGCGGGGTACTAGGTGCCTCCGGTTTCGTTCATACCCAGAACGGACTTGTAAATGGACTGTGTGTCTGACATTGGATTTTAGTCTGTGTGATTGATTTCTATTAAATATATATTTGTTTGGCGGCGGAGAATTTATTCTCTTGCTTAACGCCCTTCTCTGAGACGTACGAGCTCAGGGGCTATATATCGATGGATATCAATCGCATGGAGTGAATTGCCTGTGTGGCATGCCTAAGTGGAAAATGATCAAGGCTTCTGTTGAAAAGCAAAGTCTTGTGGGTGATGATCAAAGCACGGCCTGTGTGGCATAGCTTTGTGTAACGTTGATTCGCGAGCCTTACACCCCGGTTGTGAACCAGAAACGGGAGAGGACATCAGGGAGGACATGCGTTTCTTTCTAGCTAGAAGTGGCGTCAATGGTTTTACACGCCCTGACGAGTTTGACTTATGAGGTTGTTGATGTTGCGAGGCGCCTCAGATATATCGGTGACTATGTGGAGCCGATGGAGTCATTTGGCTCATTTACGCCCCATAGGGCGGGGAAACGTAGTGTTCAGGCATTTTAATCCACATCGGTGGACCGGCCCTGACGATCCAAGGCCCCACCTGAGTCTGGGTCCTGAGACATGGTAGGCTAGATTGTCTTGAATCGGTAGAGGACGATCCCTGGCCTCGGTTCACAGATGGAAATCCAATTTCCAAATATGTGACTTTGCGGTTTTGATTGTAGAGCCTAGTATGGCGACATGATATATGGTACCCATGCCGTCTAGGATTGATACATTTATATTTAAGTTGTTTTGACACTATACACCTATTATAGTACCAAATGATTTGTTTTAAATATATCAAGCATGTTTTGGCTATTATAAGGGAAAACCATATCCTTTGGTTTGTGTTGCATTGTGTGATGGGACCTGGGTCTTATAATAGCTTCATTTTTCTTTATTTAGCATTGCGCTGTTGTTTTATGCACTGGTATTCTTGGGAGGAAACCCGTTCTGTGTTATACGGCGTGGTCCCTTGATTTATCTAACTTTAAAATAAAGATTGATAACTGTTTTAGTTCTCACACCAGTCCCATGACTGACCTGGAGTTTATTGTTTTAACCTAAACTCTGGGTGCCCTTATTTTGACACAGGCAGCTAGTAGTTTTGGTTTTGCAGATTTATATTCACAGGATCCTGGTTTATAGCTGGAATGATATCCGGAAAGCTTTGTATCCGTATATCTCCTTCAGTTGTGTATTGTATTATTTTCCACTGCTACGTAATGTATCGTAATCTCTGATATTTTATAACATGTAATATTTATTCATACTCTGTATATTCTTGTATTCTGATGGAATTGTTGTAATTAACAATGAAATGTTCTTCCGTCTGCGTTCTATTTTGTCATGTTCTCAAGATCATCCGGGCTTTCCTTACCGGGGAAGTTATGGGTCGTCACAGTTGGTATCAGAGCTTTGGTTTACAAAGCTCAGAGAACAAAACACATTAGAACCGAACGAAAGAATTCATGAGAAATTGGATTAGTAATATTTCAATGGGAATGACTCGTTAGAGATAGGATCAGTAGTATCCTAGAACGAGTGTGAAAAGTGTTAGCTTTTCAAAATAAAATTGAAAACAAGTTTTGTTTTGAAAATTTAAATCAATTATTCGTATTTGATTATTTAATTTATACTGATTTTCACAATCCAGTATATAAAGATTTTGCATATACGTCTGATCCACGGGTATTCAAAGTTTTAATATAGTGGATAGATATAAAATCGCACTGTAGTCGCTCGGGGATAATTCTGGTGATGTCGCGACATCATCAGTATTTGTGTTCGAGTTTCAAAGGTGTGATATTTATATATTTCCTATTGACTGGTGTGAGAACCAAAGCTAGATAGGGCTTATTGTTGTGATTTGGCGTCAAAAATCTGATTTTTAGACTATGT
The DNA here is from genome assembly GCA_030737875.1 of Allium sativum. Lineage (NCBI taxonomy): Eukaryota > Viridiplantae > Streptophyta > Magnoliopsida > Asparagales > Amaryllidaceae > Allium > Allium sativum. Next base: position 590,080,221 of record CM060916.1, read on the forward strand.
ATCAAAATTATGCGTTTGAAATGATAATCAACTAATTGATTGATGGTTGTGTTGTTTGATTATTGTTGGATTAATTAAAATTTGAAGCTTTAGCCAAATTGATCAAATAGTGAATTGTATTGAAAATTTGTCGCATTTGCTTGCATATACATGTACTTACATTGAACAGGTCATAGCAAGGAGGCTAGAGCAGAGAATAAAATTTGTTTGCGCGACAAATAGGTACATGTTTACCATAATTTACTGTTTTGTTTGGGTGATGATGATTTTATGAGCCGATTGGCTAGCCGCTTGGCTTTTTCTTTTTCTTTTGAGTTGAAGAAGGCCATGGGAGGCTATATGAAATATCACGAAGTCCCTGGTGCAGGGGAGGTTATGGCGAATTTTTTCGAAAATTTAGGTGTTAGCCAAATTTTTGAAAAATTTGAAAAGTTCTTAGAAACTGAAAAGTTGAAGAACTTAAGTCGTAATGAAAACAATGGAAGTTGAGTTGATTAGTTAAACAACTTTCGGCTTTGTTCCTTTTCGGGGACGAAAAGTTTTAAGTCGGGGAGATTGTAACAACCCGGAAAATGCGAGCCAATTTAAAAATTTTATTTTGGCAATTTTAGTGAAGTTTGAATACTTAAAATGAATTATTTTAAATAATAACAACGAGAAATTTATTTTGAATAGAATTCGAACGTATATATATATATATAGATCGTCGTTAGAATATAAAATATTTTATTTAAAATTATAAAAGGAATTGAAAATGGCGCGGTAATTCGATAATTCGATTTCAAATTTCAATTGAACATACCGGGTGCAAAATAAACCGGATTTTATTGAAACCAAAAATATTCAAATCTAATTGATAGTATCTTTCCAACGAATCCGAAAAATTAAAATTTCATAGCGGGGATAAAAAGTTACGCCCAGTTGAAAATTCTGAATAGTTGCTATGGAATTCAGGCCCTTAAAAATGGAAATTTTGCAAACGACCTCGGATTTCAACGAAACCACTTTTGGTGGATCCGTGTTGTCAAATTATTGCTAGGTTTCAAATTTCATAATTTTTCGAATCAACATGTGAGCGTGGCTAAGGAAAACGTGTTTGACCAGTTTCAGTTGATTTTAATCGACTGGAAAATGGCCATTTTTCAAACGGTCTCAGAATTCGATGAAATTAGCTTTGTTAGGACCGTATCATCAATACGATGCTAGAAATAATTTTTCTGGAATTTTTAGAGTTAACATGTGGCCTCAGTAAATTGAATTGTGCGTTCAAATCCGATATATAGAGTTATATTCTGATTTTGATGGAAACTGATCTTAACATTCGAATTGGCCTACGATACATATCCCATTGTGTTCGGAATGAGGGTAATTAGCTAGGGACGACAGTCGTTGGGTCGCATTTCGAGTTCGGGTGGAAAGTCAACAATTCTTGGAGGAAATAAATTAATTAAATAAAATATTATATAACCCAACACTACTCCCTCTCTCTCCTCTTACTTCATTCAGATCGAGAATATAAAAAAATACGCTCCTCAGCAAATTGAAGCCGCCCCTCTCCAGGCGATGGCCGCCGCCCACGCCACCGGAGCTCCGGCGAGGCGCCCCCCTGCAGCGCCCCTTCCCCCTGTCTTCCTCCGCTCTCTCCCTGCTCTCCCCTCTTCTCCGATTGGCTGACGCGCCCCTCCTACCGCGTTAAACCATCGCGCCCCCCTCTCTTGAAAACCCCAACCACCTACAACCGCCCACTGCCTCACCCCTTAACCGCCAGTCCCCATCACCAGTCGAGCCCCCGCCTGCTCGCAAGACCAACGCCCCTTCCCCGCTCCTCCTTCCGCTGTACAAAGCCATAACCCACCAGGACAGTCTGCAACCCAGAACCTCCGACCACCGAGACCCATGCCGCTGTGTTCAGCACCCTTGCGCCAACTCCCCTTCTCTAGAACAAAGAAAAAACTGAATAGAAAGGTGTGTTTTTACATTTTTATCTATTTTATGTAATTATAATTATGGTTGTTATATAAAATCTGACTTTAAAATAGAAAGCTAGGTTTTTTACTATAAAAAGAGTTGATTTTAAGATTAATAAAAGTTAGATTTTTTTTAAAGATATAAAGTGAATAAAAGAGTAGATTTTTGTTTATGGATATTGAGAGTAAAAATATGACTTTTATATACAAAGAAGCATGATAAAGATGCGATTTTTAATGTGATTTTTATTTACATACGAACAGTATAAAAATGTGATTTTTATTTATGTACGAACAGTATAAAAATGTGATTTTCATAATATTAATATCGTGTTAAAAATGGGATTTTTATGTTGTAGATATCGTATTAAAAATATATTTTTTAACACAAACGGTGTTGAACAGATCTCGTTGGGAACACAATGAAGATTTCCTACATAAGAAGAGTCGCGGTGAATGGATTTAGCTTGGGTGAGAACTACTCACTTTTAAATTTATTTCTAGTTAAAATATATAATAGGATGTAGACGGTGTTTAGTAGCACCCGACACCCGTCGTCCACAGACCATGGACGGCTTGTATGCTTGTTTGTTTGATTTTGATGTGTAGTTGATTGTGGGATGTTATGTGAAATGAAATAAAATATTTATATAGTTGAAATAAAATATTTTATAGTGGAACATATTTTATAGTTAAAAATAGAAATTTTAACGTGTATATGAAATGAAATAAAAATAAACAAATCGGACGATTTGTTTATATACACACATTTGACTGATATTGATTGGGACGATAAATTTTACACATCGCCCAACTGCACAAATTAAATCTGTGTTTGATTGTTTGAAACCACACACGGGTATTGGGATGATATATGACGTACACTAATCCCAATAAATAGTTGTATGTCGATCGATTGATTGACAGACTGTTATAAGCGTTGAATATTTATATTTGATGCTTATACAGTGTAGAATGCACTTTGGATGATGGTTGATTATTTGTCGTTGTTGATATATACATTCGTTGTATGGACGTCCATAGAAATAAAATCTATGGTAATTGATTGGGCCTCATTCCAGTTTTGAAATAAAATATTTGAAGAGAACTATTTGAATAAAATATTTGAATAGAAATATTTGAAAAAGAAATATTTAAAATAGAATAATTGAAAATAGAAATATATGAAGCCGTGTTGATTAGATTGACGCCATTTCGACGTGAACGATATTTATATCGATTTTATTCATTTTATAATGAATATCGAAAGTGATTTCAAAATCTGATAAATTGAAATGAATTGAAATTCGAATTAAATTGAAAAGAATTGAAATTCGAATGAGATTGAAATAGAATTGAAATCGTATTGAATTGAATTTAAAACATATTGAAATTGAACTGAAATTGATTTGAATTGAAACCAATTCGAATTAAATTGAAATTGAATTGAAATCGATTTGAAATCGATTTGAAATGAAATTAAAATGAATTTATATTGAAAAATTCGATTTTGATTTGAATTTGAAAAGGAAGTTGAAATCGTTTTGAAAACAAATTTTAAACGATTTATAAAATACGTTTTAAAAGGAAATCGACGAAATATATATTATATATATTATATATATAATGGCCTGAATAGAATGCGCCGCGCGGCGGTAGTTCGTGAATTTCTATCATTGACTTCGAATTGACGTTGCGAGAGATCCGACCGTCGGATTCTCCTAAAACCAGAACCGTTGGGTTCGTATCGAAAAGTGCTTTCTAACGAATATAAGAAATTAGAAATTTAACGGTTGGATTTGGAATTATGTCCAAATCAAATTTGGAAAAGGTCGCTGTAATGCAGTTCGATGACCGTTGATGGAAATCGACTGTACGGGCCTTGATGAAATTATTAAAAATAGTAATAATTTGTGTAAAATGATAAGAAATGATTTGGGAAGAATTGGGATGAAAAACTCCATATTTGAGAAGATAAAAATAGTTTTTTATCGAAACGAACTAGTTTTGAACTAGGATTATAATTCTATTTATTTTTAAATAAATAAATTGAATTTGAAAGGGGTTTTAAAAGTAACCAGAATTTCCAATAATTGAATTGGAATGGATTTGAATCGAAATTGCCATTGGAATATTTCAATGTTGGATTTCGTGATGATACAGGTATTGTTATAGGAATTTGAAAGATATACTTATATCGTTATTTCCCACACGATATTTGTTGGTCGTAGAATTTGATATTGAATATAAGCCGATATATTTTCTATTCATAGCCTTGTATTTAATATCAAATGTGATTTGGGTTTGTCGTGAATGGTGTCTTCATTAACACTATTCTTAAGCCCAGTTGAGAAAAAGATTAAATCTTTTTATTTAGATTTAATGAAGTGTACCAATTAAATAATATTTAATTGGAATTGAATTGGTATTGATTTTTGGGTTTATCGTGAACCGTGTTTTAAATGACACTGATTCTTTAACCCAGTTAAAGATTAAAACTAAGTGGAGTTTTAATGAATCTTTAATTAGATTGAAAAGATCGAGAATGGAGTATCACCAGTTTTACTCCAGGCGATAGTTAAATCTTTAATTAGATTTGAACGTGAAATGGTAATTGAATTTACCGATAACACCGTGGTGTTAGATATGATGTATTACCAGTTTTACTTCATGGGAGGAATAGGTTGGGATTGGGAAATAAATAATTACTCCGGTGTGGTTCGCTAATCCCGACTAGTTTGAATTGATATTCAAAGAAGATTAAAGAATAAATTTAAAGAATTTATCTTTGATAAAATTAATGGGAACCTTTCCCAAAGTGTAAGAATATTTGAATAAAAGAATATTCTGAATTGGAATGAGGCATATGTTGTGTTTGTGTAACACTTGTTTATTATATACGCGAGTTATTCGGAAAGACCGGGTTTATCCCATTCTGAATAACTGATTCGACGTGGTGTCGAAGATGAAGATGGTGGTCGAAGACCAGAGGTCTTCACGTCGTTTGGGTGATTATTGATGATCTTGATTGGGCCATACACCCAAGAGGAGGGAATCAGTTAGTGATCGTCCAGACGTACTTGGAGATCGATGGATATGCGGGGTACTAGGTGCCTCCGGTTTCGTTCAGACCCAGAACGGACTTGTAAATGGACTGTGTGTCTGACATTGGATTTTAGTCTGTGTGATTGATTTCTATTAAATATATATCTGTTTGTCGGTGGAGAATTTATTCTCTTGCTTAACGCCCTTATCTGAGACGTACGAGCTCAGGGGCTATATAACGATGGATATCAATCGCATGGAGTGAATTGCCTGTGTGGCATGCCTAAGTGGAAAATGATCAAGGCTTCTGTTGAAAAGCAAAGTCTTGTGGGTGATGATCAAAGCACGGCCTGTGTGGCATAGCTTTGTGTAACGTTGATTCGCGAGCCTCACACCCCGGTTGTGAACCAGAAACGGGAGAGGACAACAGGGAGGACATGCATTTCTTTCTAGCTAGAAGTGGCGTCAGTGGTTTTACACGCCATGGCGAGTTTGACTTATGTGGTCGTTGTTGTTGCAAGGCGCCTCGGATATATTGGTGACTGTGTGGAGCCGATGGAGTCATTTGGCTCATTTACGCCCCATAGGGCGGGGAGACGTAGTGTTCAGGCATTTTAATCCACATCGGTGGACCGGCCCTAACGATCCAAGGGCCCACCCGAGTCTATGTCCTGAGACATGGTAGGCTAGATTGTCTCGAATCGGTAAAGGACGATCCCTGGCCTCGGTTTACGGACTGAAATCCAATTTCCAAATACGTGACTTTGCGGTTTTGATTGTAGAGCCTAGTATGGCGACATGATATATGGTACCCATGCCATCTAAGATTAATACATTTATATTTAAGTTGTTTTGACACTATACACCTATTATAGTACCAAATGATTTGTTTTAAACGTATCAATCATGTTTTGGCTATTATAAGGGAAAACCCTATCCCCTGGTTTGTGTTGCATTGTGTGATGGGACCTGGGTCTTATAATAGCTTCATTTTTCTTTATTTAGCATTGCGTTGTTGTTTTATGCACTAGTATTCTTGGGAGGAAACCCTTTCCGTGTTATACGGCGTGGTCCCTTGATTTATCTAACTTTAAAATAAAGCTTGATAACTGTTTTAGTTCTCACACCAGTCCCATGACTGACCTAGAGTTTATTGTTTTAACCTAAACTCTGGGTGCCTTTATTTTGACACGGGCAGCTAGTAGTTTTGGTTTTGCAGATTTATATTCACAGGATCTTGGTTTACAGCTGGAATGATATCCGGAAAGCTTTGTATCCGTATATCTCCTTCAGTTGTGTATTGTATTATTTTTCGCTGCTACGTAATGTATCGTAATCTCGGATATTTTATAATGTTTAATATTTGTTCATACTCTGTATATTCTTGTATTCTGATGGAATTGTTGTAATTAACAATGAAATGTTCATCCGTCTGCGTTCTATTTTGTCGTGTTCTCAAGATCATCTGGTCTTTCCTTACTGGGGAAGTTACGGGTCGTCACTGGTAGATTAAATTCTCTTTTCATTTCGATAGTGTTTAGTTTACAAAGAGGTTTTGGATGTTGGATTTCAAGAGAGGAGGAGCCATTGTTGTTATGTAATGACGGTCCGAACAAAGCCCCCCTTCCTTACATGCATATGAGCTGGCACACAACTCCCATATAACAAAAGGAATCCCTGATGTTACGTGCCTACCAGCTCATATTTGTACACAATTCCTTCAATTTATTCCAATGTGGGTCTATTAATTCCAAACCATCATCCCTCCTTAACAACATGCGAGGGAATCCTAATAGTCTCCCCCTTGACTCGCATCCTATGAGTATCTTTTGAGAGCACTGCCTTGCCCGCATGGCCCAGTCCGAACCTTCGGCTCTGATACCACTGTTATGTAACGACGGTCGGAACAAAGGCCCCCTTCCTTACACGCATATGAGCTGGCACACTACTCCCATATAACAAAAGGAATCCCTGATGTTACGTGCCTACCAGCTCATATTTGTACACAATTCCTTCAATTGATTCCATGATGTGGGACTATTAATTCCAAACCATCATCCCTCCTTAACAACATGCGAGGCAATCCTAACAATCTTAGTATCAGAGCCTAATACACAATTTTTTTGAAGAGAGTTTGAATATGGAGAAAATAATTATTGAAAAGATTAATGGGAGAAATTGGGGATTATGGAAGGCGAAGATGGAAGATTTTCTCTTTCTTAATGATCTTCACCAACCACTAGAGAACAATGGGGAAAAACCTAGCAATTTATCTGAATCAAAATGGGAGACATTAGATAGGAAGGCTGCTGCGTCTATTCGGTGTTTTTTGGATAATTCAGTGTTTCATATTGTTTTTTTTAGAGGAAGACGGGTGTGTAGCGTGAAGCTACACAGCTGATTACGCATAGATATACTAGATAATAAAATAAGCTGGTTGACAGGCCCAACCAGTGGCAATAAAAGTCTAGACCCAGCAGGTCAATAGCATAGTACAACCAGAGAGCAAAATATGTACATCAAAAGGGAGTAGACATATCATATAGATAATAACACAGCCAAAATAAAACATAAGCAAAATAAGCCAGCCTTTACTGATTCAGCGAGGGAGGAGCATGCTGCTTTCTTGCGATCCAGGAGATTCTGGCATAGGAAGGGCAAGCCTGAAGCGAGCATATCTCGCTAATCCTATCCATAAGTCGAAGAGGTGCAGGATATGATAACAGGTACCCATAAGAAGTTTCGGGAGTCTGCCAAAGATGATTGCATTACGCTCTAACTAAATACTCCATGAGAAGAAAGTCACAAGGGAATCCAAAAGGGGGTCAGGGGGGTTATGCTGCCAATAATCAAAAAAAGAATTGATGGAGGAGATGTAGCCGAGGATGAAGGAACTGATTGCAGCCCACACTGCGTAGGAGAAGTCACATTCAAAGAAAAGTTGTGAAAGGGATTCATTGCTATGGTTACAGAGAACACATATGGGATCGATGTTGTTGTTAAAGCGATGTAGTCTGACTCTTGTGTTGATGCAATTGTGTATAAGGAGCCATTGAAAGAAAATTAAGCAAGGAGGTAAGTTACATTTCCAAATGCGGGAGAAAGGGAAGCTTCTGCCAAGATGAATCAGAAACTTATAACAAGATGCAGCTGTGTAAGAGTTGGATGGGCCTAAAGCACAAAAAAAATGAGTCTGGTTCAGATGAAAAGTGAGTTGTGTTGAGGATGTGACCAATTGAATTAAGTTCATATAAGGATTCAAGGCCCATCCAAGTTGGAGGGAAGAGGCCCATTGGGCCAAGCTCATATTGTTGCTAATGAAACATCTGCTTATGCAATATGGAAGAGATTGGAAGGAATTTATGCAAAGAACTCCGCAACAAACAAGACTCTTCTTATGAGAAGATTGGTGAATCTGAAGCTTAAGGAAGGTGGATCAATTGAAGAACATCTTAAAGATTTTTCAGGCAATTGTGAATCAATTGGCTGCCGTGAATTTCAAGGTGGATGATGAGACACAAGCTTTGATGTTAATGAGTTCATTACCAGAGAGTTGGGAAATGCTTGTTGTTGCATTAAATAACCCAAATTTGGATGGAGTCTTTTCATTGGAATTCGTGGTTAGCAGCTTAATTAATAAGGAGATGTGGAGGACAAACCTCGTGGAAGGAAATGATAAGGAGATAACAAAGAATAGAACTCCAATTGAAGAGGCTTATTTTGAAAAAAGGGTTACTCATCGAAACATAGAAGACAGTCAAATAGACCGAATATGAAAAAGGAATTCAGTTGCTATTATTGTGAGAAACCTGGTCATCAGCTGAGATTTTGCAATAAGCTTAAAAAGGGCAAGGAGAAGATGAAGGTTTTAGAAGAAGAGACAGATGAACAAAATAATATTATCAATGATGAGGTGAATCTTGATGAGGAAATTGAGGGCGACGTCTTTTGTATCAATGAAGGCAAGAACAAATTTTGGGTTCTTGACTCTGGTGCATGTTTCCATATATTTAATCAAAAGAATGCATTCATTGAATATAAATAGCAAGATGCTAATGTGGAATCCGCTAATGGCGAAAAGTTGTATGTTAAAGGGATAGGTTCTGTTAGACTGAAGATACATGATGGAAGGGTGCTGAAACTCACAAAAGTCAGGTATATTCCAGAAATTACCAAAAATCTTGTATCTGCAGGACAATTAGAAGTAAAAGGGTGCAACTTTTCAACTCGATGTGGAGTAACAAAGATTTGGAAAGGTAATAGGGAGGTGTTACGCGCTAAGAGAGATAGCAACAACATTTATAAAATACTTGGAAAGACGGTGGAGAACGAGGAAAGTTCTTATTCTATGGATGAAGGAAGAAATTTATCTCAATTAAGGCAGAGCCAGCAATGTAAAGCCATAAAAACTGCATGGAGGCCATTGTGGCATTACAAGCATTTTTGAGATCATTTTTTTGGTGGTACATCTAATAAGGAAGATGCACTTTTGCAGGCGGTAGTTGAGTTTGTTGCTTTGTTTTGAGATTAATGATCGTTGGAGATGTATGATATTTGAATCAAGTTGGAGTGTTGAAATTGTAGATTCAAATATTGTTTGAAGAGGAAAGTAATCAATTAATTGATTTCATCAATCAATTAATTTGATTTGTATGAGAGGAAAGATATTAATTATATTGCCAATTAATTAATTAATCAGTGAGGTACAAAAGAGGAAAGATATCTATTTTTAATTGATTGATTTTACAATGGAAAGAAATAGTAGCTATATTTTGAAGATTTTTAAGGTCCAATTAGAATATTTGATTAGGTCTTCTACTTTCCTATGTAAGTAGCTTATAGGTTTGGATTATTTGCATTGTAAGGGAAAAGGTTATTTTCTTTTTGTTTGGGATTAAGATATATTTTCAATTTTTTTAGGTTTTCTCTTGTAATCATTTTGGTGAATTAATAAAGATTTTGTTTGGAGGAATTTGTTTGTGATTTTTTTTCTCTTCACTTCTTATCTCTTCTAAAATCTAATTGTATAGAGATCCTACAAAATTTCCTAACAATTGTTTCACTGGAGCTTCAGGAAGAACACAATAAAGAGAGTGAAGAGAAAAGAACATACATATCCTTTTGGCCCATTCTAGAAATCTCTTTGAGCTTGGGTTTTAGAACCCATAAACCCGATAAGCTCAATTGTTACAAACTCAAAGTGTTGCAAATTACCCTTAACAACATAACACAAAAATAAAACAACTTAACACATTTTACCAACACACACAACAAACATTGCTTTTACGTTACAAAATTTAAACGCACATGTTTAAATAAATTTTGAAACATTTTGAACATTATTTTAAAGTAGTACAAAGTAAAATTCACAATTTCACATAAACATATGTTTTATACTTTAATCATTCATACCCAACTTTCTTAAGTTCTAAAATTACACAAACCTCGTTATTTTAATACAAATGATTTTATATAATCGTATTAAAATTATTTTGACATATAAATATTGATTTCCAATCAATATTTACACATTTATGCTTTATTCACGATATACGTAAATCTACAAGCACATTTTGCAATAATAATCCATTATTCATAATAATTCACCAATTTATAACACTTATGCTTATTTAGATGTTTTGCCACAAGATTTTAACATACAAGCATATAATGATATTTTTAAGCATGGCTTTAAACACAATTATTATTTTATTTTATAATTTCAACAACTTACACTTCCACGCACAAAATTTCAAAAATAATTAAATTCCTTTTTAAAACAACTCAATACTTCATAATGAAAATATATTTTCACTTGAATATTGATTGTTAACCAATATTTTACATATTCAATATTCATTAGAACCACTAAATATAATTGATAAACACATACTGGAACAAATCTTCTTATTATACTAAATGTATTTAATTTATTCCAATACACACTATTTTTTAAAATCACAAATTCTTTATTTCCACGTCTTAAATTATTATACAAGTTAGGCTCATGAACTCGTATTTTATACTTTTTGGTTTTAAATTCACAAAATACATTAAAATCTATCTACCCTAGCTAGGTACCCAAAAAACCAGGTTGTTACAGACCCTCCTTAAAGAAATTGTGTTCCAGCAATTTACTTAAGATAATCCTTTAATATTTTCCATTTATAATAACTCATCCCAAGTTTATTCAATTTTTTTAGTTTAAGCTATAAACCCCACAATACTCAAGATTTAATCTATTTCACTACTAAATCACCAATAGAGCAATAAAGTTTGAATTTTAAATACTTATTTTACAAAGATTTTAATTCTCATCTCAAATCATATACATATAAGATTTAAATTATCATAACTTATCTCTCACAAGGCATATCTTTAAAATACACACTCACCCTTTTTTAATTTCCAACCTATGATTGACACTGCCTTACCATCAAAGCTATTCTTATTTACCAAACAATGGTTGCTACTTTGATTGTAATATCAAACATCCTATTTGTTGTTTATTATCACTAAATTTATGGTTGTAATCGCCTTTTAAATCCACATATGAAAGTGTATTTGTAAATTATTACCTATGTTCTAGATACTTTCTCATTTAAAGAAAATTTTATCCTCAGAACACTTTATATTTATTCTCTTAATTTTACTCAAAATAATTTTTTTTAACCTAATTGCTTATTAACTCATTTAGAATCATATTAGATCACCAAATTTATAACCTTTTTTTTAATCATTTGGCTGCAAAGTCGATATAATATCGTTATTATTGTCTCGCTAACTCTACTACGGTCCTCGTCTAGTGTAACACCCCGCACTTTTCTGAGCTTTAATTTAGACAAAAATCGAAACTTAAACCCATCAAAGAATGGAGAGTATAAATCTGATACTTGCATTTAATGAGCGTGAGCATAATCAGAGTAAAATAAAACTAACTCACAGTGGAAATAAAATAAGATAACTCAACTAAGACGACTACCTTAAGGCACATCGTCACATCGATATCGAGCATGAGAAAATGAGAACTGATAACCAAACTGAACACCCGCTATGACCTGTCTTCTTCGAGATAAACCCGAGAGTTGTAATGAGAAGGGGTTCAGAACAATAAGTCCTAGTGAATAGAAAATGTGTAACAATGTCTACAATACACAAATGTATCCCGTTTGGTCAAATCCAAAACATATGTCTAACAATGCTAGTAACTCTAACCAAACCTCGTAGAGATTTACGCATGAAGTCTAACTACCATACCCGAGGTAATTATCCTAAACGATAACGATAATGATATAGTAATTTTGAGATAGAACGTTTACGCATAATTATGAAGCCTTTAAGCCACCATTAAACCTATTACCAAAGATTAAGAGGTGGGCTTCCGATTACTCAATATTACATAAGGAGGTAAATCATTTCCATGCAGCCACTAAGACCTCACTATAAATATAAGGTAAGGGTGGATCCATTCGATCACTTAAGACCCAAGGCGAACCTATCGATCACTTAATACCCCACTATAAATTAGAGGACACTAGATACTAAGTCCTACTAATTTAAGGATTTCGTTATTCATGTATATACATGTTCCTTGCATAAGACAAGAGATAGTAAGTAATCACATATTACCTATAGGATAGGCAGACGACATCTCGTCATTTATGACCTTCTCTCGGCGGACCTCTGTATTACTATCCAGCTGACCTTATTAGATAATCCCCTAGCCACTTACTACTTCCTGTAGGATAGGAAGACCTATGGTACCTCCGTAGCGGTCATTTAACACATAATCCCAAGGCGGACTCTCACCCAGTCACTTACTACCTAGAGGAAGCTAACTAACGCAAGGATTACCAAGCTTGTACCCAATAGTCATTTAATACTTCTTGATTATGGGGAGGTGAGCTACGAAATCACTTAATACCATTTTAAGGGTGGATCCAACTACTTAATACCTCTATCCCGAAGCATGCATATGTTATAAATTATTTCCCCTTTCTTTTGGGCAGAACGTGGGTCCTACAACCACTTAATACCTCACACTTGGAATAAACTTCAATTTAGGAAATAATCCTTGTTGCACAATTAACTATGGCCATGGATTTCTATGGTTAGTGACATCTCACATCAGTTGTACATATATTTGACTGTTGGAAAGCGCAGACTTTTGTCGAATCAGGTAACTGACCTTGCACCATTGACCTACTATGTCTAGTTCTTATACTTAATTATATTAATTATAGATTAATTAGAATAGAATAAGGAAAAATCTATAACTTCCTACCCCTGGATGTTTAATTAATATATATTTCCTTATCAGACTAAGCAATTACTACGAAAAATCAATCCCTAATGATTCCCATTTTTAATTCCATTTATTAGGTTCTTGCCATTAATGACCCTAACGGTCATATTTCCTAAGATAATTATTTAACCTATTTATATTAGCCCCATTTAGATTCTAATCTAATTATTGTAACTCCTAAATATTACTACAACCTTAACTCGGTTTGGTTCTTATTTGAATACATATATACAAACATATATATATATATATATATATATGTATGTATGTATATATATTATTCATTTATTTTCCTAGTTGGAGTTACAACCATTATTCCTAATACCAATTTAATTGTAGCCAGACATATTTATCCTATCCAATATATTTTCCCTAAATAATTATGGTTACAACACTAATTACCTTATCTATAACCTTTTATTTTAGCAATAAATTTACTGTCTATTTCTACAACCCTCATTAGGGGTGGCAGTCAAACCCCACCCGATGGACTCGGACCTGACCTGGTAGGTCTCGGTTCTAGGCGGGTTGGGTTTTGTTAGGTCTAAACTATAAATTTCAAAAATCTGGACCCTACCCGAACCTAGCTTCGATTCAGGTCGGGTCTGTTCGTGTTCGATTAAATAATAACACTAAAAATACATATATTTCAATGACTTTTCGTCGGGTCTTTTGGGTCGGGTCAATGCGGGTCAGGTTTGATCGGGTGTTAATTATTTTTCATTACCTAGACCCAACCTGAGACCCACCGGGGTCGGTTCAGGTTCGGGTCTTTTCGGGCAGGTTCGGGTCTTTTCGGGTCGGTTCGGTTCGGGTTTTCAATTCTTAGTTCTAATTGCCAGCCCTAACGGTCATAAACGTCTATTTCCATCTATTATAGAAGTTATCATTACACATTTACTTCCATATAATGGAAATACTTCAAATTCAAACACACAATAACAACAAACACTTTTTAAATATATTAACGTCATCTACATAGATTTGATAGATAAGTTTTTTTTATATATATTTATAATTTAAATGCGAAGTTAACATAGTTACTAACTAATATTTTATTATTATTTATTAGTTATGTTCTGGTCTAAACTAACGACCAAAATAATACCTTTTTGTGACTAATCTAGTTTTGAGATTCAAGATCTTACAAAAGGCTATTTATTGTAATTATTGTACATTTTGTCCAAACTATTTTAAAAGGAGAAAACCGACACATTTCAAATCACAAGGAAACGTATTAATATTTTATTTAGAATAGATGTCACAAACTTTGTACAAAATACATGAATTTGCATATCCCTTCTTATTTGAATTATTCATATTCCTTGTAGATTTCAAATAATGTCTTTATTTGCAAAAAGAACAAAATGGACAAAACTTATAATAACTAAGTAAAACCATAATCAATATCAAACAGAACAGGATTATTATTATTTTAATCAAAACTGCACAATTACAATTCAACACCTGATTTCTATGAATTTGGAATAAAACTACAAATATAATAATAGTTTTTGGGATTGATTTTTAGATCCACGGTTTTTACAATAACCATGGAAAAAATCTAGGAATAATTGTAGGCTATATAATCTTACTAAACAAAAGGCCTACAAATCTATATCCAAACTTTCAACATGTTATTTAAGATTTGACAAAAAAACAAATCTAAGAAACCCACCACAAAACAGGCATTCAAGGAGATTCACCTAACATTGTCTAAAGACAAAAGTTGGAAGGTGAAAATACAGAAAGCAACTCTACGAAATAGCACACAAGGACAATATGCTGGATCAAATATGATGCGTAATAAATAATGGTTACGCCATCAATCAAAGAAAAGATTGATCTTCGCATCATAAGCCAAATCTAGTAGTAACTTCTAATCTTTAGATTAATATGCTAAATGAATCACATGTCTATATGGATAGTCCAAAGATAGATTTCCGAACTCAAAAACCGACATTTAGGAAGAAGAGATCTGCTGTAAAATCTATAAAGCTGATCAATTCAAAGACCATTTAAGTCCGTGTGTAACACGAATGCCTCAAAAATCTCATCGAGATATTCTTCTGAAAGACCATCCAAAGACAGCTTAATCTTTACCTCTGAAATGATGCTTGCCTTCATCAAAATCTACTCCAACAAGATATTGCAAAGGTAGATGCAGTACAAACAACGACCCTACTCAAAACCTCAAAGAAAAGGACCAGTGCAAATCCAACTACTAGGGCTAATTTCCTTAGCCCTAAAGTGATGAATCTTTACACTCAATTCGATCCAACAAAATGGTTTCCCTCCCTTAAAATAAGACTTAAATGGCATGAGAAAGATCATATAGTGCAAGTAGGTATTTTGGGCTAGGAAATGACTAGAGAGAAGAAATTGGGGTTGGATCTTGGAGTCATAGTGGGGCGAGATCTAATGCGGAACTGCACAGAAAAGGAGGTGATGAGGCGACGATAAAGAAAGACAAGAAGAATATGGTTCGGCCAGACGAGGGAGGAAGGACGAAAGGAAGAAGTTTATGGAGGGAAATTTAGACACAACTTTTACGATTGAGTCCTAGGTTCAACCTGTACCAAAACTCATCCACAGGTTGACCACTATACGTATACACTAAACAGTCAACTATTAAACTAGATTTGGACAAAGGTTGAACCTTAACCCTATAGGGGTCGGATTATAATATTAATCGTCCCTAGTTGTCTCTTAAGATTTGACATGAATCTGAAAAATACTTTTCATCATCACTGCAGTATCATAGACTGTAGTCAAACTCTGAACCATCTCCAAAGATTCAAAGTAGTCTGAACAAAAGGCCGCGAACACAAAACAACAAATTCTCGAAAAGAAAACTCGCATAGAAATCCAGAAAAAATAAAATGGATTTTCCCTTTACCTAGCTGACAAACAATCAGAACGATTTACAAAATCAAACCCCCTAGGCTGAATAGAAATTTCTTTAGTCTCTTCCAAGAGAAAATTTTGAAAACTTTCCGATATTAAAATTTTATTATTTTAACTGAGGGTCTCACAATATAAATATATATTTAATATTCCGGTTTATTCTACTGACTGGAACAACCTTTCCATGTTTTGGATTGTCGAGATTTTAATTCTCTAAAAAGGTTATTTGTGATAATTTCTATAAATCGTCTAAAATATTTGAAAATTGGAATATTAGAAATCACAAAGAATGGGTAATTATAGCTTTTGAATTTTGAGGCTTATTCCTTGTCATTTCAAATTCCTTCTTTTACTAAGATGGATTATTTACCAAAATTACACAAAACCCAATGATACGAAACATGGTTAGATTTAAATTTCTAAGATTATATTTGTTTTACTCAAATCTTTATTTCTAATACAATTTCTCGAAAGCCATAGTTTAAATTTTATGAAAACCCGCTTTAATTTTCAAAAACAGTTCTTTAAACTGAAATCTCTATAAGCATAGGATTTATGATTCAAATGATTAATTCTATCAGAAGAATATTCGGACTTTAACAACACATTAACATGAATTTCCCGTTTAAGTCCAAGAAAAGGTCACCAACTGGAACTCCCGCACGAAACCAAAATCAAAAAAATCGCCACTATCTCAGTTGTAGCTAACTTTTCATCCAAGCTCAAATCCACTTGATTCACCATATGTCATCCTCGTTCTCTTTACAACAAAATCGCCAAACGTACCGTGGGGTAATCGAGGTTGGCTGAATACTCGAACTCAAAATATTTCTAACTTCTAGTCATTCAAAACCTATCTTAATTAAATAGGCTCGCGACTATCTCATCGTCGAAGTAATTTAAAGTCGAATAAGAAAGATAAAAGAAATTAGTAAAGAAATTCCGACATGTTCTCTCACTAATCCTAATTTATTAATTCTTCTAATCGTATAAACTAAGGCTCTGATGCCAAATGTAACACACCACACTTTTCTAAGCCCGAATTTAGACAAAAATCAAACCATCCAAGTATGGAGAGTATAAATCTGGTACTTGCAATTAATTAGCATGAGCATAATCAAAGTAAAATAATACTAACTCACAACGGAAACAAAATAAGATAACTAACACCGACTAAGATGACTATCTTAAGGCATATTGTCACATCAATAACGAGAATGTGAGAACAAGAACTGGTAACCAATCTTAACACACGTTATGAACTGTATTCCCCGAGATAAACATGAGAGTTGTTATGAGGAGGGGGTCGGAACAACAAGTCCTGATGAGTAGAAAATGTATAAAACTATCTACAATACACAAATGTATCTCATCTAGTCGAACCCATAACATATGTTTAGCAAGTTTAGTAACTCTAACTTAACCTTGTAGAAATTTACGCAAGACGTCTAACAACCATAACCATGATAGTAATCCTAAACAATAACGATAATGGTATTGCAATACTGAGATAGAACGTTTAAACATAACTACGTTGCCTTTAAACCACCAATAAACATATTACCAAAGACTAAGAGGCGGGCTTCCAACTACTCAATATTCCATAAGGAGATAAATCATTTCCATACAACCACTTAAGACCTCACTATCAATATAAGGTAAGGGCGGACCTATACTATCACTTAATACCTAACTCGGTGGTCTATTCGGACAAAAATTAGAGGACACTAGCTATTAAGTTCTACTTATTTAAGGCTTCTGTTATTCATGCATATACATGTGCCTCGCATAGGGCAAGAGATAATAACCAGTCACTTTTTACCTATAGGATAAGTAGACAACACATCGTCATTATGACCTTCCCCGATGGACCCCGCGTGTTACTATCTAGATAGCCTTATTATATAATCGGCTAACACTTACTACTTCCTGCATGATAGGAAAGCCTATGGTACCTCTGTAGTAGTTATTTAATACCAAACCCCAAGGCGGACTCTTACCCCAGTCACTTACTACCTAGAGGAAGTAGACTAACGCAAGGATTACTAAGCTCGTACTCAATAGCCATTTAATACTTATTGATTATAGGGAGGTGAGCTATGTGATCACTTAATACACTTTTAAGGGTGGATCTAACTACTTAATATCTCTATCCCGAAGCAGGCTTACGCTTATAAATTATTTCCCTTTTTTAACGTTTCCTTTTTTGGGTAAGAGACAGGTCCTACAGCCACTTAATACCTCACACTTGGAATAAACCTCAATTCAAAAAATAATCCTCGCTATGCAATTAATTATCGTCACGAGTTCCTATGGTTAATGACATCTCACATCAGCTGTACATATTTTTGACTGTTGGAAAGTGCAGATTTCTATCGAATAAGGCAACTGACCTCGCATCATTAACCTACTAAGTTCAATTCTTATACTTAATCATATTAATTCTGGATTAACTTGAGTAGAATAAGGAAAATATCTATAACTTCTTACCCTAGGATATTTAATTATTATTTTCCTTATTGGACTTATCATTTACTACGAAAAATCAATCTTTATTGATTCCCCTTGTTAATTATATTTATTTTTATTGATTATGTTACATGCCATTGATGACTCTAATGGTCATGTTTCCTAAAATGTTTATTTAACCAATCCATTTAGATTATAATTTAATTATTGTAACTCCTAAATATTACTACAATCTTAACTCGGTTTGATTCTTATTTGAATACACACACACACACACAGATATATATATATATATATTATTCATTTATTTCCTTAGTTAGAGTAACAATCCCTATTCCTAATACCAATTTGATTGTAACCATTAAAGCATATTTATCCTATCCAATATATTTTCCCTAAACAATTATGGTTACAATACCCATTACCTTATCAACGACCTTTTATTTTAGCAATAAATTCCATGTCTATTGCTACAGCGGTCATAAACATTTAATTTTCAGTTATTATAGAATTTATTACTACACACTTACTTCCATATGATGGAAATATATCGAGTTCAAACACACAATAACAACAAATACTTGTTTAATATATTAACACCATTTACGTAGATTCGAAGGAATAAGATTTATATATATTTATGTTCATAATTTAAAAGCAAAGTTAACATAGTTACTAACTTATATATTATTATTATTATTTATTAATTATGTTCCGGTCTAAACTAATGACCAAAACAACCCCTTTATGTGTTTAATCTTGTTTTAAGATCCAAAATATTATAAAAGCTATTTACTGTAATTATTGTATATTTTATCCAAACTATTTTAAAAGAGGAAAACTGACACATTTCCAATTATAAGGAAACATGTTAATCTTTTATTTAAAATAGAAGTCGTCAACTAAAAATACGTGGATTTGCCCATCTCTTCTTATTTGAATTATTTATGTTCCTTGTAGATTTTAAATAATGTCTTTATTAGCAAAAAGAACAAAAAGGAAAAAACTTACAACAACTAAGTAAAACCATAAACAATATCAAACATAACAAGATTATTATTATTTTAATCAAAATTGCACAATTACAATTCAACACCCAATTTCTATGAATTTGGAACAAAACTACAAATCTAACAATGGTTTTAGGGATTGATTTCCAGATTCAAGGTGTTTACAATAACCATGAACAAATTTAAGAACAATTATAGGCCATACAATCTTATTAAACAAAAGGCCTACAAATCTATATCGAAACTTTCAATATATTATTTCATATTTGGAAAAATAAACAATTTTGATAACTTTTAGGCATATAATTCAAATTCAACACAAAAAAATTATATAAGTTTATTATAAACAATGTGTAACAACTCGAAAAATCAAAACCAATTTAAAATTTTTATTTTGGCAATTTTAATGAATTTTGAATATTTAAAATGATTTATTTTAAATAATCACGATTAGAGATTTATTTTGAATAGAATTAGAATGTATAACTTTATTTAAATCAAAGTTAGAATATAAATATTTATTTTAATTATAAAAGGAATTGGAAATGGCGCAGTAGTTTGAAAATTAGATTTCAAATTTCAAATGAATGTACAAGATTCAAAATAAATCGGATTTTAATGAAACCAGAAATATTTGAATCCATTTGAAAATATCTTTCCCAAAATGTGAAAAATTCAGATTTCATAATGGGAATAAAAAGTTATGTCCAGTTGAAAATTCAGAATAGTCGCTATGGAATTTTATATAATATATAGCCCTTAAAAGTAATAATTTTGCAAACGACCTCCGTTTTTGACGAAACCACTTTTGTTGGATCCATAATGTTAAATTATTGTTAGATTCCAATTTTCATAATATTTGGAATTAATATGTGAGCATGGTGAATTTAAACGTGTTTGGTCAATTTAGTTTGAATTTGATCGACTGGAAAATGACCGTTTTTCGAATGGTCTCCAAATTCGACGAAATTAGTTTTGTTAGGACCGTATCATCAAGATATAGTTAGATTTATTTTTCGGGAATTTTTGGAGTCCATATGTGGCCCTGATAAATTAAAATGTACGTTAAATTCAATATTGACTGTAATATTAATTTATATTGTAATTTTAACGAAAACTGATCGTAATGGTCGAATTGGCTTATGGGACATATCCAATTGCGTTCAGAATGGGAGAAATTAACTAGGAGCGACATTCTTTGGATCTCCTTTGGAGGTCGAAATTAAAAGTCAACTTTGGAGGCATTAAATAATATAATTAAATTATTATAAAACCTTATTACCCCAGTTTCTCTCTCACCCTCACATTCATTTCCAGAATAAAAAAAGAAAACAAAAACCCACGCTCAGCACCCCCGATCCCGTTGCCCCTTTCTTGGTCACGCCGCTGCCGCCGGAGAGGCCCCTATCCGCCGCCGCTCATCGCACACCCCGCCCCCTCCTCCACGTCGACGGGAAACCCCCCTTGCTCCGATTTGAAACCCTAGCAACCCCATCTGTCGCCAGAGACCCTGAGCCCACCATATGACGCCGGTCGTAGGTCAGAGGCGCCACCTCCGACCATCCCCGACCTCACATAGCCCTCCCTCAGCCTCCAACTCCAACGGTGGGCCACCTCGAGGATAAAAATGTAATTTTTACCATTTTTAGCGTATTCATTCAGTCCTTGAGCTTCCCCGAGCCTCCTCCGCTACCGAGCACCGCCGGTGAGTTTTAATTTCAATTCTTATTCATTTTTGCGATTAAAATAGGATTTTTACACATGATTTTTAAATTAAAAATGTGTTTTTTAATTGCATATAGCGATATAAAAATTGTGATCTTTTACACGTATATAGCGCCATAAAAATATGATTTTTATGTATATAAAGCTGTAATTTTTATGTATATAAAACTATCATTTTTACGAATATAAAGTTATGATTTTTGTATGTAAAACTGGATAATAAAAATATGATTTTTATAATGTAAAGATCAATATAAAAATATGGTTTTTATAATATGAATCACAATATGAAAATATGGTTTTTTTAACCTATGAACATCGTAATAAAAGATCTAATTTTTATTATATGAATAGCGGAATAAAAATATGATTTATATATATATTTGAAATAAAAATACAATTTTTACACATATGGCGTTGAAATAAAAATATGATTTTTATTATTAAGTTAGCGAAATGAAGATGTGATCTTTATGATGTAAACATCATATTAAAAATGTGATTTTTACTATGAACAGCGTGAAAACAGATTGCGACGGAACCGATTGGAATCAAATCCAAATCCAAACCGTTCAGAATTAAAGAATGGAGGAGTGGAAACTAAAGGTGAGAACTTCTCACTTTAATTTATTTTCTGTTTAAAAATATATACTAGGATGCAAACGGTGCTTAGTAGCCCCCGACACCTTTGTTTAAAACCATGTTTGTTTGGTTGTTTGGTTGATTGGATTATTTGGTTGAATTTGGTTTGGGAAATGAAATGAATTGATTAGAATTTGGTTTGTATATGGCGCGAGCTATTATTAGGCGAGGGATAAGGCTAGACCTTATTCTGGTTCTAGTATCGCACCGTTATGCTGCCAAAATTTTCTAAAAAAAATAAAAATATCATTTTTATTGTATAAATGAACTGTACAAAATATTCATGAAATGAAATGAATATTTTATAGTTAAAAATAAAAAAAATTGACGGGTATATGAATAAAATAAATATTCATTTACAAATCGGACGATTTGTTTATGTACACACATTTGACTAATATTGATTGGGACGATATATTTTACACATCGCCCAACAGCACAAATAATGATCAGTGTTTGTTGTTTGAAAACCCCACACGGGTATTGGGATGATATTGGACATACACTAATCCCAATATTTAGTTGTATGTCAATTGATTGGTTGACAAGCCGTTGTAAGCGTTAATTATTTATTTTTAACGCTTATGCAGTTGTGTAATGCACTCTGGATGATGGTTGACTGTGTTTTATTATTGTTGTGTACATGTGTATGAAATCCATATAAATCAAATTATATGGTAATTGAATGTGTCTGATTCCAATTCGGAAGGAATGAATATTTTAAAATAACGAATATTTTAAAATGGCGAATAATGAATATTTTAAAATAATATTCAATAATGGATTAAAATATGATTTTGATGTCCGATTTGGGGTGGACACGAAAATATTTAAATATATAAAGCAGTGTTGATTAGATTAATGCCATTTTGACGTGAACGATATTTATATCGATTTTATTCATTTTTATAATGAATATCGAAAAGGAAGTGATTTCAAAATCTAATGTTTTGAAAATATTATCATTTATATGTCAATGATATGGAGTATTCAATTTTGATTTAAAATTGAATATGAAGTTGAAATCATTTTGAAAACGAACTTAAAGCGATTTATAAAATACGTTTTAAATGGAAATCGATGAAATATATATAATATATATATATATTATATATATAATGGCCCGAATAAAATGTGCCACGCCGCGGTAGTTCGCGAATTTCGACCATTGATTTCAAATTGATATTACGGGAGATCCGACCATCGGATTCTCCTAAAATGGGACCGTTGGGTTGGTATCGAAAAGAGCTTTCCAAAGAATATAAGAGATTTGAAATCTAATAGCTGGATTTGGAATTTTGTCCAAATCAAATTTGGAAAAGGTCATTGTAAGTGCAGTTCGATGACCGTTTGTGGAAATCGACTGTACGGGCCTTAATAAAATTATCAAAAATATTAATAATTTGTGTAAAATCATAATAAACGATTTGGAAAGAATGGGATGAAAAATTCCATATTTGTAAAGATAAAAATATATTTTTATCAAAAATGAACTAGTTATGGATTAGAATTATAATCCAATATTAAATAAAAAAAATTAGATTTGAAATGATTTTAAAAATAACCAGAATTTCCAATATATGAATTGGAATAGATTTGAATCGAAATTATCTTCGGAATATTTCGATATTGGATTCCTTGATTATACGTATATTGATATGGGAATTTGGAAGATATACATATATATATATAACGATATTCCCAATACAATATTTATTAATTTTAGAATTTGATATTGAATAAAAGCCGATATAATTTTTATTCAGAGCCTTGTATTTAATATTGAATTGGATTATGGGTTTGTCGTGAATGGTGTCTTCATTAACACTGTTATTAAACCCAGTTGAGAAAAGAATAAATCTTTAATTAAGATTTAGTGAAGTTTTTTCCAATTAATTAATATTTAATTGGAATTGAATAAAAGAATTGGATTTTGGGTTTGTCATGAACGGTGTCTTAAATAACACTGTTCTTAAACCCTGTGTGAAAAGAATAAATCTTTTAATTAATATTATTAGAGCTTCCAGTTAATTAACATTTAATTTGAATAAAATGGGATGTGAATTGGGTTTATCATGAACTGTGCTTTAAGGACATTCGTTCTTTAACCCGATTTATAGTGAAATGTGATTTGGAATTTATAAATCTTTTTATTAAGATTTAATGGAAAATTTTCAAAGTAAAGCTTTTTCCAATTTAATACAATAAATTGGAATAGAATGGAATTCGATTGGATAATAATCGAGGTGAGCTTCTATGGAGGAAGACTGTTAATATATATGGAATTTAAAAGGCTTTGTCGTTATTCCATTTATATTATTAGTCGGACACGGAAATCGATATCGATTATATATTGATCTATTTTTCCGTGAAGATTCCATAAACAATGGAATGTGATTTGGGTTTATCGTGAACTGTGCTTTAAATGACATTAGTTCTTTAACCCAGTTAAATATAAGATTAATTTCTTAACTTTGAATAATCATTAAGTAATGATTTTTGAGGTTAAAACAGAATTAGAGTTTTAATGAATCTTTAATTAGATTGGAATATGAATGAGATAATTGAATTTATCGAATTCATGAAATGATCGAGAATGGAGTATCACCAGTTTTGCTCCAAGCGATAGTTAAATCTTTAATTAGATTTGAACGTGAAATGGTAAATAATTTTACTGATAACACCGTGGTGTTAGATATGGACTATTACCAGTTTTGCTCCATGGGATGGATAGGTTGGGATTGGGAAATATAATAAATGATAAGTTCAGTATGGTTCGCTAATCCCGACTAGTTATGATAGACCTTAGTTTGGTTTGAATTGAAATCCATAGGAAGATTAAAGAATAAATTTAAAGAATTTATCTTTGATAAAATTAATGGGAAACTTTCCCAAAGGATATGAATATTTAAATAAAAGAATATTCAGAATTGGAATGAGGTGTATGTTGTGTGTTTATATCACTTGATTATAATATACGCGGGTTATTCAAAAAGACCGGGTTTATACCCATTCTGAATAACTGATTCGATGATATGTCGACAATGAAGATAGTGGTTGAAGACCAGAGATCTTCACATCATTTGGATGTATTGATGTCTTTGATTGGGTTGTACACCCAAGACGAGGTAATAAGTGGTGATCATCCAAACGTACTTGGAGATTGACCGGATGTCCGAGGACCTCTCTCGTGTATTGGACATATGGGACGTGGAATAAGGCGCCTCCGGTTTCGTTTAGACCCATAACGAACTTGTAAATGGATGCGTGTCTAATATTGGATTTTATTCTGTGTTGATCGATTTCTATTAATATATATCTGCTTGGTGGCGGAGAATTTATTCTCTTTCTTAACACCCTTCTCTGAGACGTACGAGCTCGAAGGTTAAGTATCGATTGGCATCAGTCACATGGCGTGAATTACCTGTGTGACATGCTGAGATGCAAATGATCAAGGTTTCTATTGAAAAGTAGAGTCTTATGGTTGATGATAAAAGAACGACTTCAATATAGCATAGCTTTGTGTATAACGTTGATTCGCGAGCCTCACACCCTAGTGTGAACCAGAAACGGGAGAGTATCTCAGGGAGGGCATGCGTTTCTTTCTAGCTAGGAGTGGTGTCATGGTATGGAGCCCAGACATTTTACTCATGTGGATGTTGCATATTATTTGATGGATAACGAGGCGCCTCAGATATATCGGTTATTACGGAGCAGATGGATATTGAATCATCTGGCTCATTTACGCCCCATAGGGCGAGGGAATGAATTATTCAGGCATTTTAACCCACTCCGTGTGGACCAGCCCTGACGATCCAAGGGTCACTCGAGCTCTGATCCTGAGACACGGGCTAAAGCGTTTCGAAGCGGTAAGGATGATCCCTTACTTTGGTTCACAGATGGAAATCCAACTTCCAATACGACATTTTACGGTTTTAGTTGTATACTATTAGCGACATCGTGGCATGGGACGCTAATGCCGTCTATGATTGATACATTTATATTTGAAGTGATTTTATACACTATGCACCCATTATAGTATCAAATGATTTGTTTTAAATGTACCAAGCATGTTTGGCTATTATAAGGGAAAATCCTATCCTCCGACTTACGTTGCATTGTGTGATGGGACCTAGGTCTTATAATAGCCTCATTTTTCAAAAAAGCATTGCGCCGTTTGGTTTGTGCAATGGTATTCTTGAGAGGAAACCCGTTCCGTGTTATACGGCGTGGTCCCTTGATTTACCTTATTTTTTAAAAGTAAGGTTTTAAATAACTGTTTTAGTTCTCAGGCCAGTCACATGACTGACCTGGAGTTTATTGTTTTAACCTAAACTCTGGGTGCCACTATTTTCCACACAGGTAGCTAGTAGTTTTGGTTTTTACAGATATTATATTCACAATATCCTGGATTTACAACTGGAGCTATATACGGAAAGCACTGTATCTGTGTATATCTTTGAGGTGTATTATGTATTATTGTTCCACTGCTATGCAATTTAAATCTTTGATATTTTTCTGATGTATATTAAATATTCATACTCTGTTATATTCTTGTACTCTTATTGTATTTGTTGTAATAAGCAATGAAATGTTCTTCTGTTTGTGTTCTGATTTGTCGTGTTCTCAACACAATCCATTCTTTCTCTTCTCTTCGGAGACCGGGGAAGTTCGGATCGTTATAGTTTGATATCAGAAGTTTGGTCGTTTACAGAGCTCGTGAACAAGGCACATTAGAACCAAATGAAAGAATTCATCAGAGATTGGATTAGCAATATCCAATGAGAATGACTTGATAGAGATGGGAACAGTAATATCCTAGAATGAGTCGGAAGAGTGTTATTTTTAAAATAAAAATGAAACAATTTTTTTTGACAATTTAAACAATATTATACGTATTTGAGTATTTTATTTTGAATTGATTTTGGACAACCAAGTATATGGAGATTTTAATATACGTTTGATCCACGTGTATTGGAAGCCTCAAATATGCTGGGTAGATATAGAATCACACACTAGTCACCATGGGATGATTCTACTAATGACTGTACCGCATCAGTAGTTTATTTTCGAGTTTCGAAAGTGAGATGTCTATATATTTCCAATTGACAGGTGTGAGAACCAAAACTAGATAGGGTTATTGTTGTGAATTGGCATCAAAAACATGATTTTGAGTGTGTGTATATATATATATATCAAAGTTATGAATTTGAAAATTTGATTAACCAACTGATTGCTGGTTGTGTTGCTTGATTATTAGTTTAACTAATAAAAATACGGGGATGGTAATTAGTTAAAACCAATATAATAATGTATGGTAAATTTACCCAAATCAAATTAAAATATTGAACCGAATTGAAAATAGATTGGAACTTCATGCAAATACATGTATATACGTTGAATAGGTCATAGCAGGGAAGCTAAGGAGAGGAATAAAATTGTATGCCCGACAAATAGGTACACATTTACTAATTTATTGGGTTTGGATGATTTTATGAGCCGATTAGCTAGCCGCTTGGCTTTTCCTTTTTCTTTTTGGATGATGAGGGCCTTGCATGGCTAGTTGCGATTTTAAATGTCTTCCCGTACAAAGGAGGTTATGGCAAAAAATTTCGAAAATTTAGGGGGTTAGCCAAATTTTGAAGAATTTGAAAATTCTTAGAAACTGAAAAGTTGAAGAATGAAAGCCAAACTGAAAGTTGAGTTGATTAGTTAAACAACTTTCAGCTCCGTTCCTTTTCGAGGACGTAAAGATTTTAAGTGGGGGAGATTGTAACAACCCGGAAAATCAGACCCAATTAAATTTTTTTATTTTGGCAATTTTAATGAATTTTGAATATTTAAAATGATTTATTTTAAATAATTACGACTAGAAATTTATTTTGAATAGAATTAGAACGTATAAATTTATTTAAATCGAAGTTAGAATATAAATATTTATTTTAATTATAAAAGGAATTGGAAATGGCGCGGTAGTTTGAAAATTCGATTTTAAATTTCAAATGAATGTACATGATTCAAAATAAACTGGATTTTAGAGAAACCATAAATAATTGAATCTGTTTGAAAATATCTTTCCAATGAATGTGAAAAATCCAGATTTCATAACGGAAATAAAATGTTATGCCCAGTTGAAAATTCAGAATAGTCGCTATGGAATTTTATATAATATATAGCCCATAAAAGTTGCGATTTTACAATTGACCTCCGTTTTCGATGAAACCAATTTGGTTGGATCCGGAATGTCAAATTATTACTAGATTCCAATTTTCATAATTTTTGGAATTAATATGTGAGCGTGGTGAATTTAAACGTATTTGGTCAATTTAGTTTGAATTTAATCGATTGGAAAATGGCCGCTTTTCAAATAGTCTCCAAATTCGATGAAATTAGTTTTGTTAGGATCGTATCGTCAAGACAAAGTTAGATTTATTTTTCGGGAATTTTGGGAGTCTGTATGTGGCCCCGGCAAATTAAAATGTACGTTAAATTCAATATTGACTGTAATATTAATTTATATTGTAATTTTAATGAAAACTAATCGTAAATGTGACACCCCACCTCCGTTATGGTCACTCACAAAGGGAATGCCTTAATTTTGTGGAGCGTTTATTGTGTATAGAACAGAAAAGTAAACAAGACAGATAAATATATTGGTACTTGGAAAATAAAAACCACTTTTATTGCAGTAGGGAAATAATTTGGTTACATCACCTCAAAAATCAACTACAAAACCAAATACACTTATTATCCATCTTGACAAATAAGTTCTGAGTATATAAAATAAAAGACATAACCCCAACATAAAATAGCCATAAATAAGATAGGTTGAACTTTACTTCAGCAATCCAAGCAACTTCTAAAGGAAAGAGATAAAGCTGTCGAAATCAAGCTCCACTAGTACTAGTCCCACCCTAAGCACCTGGGGGGGGGGGGGAGGAAGAAAAGAGGTGGAAACAAAGGGGATCAGACATAAAGTCTGGTGAGTGCAATAACTTTAACAATATAATCATTAAAGTAACTAGGATAAGGCATAAGCTGGAAAATAAGGAAATGACTATGAACAAATGGGCATGACAGAGTAAACAAAGGAAATAAGATGCACAAAGATAACGTTAAAGGCGCACCTAATCACTATAAGATAATTACTACATTGCACCACACCAAACACCCTAAAAGTTGATCCCGCCTACAAAACTTAATAATGATAATGGTAGTTTCATGTATCCTTAGCTGCCTTCATAGGTGTCGTCTGCCCCTATCTCCACTAGGTGTACCCACTACCCCCATTCGATCGGATCTCTAACTCGTAGATACCCGTGCTGGCCCTACAGTGGGGTGTTTCACTTCCCAAAGTGGCAACCCGATACCACCAAAAATGCACGGCTTATATCTACACGATGCAACAACGCCTTACCTACCAGCCCGGGGCCACACACGCACATGACCCCGTTGGACTTGCGTTGCCACCGCTAACCCGTTTTGACCTCTTACAATCAAACCCAGTACGCGCGTCCTGTCCTCGACTTGGGTTGAGCCCACAAAGATACTTAATGGGTTACTGGTTTGAAAAGGGCCCCCACGCATGACACAAGCTTTCACCAATGCTTGGTCCCCTCTAAGGTTTTCCCCACTTTACCCCATTCTTATTCATGTCATCTTACATGTTTCAATCTTGGTTAAGTGCATCTAATCGTATTTCACATGCTACCCAAGGCACCCTCTTAGTTTCACATGCCACCCAATGCACTCACTTAAACCCCCATGTCCCACCACATGTTTATCTGGTTAAGTGTTTCTTAATTCATTAACACCGTAACCTTGTAAAGACCTTCCACATTAGACTGGCATTTGTGGCTGCTGGATTTGCCGGGCGGGCCGGGCAGTCTTACACCACAAACGAGCCTAACCTCGTGTCTTTACAACTATTACGCATTTAATTCATGCCTTTGTCCTCTCACATTAGACTGACATTTTTGGCTGTTGGATTTGCCGGGCGGGTCCGGGCAGTCTTACACCACAAAATAGTCTAACCTCATGTCTTAGGTGGTTTATTATTACACATCTTTATTTAACCCCAAATTGGATTAATATCCCTATTCAAATTTGTAAATAAATTCCAAATATACTTATGTCCATAATTGTCACCTAAATTATGTCCATAAATACCAGTTTTTCTAATTAATGTCTTAAATTAATTAAATGTCTTTTTAAGGCCATTTGTGCCAACTCTAAATATGCGTATATTCAATATTACCCCCATCATCCCCACGTTGTTCGTTCGCTTATCATGATATATATATATATATATATATATATATTAGATTGGCAATTAGTCTAATGATGTAAAAGGGAAGAAACATCGCAAATTTGCATAATACACAAATTGGATCCAACTTACAAATAAGGATCACAACATATTTAGCATAAACTTAATATTCTCATGAATCTAAACATAGGCCTAAAGGTGTGAACTTGCATATATGAAAATAGTTTTCACCCAAAACTTGCATATACGAATATAGTTTTCACCCAAAACTTGCATAGGCCATGGTCACAAACTTGCATAAAACTATGTATGTCATAGATCTAAATCTAAAGGGGTAAACTTGCATATATGTGAATCCAATTTCTACCTAATCTTGCATATAGTCACTTTATTTGTTTCACATATAAACCTGTGTACAATTCACATAGAAACTAGGATATAATCTGCACCCAAACTTGCATGTAAAATGATGTCAAACATGAATCAAGTTGAACATAGGTAATTGGGCATATACAAAGGAATCAACAACAAAACTGTCATTATGAACAACTAGCTTATATTCACAAAATATCGCATTTTTTTCAATGTTTCACAAACATAGCCATATAACCCAAATTATAACTCAACCCAATTAATTGTTAATTATCTTATTAAAGAATTTGAACTCACAACTTGAAGATGGTCTTGAGTTGTGGGATTTGAGCTTTGAAATTGATTTAGCTCGCCTTTGAAGTAGACAAATTCGTTGTTGTTGTTGTTATAGACTTGAGTTGAGTTGATTAGCTTTACTTTTCCTCTAGTTGATGCGGCTATTCTAGGTTGCAAGGTGATAGCATGACGGCCATGGTTCTAATTTTGATTAGGTTTTAGGGTTTGAGTCTACATGTGTTTATATATAATTTAGGATTAATTTAGGCCATCCGATCAACCTAGAATCAATCAAGACCATCCAGTCAAGATAGAGTGACACCTCATCCCTAATGACTCAGCACCGAGTCACAAAATCATCATCTTTCAGATCTGCCCCGGGGGAGGGGGGAGGGGCAGGTCGACCCCTAAGTCGACCCCCAGGTCGACCTGTAGGGGGGAGGTCGACACTAGGGTCGACCCCAGGTCGACCTGGGTCCTGGGCGGGAATTTTCCCGCCCAGCCCGTTCTGACTTCTGTTTTGAATTTTGAATCCGTTTTCGAGCTGTTTGAATTTATTTGAATTTTCTGGAAACTTCCGACAGCCATAACTTCTTCATACGAAGTCCAATTTACGCAAACTCGGACTCTATCTCAACCAGAATTCCGAGACAAAACAATGGCGTAACCCGTTTCCCTTGCTTCTCACATTAAAATTAATTATTGTTTAATTCATTAGTTTATGTTAACAGAAAACACGGGGTGTTACATTCTCCCCTCCTTAAAGGATTTCGACCCCGAAATCTTCAAGTTATGAAGAATACATATCCTATCATCCAATCGTCCATCTACCCAACCATCAAACATAGGCATCCATTTTCCTTAAAAGACTTCTAATGCTTTCATGTTTATATGCATAGCATGTGTACATGTCTGTATCTAATGCAAAATTAGGCGGTCTACTGATTCAGTTGACCTCCTTAATGCAAATTATGATAGTGCCATGTGTCCATTATGTATGCAAAGGATCCCTAATGATACATATTATTTCCACATGCGTGCGCAACCATTCATCCGAATGCAGCATCCATATGATAACACAATCATTATACATCCATTAATCTAAATAAGCACACATTTATATGCAGTATGAAAGTGATTGAGCTGATCTAGTGTGTAATGTGTGTGTATATGCATCCACAAGCAACCACTAGTAAACACTTGCATCCACTTGCATCCATCAATCATAACATGTTTCAAATAGATGTTTACATCCATTGGCCTCTACCTAAGGATAAAGAATATGACCGAGGAGATACACTAAAAAGGTGGATACAAGCTTGAATAAATTTAAGGAAAAAGAGATCAAAGATGTACCCTCGAAAAGAAAAGGGTAGGCTACACGTATTTTGGCCTCAGTCTCCCAAGTTGCATCTTCCTCGGCGTCGCTCCATTGAATTTGACAAGCTTAATTTCACGGTTGCATAGCTTTTTGACTTCCATTCCCAAGATACGAGTTGGAACTCTCCTCACAGTCGCTTCTTGTTCCACTTCGATTTCCTCTAGTATGCTTGGCTCCACAACTTCTGCCGACTCATGTAAGCACTTTCGCAGCTGAGAGACATGAAAAACATTATGAACTCCAGCCAGTCTTTCAGGTAGCTCTACTCTGTAGGCCATCATCCCAATCCTTTCGATGATAGGAAATGGTCCTACAAATCGTGATGCCAACTTTCCTATGGACCCAAAGCGGATGACATTCCTCAAAGGAGATACTTTTAGGAACACCTTATCCCCAACTTCAAACTCAATGTCGGTCCTTCTCCTGTCTGCGTAGGATTTCTATCTATCTTGGGCAGTCTTCATTCTCCTTCGTATCAAGTCCACTTTCTCTGAAGTCTCTCTAATTATGTACGGCCCAAGTATAAGTTTATTTGTGTATTCCCACCAACAAGTTGGTGATCGACATGGCCTTCCATATAAAGCTTCGAAGGGTGCCATGCCTATAGTGGCTTGGTATCTATTGTTATAAGCAAATTCCACCAAAGGGAGATGACCCTCCCAAGATCCTCCAAAGTCAAGAATGCACAGTCTCAAAAGATCTTCCAGTACTCTGTTCACTCTTTCTGTTTGACCATCGATTTGAGGGTGATAGGCTATGCTTAAACATAGCTGTGTGCCTACGGCCTCTTGCAAACTCCTCCAGAACTCGCTTGTAAAGATAGGGTCTCGGTCAGTCACTATGCTGGAGGGTATCCCATGGAGTCGAACTATCTCCTTAAGATAAATAGAGGCTAAAGACAAGGCGGTCCTCCTACTCTTGACATGTATAAAATGAGCGCTTTTCGTAAGCCTGTCTAATATTACCCAAATACCGGTATTGACCCTTCTTGACCTAGGCAACCCATCAACAAAGTCCATCGAAATGCTCTCCCATTTCCACTATGGAACTTCTAGAGGATGAAGCAAACCGCCAGGCTTATTCTGCTCCGCCTTGACTTGCTGGCATATCATGCATTTCGAAACAAATTCAGCTACATCCCTCTTCATGCCATTCCAAAAGAAAACTCTTTTGATATCTTTATACATCTTGTCTCCACCGGGTTGTATGGTCATCTTGGAATGGTGTGCTTCTTCCAGAACCATCTTCACCAAATCTCTTACTTGCGGGACACATAGTCTTCCATCCCGTCTCAACCAAACCTTAGTATCGATGGAGTATCTATTGAGGTGACTAGAAGTCTCTCTCCTAATTAGCTTATCTATCACATCAACTAGCTGAGGGTCTTCACGTTGCGCGGTTCCTATTGAGTCCAACAATGTAGGTCGCACCTCTAACATTGCCATCAATTCAGTCACATAATCAACAGAGGGTCTAAAATCAAAATTTGCTATGTACTCCAAACTTTTCCTTTCTACAAAGAGAGGACTTAAGGTTAGCTTCTTTCTACTTAGGGCGTCTGCTACTACATTGCCCTTGCCAGGAGTATAGGAGATCTCAAAGTCATATGAGGCGAGAAACTCCATCCATCTTTGCTGCCTTAGATTGAGGTCCTTCTACGAGAAAAGGTACTTCAACGATTTATGGTCAGTATACAACTCAAATTTCTGTAACGACCCAGAAAATCTGAACCAATTTAAAAATTTTAAATTGGCTAAAATAATGGATTTTAAATATTTAAAATAAATATTTTAAATAAAGGCGATGAAAACTGAGTTCGAATCGACATTTGAAAACCAATATAATTAATTATAATTATATATAGAATTGAAAATGGCGCGGTAGTTCGATAAATTCGATTTCAAACTTCAATTGAATATACCGGGTGCAAAACAATCCGGATTTTAGTGAAACCAAAAATAATGGAATCTAATTGGTAATATCTTTCTAACGAATCCGACCAATCGAAATTTGATAGCGGGAATCAAAAGATATGTCCAGTTGAAAATTCTGAATAGTCGCTATGGAATTCAGGCCCTTAAAAATGGATATTTTGCAAATGACCTCGGATTTCGACGAAACCACTTTTGTTAGATCCGCAGTGTCAGGTTATTGCTAGGTTTCAAATTTCATAATTTTTCGAATCAATATGTGGGCGTGGCAAAAGAAAACGCGTTTGACCAGTTTCTGTTGATTTTAATCGAATGGAAATTGGCCATTTTTCAAACGGTCTCAGAATTCGACGAAACTAGTTTTGTTAGGACCGTATCGTCAATACGAAGCTAGAAAATATTTTTCTGGAATTTTTCTAGTTAGTAAGTGACCCCGGTAATTTGAAATGTGCGTTTAAAATTCAATATAGTGATTTAAATGAAAATTCAAAAGGAAACTGATTGTAACGATCAAATCAGCTTGCGATACATATCCCATTGGGTTCGGAATGGGGGTAAAACGCTATGGACGACAGGCGGTGAGCCTCGTTTAGAGGTCGCAGGTAAAAGTCAACTTTTTGAAAAATTAAATAATAAAATAATTAAAATAAACTTTAATTTCCCCCTCCCTCCTTCCTTTATATCCTTTCTGGCCCCCCCTTTTTAAAATTCAATCGTTCAGGATAAAAAAAAAAAAAGAAACCCTAAACCTAATCGATCGCCGAGCCACCGCCGAACCACTCAACCACCACCGCTCCGCCCAGTCGGTCGACCTCCCGCCTCCTCGTTCGAGCCCCCCCCCCCCCAGATCGCAATCGCCCTCCTCCCTGGATCGAAGACCCAACCGCCTCGAAGCCAGAAGCCTCCATCGCGTTCAAACCCCGAGCGCCACCCTCGAGAGCTCCTGCCGCCGACGAAGACGAGCCGCGCTTCCCCCCCCTTCGCAGCTACATCGGTGAGTTTTTTTTTTTTTTTATTTTCTTTTTTACTTATTCAGTAAAACTGTTTTGTTTTTAAAAGATTAAAACTGAGATTTTTTATAAGGTATTAAAACTGAAATTTTTAAAAGTAGTTTAAAACTGAAATTTTTAAAAGTTTAAAACTGAGATTTTTAAAAGATAAAAACTGAATTTTTTTAAGTTAAAAACTGAAATTTTTAAAAGTAGTTTAAAACTGAAATTTTTAAAAAAGCATAAAACTGTTTTTTTTAAGAAAGTAAAAACAGATTTTTATAAAAGTATTTTAAACTGATTTTCTTTAAAAGATTAAAACTGTTTTGAAAGAAAGGTTAAAACTGATTTTTCGAAAAAGGATTTGAACTTTAAAAAGGAAAAATCATATTTTCATATATCGAAAGTCAAAAGGAAAAATCATATTTTTATATATCGAAAGTCGAAGTAAAAATTCGATTTTTATATATTGAATAGCATCGTAAAAGTTCGATTTTTACATGTGTAGAGAATACGGGTGAAAGCGACAAATAGGAGAAGATTTCTATAAAGGAAGAATCGTGAAGTTGGATAGCTATTGGTGAGATTTCTGATTTAAAATATATTATATATGTGTGAAATGAAAGTGAATAGCTATATATAAATTGCTATATATAAATATATATATATACGCCCCCTCGTCCACAAACCATGGACGATATTTATTGGTTGAAATTGTTGTGAAAATTGAATGATTGTTTGGGATTGTTTGTGATTGATATTGGTTGATGGTGGTTGAAAAATACCCGTTTGTGGTTGTGAAATATTTGGTTGAAACCACTTAGGATTAGTTTGTGGAAATGAAATAAATATATACATGCCGCCTGCGTGCGAACTAGATGCATGATTCCCATTGTCAAAAACCGCGAGATTTTAAGGTAGAGCGAGGAGCCGTACTAGGGACGGTGCCGGTGTAACTACCCTGCCGTTATGCTGCCGAAATTTTGAATAATATTTGTGTGTTTGAATTATTTTCATATGCTTAAACTATATTTATTCATTGTCTTGAAAACATTCATGTGTTGAATTGATATTCATTCGTTGTTTAGAAATTCATGTGTTGAATGATATTCATATTTTGAAATAAATTGTTCGATAATAAAAATCACATTTTTATCTATATATAAAAACTATTGAAAACATTCATGTGTTGAATTGATATTCATTCGTTGTTTAGAAATTCATGTGTTGAATGATATTCATATTTTGAAATAAATTGTTCGATAATAAAAATCACATTTTTATCTATATATAAAAACTATTGAAAACATTCATGTGTTGAATTGATATTCATTCGTTGTTTAGAAATTCATGTGTTGAATGATATTCATATTTTGAAATAAATTGTTCGATAATAAAAATCACATTTTTATCTATATATAGAAACTATAGAAAACATTCATGTGTTGAATTGATATTCATTCGTTGTTTAGCAATTCATGTGTTGAATGATATTCATATTTTGAAATAAATTGTTCGATAACAAAAATCACATTTTTATCTATATATAGAAACTATAGAAAACATTCATGTGTTGAATTGATATTCATTCGTTGTTTAGAAATTCATGTGTTGAATGGTATTCATATTTTGAAATAAATTGTTTGATAATAAAAATCACCTTTTATCGACTATATGAACTATATAGAAAAATAGTGTTTTGAAATGAATTGTTTTACAATAAAAATCACATTTTCATTGTATGCATAAATCGTTGAAATGTGAAGTGTTAAAAATAGCCACTTGTTCAAAATAAACATATATGAGTTGAAATATTCATTAATTAGCTAATGAAATGATTTGCACCTATTTATGTAACATTAGAATGAATGGTGTTTTTAAACCAAATAGAAATCAAATATGAAGTTGAATAGAAAATGAAAAATGATATGGACTGTATATATATGTACATGCATATCCATTGAACAGGTTATAGCAAAGGGGCTAGAGAAGAGGAATAAAATTTGTGCCCGACAAATAGGTACACATTTACTGATTTGTTTGGGTGATGATTTTGAGCCTGTTGGCTAGCCGCTTGGCTTTTTCTTTTTCTTTTTGAGATTAGAAGGACCGGGACGCTATTTGCGATTTCCCGATGCCCCCGGTGCAGGGGAGGTTATGGCGAAATTTTTCCAAAATTTAAGGAGTTAGAAATTTTTTTGAAGTAAAAACGATATTGAAATCGTTGAATGAACTATATTTATATAAATATATAAATATAAATAAAATTAAAACGAAACGAAGCCGTGCAGTTCGTATTTTGAAACCGTGATTTCAAACGACTAGTACGGGAAATCCGACCATTGGATTTTCCCGAAACCTCAACCGTCGGGTTCGCCTTGGAATAATCTTTCCAACGGCACCAACCTTGTAAAAATCCAACGGTTGGATTGTCTGGAATGTTTAATTCAAATCTGAAGAAAAACAGCGCCAAAAACGATTATATTTATTTATATATATAAATATAATTATATTTAATCGAATAACGACGCTGCAGTTCGTATTTTGAAATCGAAACTTCAAACGATAGTACCGGGAGATCCGACCGTCGGATTTTCCCGAAACTGGAACCGTTGGATTCGTTTTGAAAAGACCTTTCTAATGATGTAAATTTTGTGAAGATCCAACGGTTAGATTTTCAGATATGTGTAAATCAAATCTGAAGAAAAACAGCGCCACGGCCGCCTTATGGCCCGAAGCGTCGTTTTGAATAAAATGGCTATTTTAAAATAAATAAAAATAGCGATAAATCGTTATAAAATATTGGAAACGATATGGAATGGAAATAAACTGAATTTGCTTGATTTATGTGATGTTTGATGGTTGAATGTGTTTGGTGTGAAAACTATATTAAAGAACACAATTGGTGTTGTCGAATAATTTAACCATTGAAATAAATCGATTTGAAATTCTAAATATACGTGAATTATTTGAAAAGGCCGAGTTAATTCTCATTTCGAATAATCGACCGACGATTGAAATTCGAAGATGAAGACGATGGTCGAAGACCGGAGATCTTCACCTCGTTTGGATGGTAACCGAGGTCCTGATTGGGAGGCATCCCGAAATATGGATAATGAGTGGTGATCGTTCAGACGTACGTGTTGATCGAAGGGTTTGCGAGGTATTTAGTGCCTCCGGTTTCGTTCAGACCCAGAACGAACTTGTAAATGGACTGTGTGTCTGACATAGGATTTATTCTGTGTGGCATGCTAAGATGCAGAGATCAGGACTTCTGTTGAAAAGCAAAGTCTTGTGGTGATGATCAAAGCACCGCCTGTGTGGCGTAGCTTTGTGTATAACGTGAATTCGCGAGCCTCACACCCCGGGTTGAACCTAAAACGAGAGAAGGACATCAGGGAGGGCCTGCGTTTCTTTCTAGCTAGGGTGGTGTCAGTGACCTACCAGCCCTGACATTTATATACTTTTCACCTATGTGGTTGTTGCTGTTGCGAGGCGCCTCGGTTTGATCGGACGATCCGGGTCCGATGGAGTCATTCGTTGGCTCGTTTACGCCCCAAAGGGCGGAGAAACGTAGTGTTCAGGCATAATAATCCACATCGGTGGACCGGCCCTGACGATCTAAAGGGTTGATGCGTTCTAATCCTGAGACATGGGCTAGATTGTCTCGAATTCGGTAAGGACTATCTTTTGCCTTGGTTCATGACGGAAATCCAATTTCCAAATACGTGACGATGCGGTTTCGATTGTATAGATATTTGGCGACATAGTGGCATGGGACGCTCATGTCGTCTATGATTGATAGTTATGATTTGAAATTGTTTTCAAAACATATAAACACTAGTAATAATATCAAATGCCTTTGTTTTATTCGTATCAAGCATATCTTGGCCGTTATAAGGTAAAAACTCTATCCTCCGGTTTGCGTTGCATTGTGTGATGGGAACTGAGTCTTATAACGGCTTCATTTTTATAAAAAGCATAGCGATGTTTAAAAGAAAGATTTGTTTTAAAGCACTGGCGATCCAATGGAGTAAACCCGTTCCACGAAAGTGGCGTGGTCCTGTGATTAGCCAATTATATATGTGTTGAGTGGATTTCTCATACCAGTCCCATGACTGACTCGTAGTTTGTTTCACTCTCAAACTCGGGTGCCCCTTTTTCTACACGGGCAGCCTTGTATTCAGGTTTAGCTGGTTCTTTCTGGATAGCTGGAGCTGAAGATGGATTCTATCATTTATTTCTTTTTATGCTGTTCAGCTCCTATTGTACATATTTTGTTTATTTCCGCTGTAGACATTTATGTATAGCTGAACTGTATTTGTACTAAGTAAGATCCTGTATACTGTGTAACTCTGATGATTACTTTTATCCAGTATATTTTGTTGTTCATTCTGGTGTATTTATTTAATTATGTTCTGCTATTATCTGTTTCTGTGTTATATTCCAAAAGATAACCTTGTTTCCGTGAGAACGGGAAATCGGGTCGTCCCAACGTGGTATCAGAGCTTTGGTTAAGCTTAGTGCTGGAATATAACATTCGAACGAACTCGTCAGAAATAGAACCAGTAGTGTTCTAGGACGGGTAACTCAATACAGATAGGATCAGCAATATCCTAGTATGAGTAAAGCAGAATGAATACACTTCGATAGACACATTTACACTTCAAGTATTTGTCTCTATATTTTGAAATATCTTTTCTGTTGACCTGACACTTGATCTGCTATTTGCAGAAGAACTAGAAAATGAGTGCCAGAAACAGAAGAAGTAATACTAGCCCGGATATTGAAGCTCTATTCATGAAGTATAGAAATCTGGGTGGAAAGCCGTTCTCGGGCGAAGAATCTATTATGAGAACCCAAGCTTGGATTCGTTCGGTTGAGAAAATATTCGAAGCATTAAAGCTTAGGGATGACCAGAAGAGATTACTGGCCTCCTGGGCGCTCGAAGACGAAGCTTTGTTTTGGTGGGATTCAGTTATTAAAGATAATCCAGAAGGTGATATCACCTGGGATAGATTCAAAGTTATTTTCTTGGAAAGATTTACTCCTCCCGAAGCGACTGAGCGCCTATGTGATGAATTTTCTTATTTGATACAAGGTGATATGACCATTCCCGAATATCATAAGAAATTCAATGAACTTTCTCACTTTGCCCCTCATCTAATTCAAAATCCGAAGAAGAAAAATATGAGATTTATTCACGGACTTCAAAGGAAATACCAGAATAAAGTATTGGGGCATGTGAAGCTTCCTTTCTCAGAAATGATTTATATGGCTTATCAATACGAAGATCTAGGCAAGAAAGGAATGTTGTGCGACGAAGAAGAAGTCAGTTCTAGTGACAAAACAGAGTTGGAAACTGATATTCCTGAAGCCAGTACAAGGTCTGAGGACAGTAAAGAGCCTAAAGTAAATCGAAAAAGGGCTAGATCTGAAAAAGAACCTGTCACGACTGCCATATGCAATAATTGCCATAAGCCAGGGCATTTTCAGGGGAAGTGCAAACCCTCGAAAAAGCGAACAAAGAATGAATCTAAATCCAAAGAGAGATTTCAAGAGAAAAGAGGTTGCAGTAAATGCAAGCAGGTTGGTCATCTTGCAAAGGATTGCTGGCTCTTGAGGAAGCCTGATGTAGTTCAGGTGAATGAATTGGCAGAAACTTCTGATCCCTCAGCAAGTCAAGAAAGGGCTGACGTTTTAGAAGGCACGCTCAATGTCAAGAACATTCCAGTTAAAGTACTGTTTGACACGGGCGCGTCACGAAGCTTTATTGCAAAGAGTGCAGTCAAGAAATTAGATTTGAATTTGAAGAAGCTCAAAGAGCCAATGACTGTCCGAAATCCAGTTGGAGGATCCATCAATCTCAGTTGGGTTTGTGCAGTACCCGTCTCTTTTTCTTGCTATAAATTCCCTATTATCTCTGTCGTCATGAATTTTGATGAATTCGATCTTATTTTGGGATTGGATTGGTTAACCAAATATGAAGCAGAGGTTAGATGCGCCGAGAGAGTTGTTAGAGCTAAGATTAAATCAGGGAGTTATATAACCATACCATGTGAAGGCCCGACTTCAAATAGAAAAGATTTCTGGTCAGCTCTCGATGTTTCTCCAGCCCAAATAGAAAATATCCCTGAAATCACTGAAAATATTCCTGACCTCATCAAAGATATTCTTGTCGTCAAGAATTATGCGGATGTGTTCGAGGAAGTTGTTCGCTTACCTCCGCAAAGAGAAATAGATTTCAAGATTGCTTTGATTCCAAATGCAAGGCCAGTAGTTCACGCTATACGAAGAATGTCCTTGAAAGAGAAAGAGGAATTAGACAATCAAACGCGACAGTTAGTATGGAAAGGTCTGATCAGGCCCAGTTTCTCTGATTGGGGTGCAGCAGTGGTATTTGTCCCAAAATCTGACGGTACTCTACGGCTATGCGTGGACTATCGAGATCTGAACAAGCAGACAATAAAGAACAAGTATCCATTGCCAAGGATTGATGATTTGTTGGATCGATTAAATGGAGCACAAGTATTCTCACGAATGGACCTAGCTACAGGCTTCCATCAACTTCGAATAGCCGAAGAGTGTGTTCCAATGACAGCATTCCGAGGCCCCGACTTATTCTACGAGTGGTTAGTAATGCCATTCGGCTTATGTAACGCTCCAGCTTATTTCGTCGATCTGATGAACCGAGTATTCAGAGGAGTATTGAATAAATTTGTTCTGGTTTTTATTGATGATATTCTAATCTTCTCTAAATCAAAGGCCGAGCATGAAAAACATCTGGAACAAGTGTTAGAAATTCTCAGACGGAATGTATTAAAAGCCAAGTTTTCCAAATGTATATTCTGGCAAGATGAAGTGAAATTTCTGGGCCATGTCGTATCGAAAGATGGAATCGCTGTGGATCCAAGCAAAATCACAGCTATTCAGAATTGGAAACAGCCCAGTACTCCCACTGAAGTCCGCAGTTTTCTCGGATTGGCTAGTTATTACCGGAAATTCGTTAAAGACTTTTCGAAGATATCTGGTCACTTAACGAAGCTTACAAAGAAGCATTCTAAATTCAAATGGACTCAAGAGAGTGAGGAGGCTTTCGAAGAGCTAAAGTTAAGATTAACCACAGCTCCAGTGTTAACCATCATCGATGGCAACCAGGATTTAAAAGTATGGACTGATGCTTCTAGAGAAGGCCTTGGCGCAGTGTTAATGCAAAGAGGCCAAGTGATTGCCTATGCTAGCCGTCAACTGAAACCGCATGAGAAGAACTACGTAACTCATGATCTTGAGTTATTGGCTATCATATTCTCTTTGAAAATCTGGAGGCACTATCTTCTGGGCGAGAGATTTGAACTGTTTACAGATCACCAGTCGTTAAAGTATCTGTTCACTCAGAAGGACTTAAATCTGAGACAGCAACGTTGGCTGGAGTTTCTTGCAGCATATGACTTCGAAATTATATATACTCCGGGAAAAGCCAATGTCGTGGCCGATGCGTTAAGCCGAAAGAATGTAATGATCGCCAGTTTCATCATTGCGACTTCATTGATTGATAAGATATCGGCTCTCCAAAAGGACGACCAATTTATCAAAGGAATAAGTCAGCGAATTCGTGAAGGCAATGCTTCGGATTTCCAGTTAGACAGCGAAGGGATTCTGAGGTTAGAAGGACAAATTTGCGTTCCAGATATTCCTGGACTCAGAAGAGAGGTGCTTGATGAATGCCACAAATCTAAGCTCAGTATACATCCAGGTGTGAATAAAATGTATAACGACATCAAACGCACATTCTGGTGGAAGTCGTTAAAAAGAGACATCTCAATATATGTAAGTCGATGTCCTACCTGCCAGCTAGTCAAAAGTGATCAACAGAAATTGGCTGGATTATTGCAACCGCTAGAAGTTCCTGGTTGGAAGTGGGAACATATTTCTATGGATTTCATCGATGGTTTGCCCAGAACCAGGAAAGGAAATGACAGTATTTGGGTGATCGTAGATCGTTTCACGAAGACCGCCCATTTCATACCTGTCAGATCAAATAGAACCGCTCAGAGTCTGGCGCAGATATACTTCAGGGAAATAGTTAGACTACATGGAGTGCCGCTCAGTATAGTAAGTGATAGAGATACAATATTCACTAGCAAATTCTGGGAAGCATTTCAAGTCGAGCTGGGAACGAAGTTAAACATGAGCACCGCTTATCATCCTCAGACAGACGGTCAGACTGAGAGGGTGAATCGCATTTTAGAAGATCTATTGCGGGCTTGTATTCTAGATTTCGGTGGATCATGGGAAGACCATCTGCATTTGGCTGAATTCTCTTATAACAACAGCTATCAGGCGAGTCTGACAATGTCGCCATTCGAAGCATTGTATGGTAGACCGTGCCGATCTCCTGCTTGTTGGGTCGAGCCTGGAAATAGACTTGTGTTGGGTCCTGATATGATTCGAGAAGCTGCCGACAAAGTCGATTTTATTAAGAAGAGATTACTCGCCGCTCAAAGCCGACAAAAGAGCTACGCCGATAAAAGAAGAAGAGATATATCCTTTGAAGTTGGCGACTATGTATATTTGAAAGTATCGCCGATGAGAGGAGTTATCCGGTTCGGTAAAACTGGAAAGTTGGCACCCAAATTCATTGGTCCGTTTCCTATTCTGGAACGGATTGGAACTCTTGCATATAGGGTCAAACTGCCTGACTGGTTGCCTGGAGTGCATGATGTATTTCACATATCTCAACTTCGAAAGCACGTTCATGATCCAGACTTGATCGTGGAAGAAGCAGCTCAGCAGGACATTGAAATTACTCCAGAATTAGCCGTGAGGCGTGAGCCGCTAAAGATTATCGGCAAAGAAACCAAAGAGCTGAGGAACAAGAAGGTTCCCTTAGTCAAAGTGCAATGGAGTGGAGATCCGAGAGATTGTACTTGGGAAACTGAGGAGAGCATTCAGAAAGCTTATCCTAGATGCCGAGTAGATATCTCTGATTGACTCCGGTGCAAGGTACATTTACCATACTTCGCATTACCATTTAATTCTCTATTCTGTTGCTATTTTCTTCCCATGGATGTGCACTATTTATTCTATACTCTGAATATTAAAAACAAATTGGTTGTTGTATTTTGTGATCGTAGATTTATCAAACCACTTTCGACTTAATTCCTTTTCGGGGACGAAAAGTTTTAAGTGGGGGAGATTGTAACGACCCAGAAAATCTGAACCAATTTAAAAATTTTAAATTGGCTAAAATAATGGATTTTAAATATTTAAAATAAATATTTTAAATAAAGGCGATGAAAACTGAGTTCGAATCGACATTTGAAAACCAATATAATTAATTATAATTATATATAGAATTGAAAATGGCGCGGTAGTTCGATAAATTCGATTTCAAACTTCAATTGAATATACCGGGTGCAAAACAATCCGGATTTTAGTGAAACCAAAAATAATGGAATCTAATTGGTAATATCTTTCTAACGAATCTGACCAATCGAAATTTGATAGCGGGAATCAAAAGATATGTCCAGTTGAAAATTCTGAATAGTCGCTATGGAATTCAGGCCCTTAAAAATGGATATTTTGCAAATGACCTCGGATTTCGACGAAACCACTTTTGTTAGATCCGCAGTGTCAG
Source organism: Allium sativum (assembly GCA_030737875.1). Taxonomy (NCBI): domain Eukaryota; kingdom Viridiplantae; phylum Streptophyta; class Magnoliopsida; order Asparagales; family Amaryllidaceae; genus Allium; species Allium sativum. Next base: position 590,125,146 of record CM060916.1, read on the forward strand.
GTTATTGCTAGGTTTCAAATTTCATAATTTTTCGAATCAATATGTGGGCGTGGCAAAAGAAAACGCGTTTGACCAGTTTCTGTTGATTTTAATCGAATGGAAATTGGCCATTTTTCAAACGGTCTCAGAATTCGACGAAACTAGTTTTGTTAGGACCGTATCGTCAATACGAAGCTAGAAAATATTTTTCTGGAATTTTTCTAGTTAGTATGTGACCCCGGTAATTTGAAATGTGCGTTTAAAATTCAATATAGTGATTTAAATGAAAATTCAAAAGGAAACTGATTGTAACGATCAAATCAGCTTGCGATACATATCCCATTGGGTTCGGAATGGGGGTAAAACGCTATGGACGACAGGCGGTGAGCCTCGTTTAGAGGTCGCAGGTAAAAGTCAACTTTTTGAAAAATTAAATAATAAAATAATTAAAATAAACTTTAATTTCCCCCTCCCTCCTTCCTTTATATCCTTTCTGGCCCCCCCCCCCTTTTTAAAATTCAATCGTTCAGGATAAAAAAAAAAAGAAACCCTAAACCTAATCGATCGCCGAGCCACCGCCGAACCACTCAACCACCACCGCTCCGCCCAGTCGGTCGACCTCCCGCCTCCTCGTTCGAGCCCCCCCCCCAGATCGCAATCGCCCTCCTCCCTGGATCGAAGACCCAACCGCCTCGAAGCCAGAAGCCTCCATCGCGTTCAAACCCCGAGCGCCACCCTCGAGAGCTCCTGCCGCCGACGAAGACGAGCCGCGCTTCCCCCCCCTTCGCAGCTACATCGGTGAGTTTTTTTTATTTATTTATTTATTTTCTTTTTTACTTATTCAGTAAAACTGTTTTGTTTTTAAAAGATTAAAACTGAGATTTTTTATAAGGTATTAAAACTGAAAATTTTAAAAGTAGTTTAAAACTGAAATTTTTAAAAGTTTAAAACTGAGATTTTTAAAAGATAAAAACTGAATTTTTTTTAAGTTAAAAACTGAAATTTTTAAAAGTAGTTTAAAACTGAAATTTTTAAAAAAGCATAAAACTGTTTTTTTTTAAGAAAGTAAAAACAGATTTTTATAAAAGTATTTTAAACTGATTTTCTTTAAAAGATTAAAACTGTTTTGAAAGAAAGGTTAAAACTGATTTTTCGAAAAAGGATTTGAACTTTAAAAAGGAAAAATCATATTTTCATATATCGAAAGTCAAAAGGAAAAATCATATTTTTATATATCGAAAGTCGAAGTAAAAATTCGATTTTTATATCTTGAATAGCCTCGTAAAAGTTCGATTTTTACATGTGTAGAGAATACGGGTGAAAGCGACAAATAGGCGAAGATTTCTATAAAGGAAGAATCGTGAAGTTGGATAGCTATTGGTGAGATTTATGATTTAAAATATATTATATATGTGTGAAATGAAAGTGAATAGCTATATATAAATTGCTATATATATATATATATATATATATATATATATATACGCCCCCTCGTCCACAAACCATGGACGATATTTATTGGTTGAAATTGTTGTGAAAATTGAATGATTGTTTGGGATTGTTTGTGATTGATACTGGTTGATGGTGGTTGAAAAATACCCGTTTGTGGTTGTGAAATATTTGGTTGAAACCACTTAGGATTAGTTTGTGGAAATGAAATAAATATATACATGCCGCCTGCGTGCGAACTAGATGCATGATTCCCATTGTCAAAAACCGCGAGGTTTTAAGGTAGAGCGAGGAGCCGTACTAGGGACGGTGCCGGTGTAACTACCCTGCCGTTATGCTGCCGAAATTTTGAATAATATTTGTGTGTTTGAATTATTTTCATATGCTTAAACTATATTTATTCATTGTCTTGAAAACATTCATGTGTTGAATTGATATTCATTCGTTGTTTAGAAATTCATGTGTTGAATGATATTCATATTTTGAAATAAATTGTTCGATAATAAAAATCACATTTTTATCTATATATAAAAACTATTGAAAACATTCATGTGTTGAATTAATATTCATTCGTTGTTTAGAAATTCATGTGTTGAATGATATTCATATTTTGAAATAAATTGTTCGATAATAAAAATCACATTTTTATCTATATATAAAAACTATTGAAAACATTCATGTGTTGAATTGATATTCATTCGTTGTTTAGAAATTCATGTGTTGAATGATATTCATATTTTGAAATAAATTGTTCGATAATAAAAATCACATTTTTATCTATATATAGAAACTATAGAAAACATTCATGTGTTGAATTGATATTCATTCGTTGTTTAGCAATTCATGTGTTGAATGATATTCATATTTTGAAATAAATTGTTCGATAACAAAAATCACATTTTTATCTATATATAGAAACTATAGAAAACATTCATGTGTTGAATTGATATTCATTCGTTGTTTAGAAATTCATGTGTTGAATGGTATTCATATTTTGAAATAAATTGTTTGATAATAAAAATCACCTTTTATCGACTATATGAACTATATAGAAAAATAGTGTTTTGAAATGAATTGTTTTACAATAAAAATCACATTTTCATTGTATGCATAAATCGTTGAAATGTGAAGTGTTAAAAATAGCCACTTGTTCAAAATAAACATATATGAGTTGAAATATTCATTAATTAGCTAATGAAATGATTTGCACCTATTTATGTAACATTAGAATGAATGGTGTTTTTAAACCAAATAGAAATCAAATATGAAGTTGAATAGAAAATGAAAAATGATATGGACTGTATATATATGTACATGCATATCCATTGAACAGGTTATAGCAAAGGGGCTAGAGAAGAGGAATAAAATTTGTGCCCGACAAATAGGTACACATTTACTGATTTGTTTGGGTGATGATTTTGAGCCTGTTGGCTAGCCGCTTGGCTTTTTCTTTTTCTTTTTGAGATTAGAAGGACCGGGACGCTATTTGCGATTTCCCGATGCCCCCGGTGCAGGGGAGGTTATGGCGAAATTTTTCCAAAATTTAAGGAGTTAGAAATTTTTTTGAAGTAAAAACGATATTGAAATCGTTGAATGAACTATATTTATATAAATATATAAATATAAATAAAATTAAAACGAAACGAAGCCGTGCAGTTCGTATTTTGAAACCGTGATTTCAAACGACTAGTACGGGAAATCCGACCATTGGATTTTCCCGAAACCTCAACCGTCGGGTTCGCCTTGGAATAATCTTTCCAACGGCACCAACCTTGTAAAAATCCAACGGTTGGATTGTCTGGAATGTTTAATTCAAATCTGAAGAAAAACAGCGCCAGAAACGATTATATTTATTTATATATATAAATATAATTATATTTAATCGAATAACGACGCTGCAGTTCGTATTTTGAAATCGAAACTTCAAACGATAGTACCGGGAGATCCGACCGTCGGATTTTCCCGAAACTGGAACCGTTGGATTCGTTTTGAAAAGACCTTTCTAATGATGTAAATTTTGTGAAGATCCAACGGTTAGATTTTCAGATATGTGTAAATCAAATCTGAAGAAAAACAGCGCCACGGCCGCCTTATGGCCCGAAGCGTCGTTTTGAATAAAATGGCTATTTTAAAATAAATAAAAATAGCGATAAATCGTTATAAAATATTGGAAACGATATGGAATGGAAATAAACTGAATTTGCTTGATTTATGTGATGTTTGATGGTTGAATGTGTTTGGTGTGAAAACTATATTAAAGAACACAATTGGTGTTGTCGAATAATTTAACCATTGAAATAAATCGATTTGAAATTCTAAATATACGTGAATTATTTGAAAAGGCCGAGTTAATTCTCATTTCGAATAATCGACCGACGATTGAAATTCGAAGATGAAGACGATGGTCGAAGACCGGAGATCTTCACCTCGTTTGGATGGTAACCGAGGTCCTGATTGGGAGGCATCCCGAAATATGGATAATGAGTGGTGATCGTTCAGACGTACGTGTTGATCGAAGGGTTTGCGAGGTATTTAGTGCCTCCGGTTTCGTTCAGACCCAGAACGGACTTGTAAATGGACTGTGTGTCTGACATAGGATTTATTCTGTGTGGCATGCTAAGATGCAGAGATCAGGACTTCTGTTGAAAAGCAAAGTCTTGTGGTGATGATCAAAGCACCGCCTGTGTGGCGTAGCTTTGTGTATAACGTGAATTCGCGAGCCTCACACCCCGGGTTGAACCTAAAACGAGAGAAGGACATCAGGGAGGGCCTGCGTTTCTTTCTAGCTAGGGTGGTGTCAGTGACCTACCAGCCCTGACATTTATATACTTTTCACCTATGTGGTTGTTGCTGTTGCGAGGCGCCTCGGTTTGATCGGACGATCCGGGTCCGATGGAGTCATTCGTTGGCTCGTTTACGCCCCAAAGGGCGGAGAAACGTAGTGTTCAGGCATAATAATCCACATCGGTGGACCGGCCCTGACGATCTAAAGGGTTGATGCGTTCTAATCCTGAGACATGGGCTAGATTGTCTCGAATTCGGTAAGGACTATCTTTTGCCTTGGTTCATGACGGAAATCCAATTTCCAAATACGTGACGATGCGGTTTCGATTGTATAGATATTTGGCGACATAGTGGCATGGGATGCTCATGTCGTCTATGATTGATAGTTATGATTTGAAATTGTTTTCAAAACATATAAACACTAGTAATAATATCAAATGCCTTTGTTTTATTCGTATCAAGCATATCTTGGCCGTTATAAGGTAAAAACTCTATCCTCCGGTTTGCGTTGCATTGTGTGATGGGAACTGAGTCTTATAACGGCTTCATTTTTATAAAAAGCACAGCGATGTTTAAAAGAAAGATTTGTTTTAAAGCACTGGCGATCCAATGGAGTAAACCCGTTCCACGAAAGTGGCGTGGTCCTGTGATTAGCCAATTATATATGTGTTGAGTGGATTTCTCATACCAGTCCCATGACTGACTCGTAGTTTGTTTCACTCTCAAACTCGGGTGCCCCTTTTTCTACACGGGCAGCCTTGTATTCAGGTTTAGCTGGTTCTTTCTGGATAGCTGGAGCTGAAGATGGATTCTATCATTTATTTCTTTTTATGTTGTTCAGCTCCTATTGTACATATTTTGTTTATTTCCGCTGTAGACATTTATGTATAGCTGAACTGTATTTGTACTAAGTAAGATCCTGTATACTGTGTAACTCTGATGATTACTTTTATCCAGTATATTTTGTTGTTCATTCTGGTGTATTTATTTAATTATGTTCTGCTATTATCTGTTTCTGTGTTATATTCCAAAAGATAACCTTGTTTCCGTGAGAACGGGAAATCGGGTCGTCTCAATTTCTCACCTAAGAGATAATGGTGCCAAGACTTAAGCGCAAAAACGATGGCTGCTAACTCTAGATCGTGGGTTGGGTAGTTTTTCTCATGCACTTTTAACTGCCTTCCACCATAAGCTACTACCTTCCCCTCTTGCATCAAAACAGTGCCTAGTCCCATACCGCATGCATCTGTGTATACCGTAAACATCTTGCTCCCATCTGGTAATGTCAAAACTGGAGCTGTTGTCAGAGCCCTCTTCAATCGTTGGAAAGCGACTTCGCAATTCAAATCCCATGTGAAAGTCAGGTTCTTCTTCGTTAACCTTGTAAGTGGAGCTAAGATTTTCGCAAAGTCTTTAATGAACTTGCGATAAAAGCCCGCTAGTACAAGAAAACTTCGGACTTCTGTTGCATTCTTTGGAATCTTCCAATCCTGGACCGCAACTGCTTTTGCGGGGTCCACAGCTAACCCTTCTTTAGACACTACATGCCCAACAGATCTTACTTCTTCTCTCCAGAAGTGGCACTTGGAGAATTTTTCTTTTAACTGATGTGCACGGAGAGTATCCATGACTTCCCTTAAATGCAAAGCATGCTCTTCCTTATTCTTCGAGAAAATCAAAATATCATCTACGAAGACCACCACGAATTTATTGAGAAATTCTCGGAACACTTTATTCATCAAATCGACGAAATAAGCAGGTGCGTTTGTCAAGCCAAAAGGCATGACGAGCCATTCGAAGAAACCATCCGGGGTTCTGAACGCGGTCTTATCAATGTTATCTTCAGCCACTCTTAGCTGATGAAATCCGATAGCCAGATCTAATTGGGAGAAAACTGTTGCACCTACAAGCTGATCGAATAAATCTTCTATTCTTGGCAGTGGGTGCCTATTCTTCTTGGTCAGCTTGTTTAGCTACCTATAATCAACGCATAGGCGAAGTGAACCATCCGCTTTGGTTGTAAACACCACTGGAGCACCCCATTCAGAAATACTCCTCCTTATAAACCCTTTTTTTAGCAGCTCATTAACTTGCTTGCTAAGCTCCTTTCTCTCCCTTGGAGCCATGTGCCTAACAGGTAAGGCAACGGGTTTCGCATTATCAACTACGTATATGCGGAAGTCTATCTCCCACTTCGGAGGCAAGCCCTCTACTTCCTCAAAGACATCTGAGTATTCACGGACCACTCTAATAGACTGCAAATTCTCAACAGACGCATCAAGCGATTCTAGATAACTTAGCATAACAGAATTCATGGGATTACAAGAGATTTCGAGAGTGTTGCCCAAGCGAGTCATAAGCCTAACCTCTCTCTTTTCACAATCTAGGATGGCTCCATTACTGGATAACCAATCCATGCCCAAAATTAACCCATAGCCCGTGAAGCCCAAAACATAAGCATCACATCTAAATCCAACGCTAAGTACAGAAATTTAGCCCCCAATTGGATTTGAAACAACTAAGGGATCCTCTACTATACTGGTGTTTAGGTGTAGTGACTCAACTAAAGATATAAAAGAGTGCGATGCGCCAGAATCAAAGAGTGTGCGAACAGGATGATCAAAAAGATAAACTAAACTTTCAACGGAAATCACTCTACCTCGTTCTTGCAGCGGTGGGGCCACGAGAGCCTGGACCTACCCCCTTGCCTGCCCCGGTGCCATGAGAGCCTGAATCCGCTCTCCAGAGGTAGTCCCTGCCCTCTGCCCTTTCTTTGGGCAGTCCCTAATCAGATGTCCTGCCTCGCCACAGTGGAAACAACCAGTCTTCTTCTTCTTCCTACAGTCTTTGCTCAGATGGCCTGGTGTCCCACAGTTAAAGCATTTTTTCTTTCCCTTGTCGTTGTTGTCTTTACCACCCTTCTTATTCTACTGTTGATGTTATGGTTTCTTTTGATCCCCTTTCTTCTCAGGTGCCTTATTAGCATTGGCTCCTTTCTCCTCTTCATGCATAAGCGCCATGTCAACTAGTCTCTCAAAGGTGGCCCCCATAGGGATGTGGGTCATAACTAACCCATGTAGCGACTTGTTCAAACCCTTAACAAATCTCAGGGCCTTCTTTTCGGGTGTATTCACCAAGTCCAAGCCAAACCTCGCCAATTGATTGAACTTGTTTACGTACTCTTTCACTGATAGATTTCCTTGCCTCAATGCCAAAAACCTTTCCATGTATAGATTCTCTTCGGCCCGTGAGAGAAACTTTGCCTCAAACCTATGCCTGAAATCCGACCATGTATCAACTGGACGCTCTCCGTTAGTGACCTCCCACCAAAACAAGGCCTCATCCTTCATTAACCAGGCAACTAACTGGACCTTTCTTCCATCTTCTACCTCAAAGATTCCAAACAATTCTTCCACCTCCTTTAGCCAATTTTGAGCTTCAACAAACGTCTCCTACCCATGAAAAGGTTTTCCACCCATTGCCCGAAAGTCCTTGCATATCTTTGCGCAAGTATCAACACGTGGAGGAGGAGGAGGGGGAGGAGAAGGATTTGTTGGGCCTGCGACATTGGACCTAGCTTCCAAATACCTTCTAAACCATCCTGGTATAGGTATCCCCTCGAGTAACTCGGGAATTCCAGACATGCTGAAAAGAAAATGAAGAGATTCAAACGGAGAATTCGAAAGAAAGATATATGACTCTTGGGGTTATGTTTTTTAAACAAACTTTTCTCTTGAAAATACTTTCCATAAAACATACTTTTGAAAGTATTTCTTTATAAAATGCTTTTTGAAAAATAGTTTTACAAAATATCTTATCTGTTCTCATAACCTTGTGCTCTGATACCACATGCGACACCCCACCTCCGTTAAGGTCACTCACAAAGGGAATGCCTTAATTTTGGTGGAGCGGTTATTATGTATAGAACAGAAAAGTAAACAAGACAGATAAATATATTGGTACTTGGAAAATGAAGACAACTTTTATTGCAGCGGAGAAATAGTTTGGATACATCACATCAAAAACCAACTACAAAACCAAATACACTTATTATCCATCTTGACAAATAAGTTCTGAGTACATAAAATAAAAGACATAACCCTAACATAAAATAGCCACAAATAAGATAGGCTGAACTTTACTTCAGCAATCCAAGCAACTTCCAAAGGAAAGAGATAAAGCTGTCCAAATCAAGCTCCACTAGTACTAGTCTCACCCTGAGCACCTGGAGGGTGGGGGAGGGGAGGGAAGGAAGAAAAGAGGTGGAAACAAAGGGGTCAGACATAAAGTCTGGCAAGTGCAATAACTTTGACAATATAATCATTAAAGTAACTAGGATGAGGCATAAGCTGTAAAATAAGAAAATGACTGTGAACAAACGGGCATGACAGAGTAAACAAAGGAAATAAGATGCACAAAGATAACGTTAAAGGCACACCTAATCACCACAAGATAATTACTACATTGCACCACACCAAACACCCTAAAAGTTGATCCCGCCTACAGAACTTAATAATGATAATGGTAGTTTCGTGTACCCCTAGCAGCCTTCATAGGTGCAGTCTTCCCCCATATCCACTAGGTGTACCCACTATCCCCATTCGATCGGCTCCCTAACTCGTAGATACCCGTGCTAGCCCCACAGTGGGGTGTACCACCCCCCCAAAGTGGCAACCCGATACCACCAAAAATGCACGGCTTATATCTACACGATGCAACAACGTCTTACCTATCAGCCCGGGGCCACACACGCACATGACCCTGTTGGACTTGCGTTTCCACCGCTAACCCGTTCTGACCTCTTACAATCAAACCCAGTATGCGTGTCCCGTCCTCGACTTAGGTCGAGCCCACAAAGATACTTAATGGGTTACTGGTTTGAAAGGGGCCCCATGCATGACACAAGCTTTCACCTATTCTTGGTCCCCTCTGAGGTTTTCCCCACTTAACCCCATTCTTATTCATGTCTTCTTACATGTTTCAATCTTGGTTAAGTGCATCTAATCGTATTTCACATGCTACCCAAGGCACCCTCTTAGTTTCACATGCCACCCAAGGCACCCACTTAAACCCCCATGTCCTACCACATGTTTATCTGGTAAAGTGTTTCTTAATTCATTAACACCGTAACCTTGTAAAGACCTCCCACATTAGACTGGCATTTGTGGTTGCTGGATTTTCCGGGCGGGTCCGGGCAGTCTTAAACCACAAACGAGCCTAACCTCGTGTCTTTACAACTGTTACGCATTTAATTCATGCCTTTGACCTCTCACATTAGACTGGCATTTGTGGCTACTGGATTTGTCGGGCGGGTCCGGGCAGTCTCACACCACAAAAGAGTCTAACCTCGTGTCTTAGGCGGTTTATTATTAAACCTCTTTATTTAACCCCAAATTGGATTAATATCCCTATTCAAATTTGTAAATAAATTCCAAATATACTTATGTCCATAATTGTCACCTAAATTATGTCCATAAATACCAATTTTTCCAATTAATGTCTTAAATTAATCAAATACCTTTTTAAGGCCATTTATGCTAACTCTAAATATGTGTGTATTCAATATTACCGCCATCGTCCCCATGTTGTTAGTTCGCTTATCATGACATATATATATATTAAACTAGCAATTAGTCTAATGACGTAAAAGGGAAGAAACATCGCAAATTTGCATAACACACAAATTGGATCAAACTTACAAATAAGGATTACAACATATCTAGCATAAACTTGGTAGTGTCATGAATCTAAACATAGGCCTAAAGGTGTGAACTTGCATATATGAATATAGTTTTCACCCAAAACTTGCATATACGAATATAGTTTTCACCCAAAACTTGCATAGGCCATGGTCACAAACTTTCATAAAACTATGTATGTCATAGATCTAAATCTAAAGGGGTAAACTTGCATATATGTGAATCTAATTTCTACCTAAACTTGCATATAGTCACTTTATTTGGTTCACATGTAAACCTGTGTACAATTCACATAGAAACTAGGATATAATATACACCCAAACTGGCATATAAAATGATGTCAAACATGAATCAAGTTGAACATAGGTGATTGGGCATACACAAAGGAATCCACAACAAAAATGTCATTATGATCAACTAGCATATATTCACAAAATATCACATTTTCCAATGTATCACAAACATAGCCATATAACCCAAATTATAACTCAACCCAATTACTTGTTAGTTATCTTATTAAAGAAATTGAACTCACAACTCAAAGAAGGTCTTGAGTTCTGGGATTTGAGTTCTGAAATTAATTTAGCTCGCCTTTGAAGTAGACAAATTCGTTGTTGTTGTTATAGACTTGAGTTGATTAGCTTTACTTTTCCTCTAGTTGATGACGGCTATTCTAGGTTGCAAGGTGATAACATGACGGCCATGGTTCTAATTTTGATTAGGTTTTAGGGTTTGAGTCTACATGTGTTTATATAGAATTTAGGATTAATTTAGGCCATCCGATCAACCTAGAATCAATCAAGACCATCCAGTCAAGATAGAGTGACACTTCAGCCCTAATGACTCAGGGTTGAGTCACAAAATCGTCATCTTTCAGATCTTCCCCCGGGGTGGGGGGGAGGGGAGGGGCAGGTCGACCCCTAGGTCGACCTGTCGGGGGGAGGTCGACACTAAGGTCGACCCCCAGGTCGACCTGGGTCCTGGGCGGGAATTTTCCTGCCTAACCCGCTTTTGACTTCTGTTTTGAATTTTGAATCCGTTTTCGAGCTGTTTGAATTTATATAAATTTTCTGGAAATTTCCAACAGCCATGAATTCTTCATACGAAGTCTAATTTACGCAAACTCTGACTCTATCTCAACCAGAATTTCGAGACGTACACAATGGTTTAACCCGTTTCCGTTGATTCTCATATTAAAATTAATTATTGTTTAATTCATTAGTTTATGTTAACAAAAAACACGGGGTGTTACAGTAACAGTCGAATTGGCTTATGAGACATATCCCATTGCATTCGAAATTAGCGAAATTAGCTAGGTACGACATTGTTGGGTTTCGTTTGGAGGTCGAAATTAAAAGTCAACTTTGGAGGAACTAAATAATGTAATTAAATTATTATAAAACCTTATTCCCCCTAGTTTCTCTCTCACCCTCACGTTCATTTCCAGAATAAAAAAAAAGAAAAGAAAACAAAAATCCACGCTCAGCACCCCTGATCCCGTCGCCCCCTTCCTGGTCACGCCGCCACCGCCGGAGGGGCCCCCATCCGCCGCCGCTCGTCGCACACCCCGCCTCCTCCTCCACGTCGACGGGAAAATACCCCTTGCTCCGATTTGAAACCCTAGCAACCCCATCCGCCGCCATAGACCCTGAGCCCACCACATGACGTCGGCCGTAGGTCAGAGCCGCCACCTCTGACCATCCCCGACCTCACACAGGCCTCCCTCAGCCTCCAACTCCAACGGTGGGCCACCTCGAGGATAAAATTGCAATTTTTACCATTTTTAGTGTATACATTCGGTCCTTGAGCTTCCCCAAGCCTCTTCCACTACCGAGCACCGCCGATGAGTTTTAATTTCAATTTTTATTCATTTGTGCGATTAAAAGTAGGATTTTTACACATGATTTTTGAATTAAAAATGTGATTTTTAATTGAATATAGCGATATAAAAATTGCGATCTTTTATATGTATATAGCGCCATAAAAATATGTTTTTTTATGTATATAAAGTTTTAATTTTTATGTATATAAAGCTATAATGTTTATGAGTATAAAGTTATGATTTTTGTATGTAAAATGAATAATAAAAATATTATTTTTATAATGTAAAGATCAATATAAAAATATGGTTTTTATAATATGAATCACAATATAAAAATATGATTTTTAACCTACGAACATCGTAATAAAAGATCTGATTTTTGTTATGTAGCAGAATAAAAATACGATTTTTATATATATAGATTCGAAATAAAAATATGATTTTTACACATATGGCATTGAATTAAAAATACGATTTTTATTATTAAGTTAGCGAAATGAAGATGTGATCTTTATAATATCATATTTAAAATGTGATTTTTATTATGAACAGCGTGAAAACAGATTGCGATGGAACCAACTGGAATCAAATCCAAATCCAAACCATTCAGAATTAAAGAATGGAGGAGTGGAAATCAAAGGCGAGAACTTCTCACTTAAAATTTTTTTAGTTAAAAATATATACTAGGATGCAGACGGTGCTTAGTTGGACCCGACACCTTTGTTTGAAACCGTGCTTGTTTGGTTGTTTGGTTGATTGAATTATTTGGTTGAATTTGGTTTGGGAAATGAAATGAATTGATTAGAATTTGGTTTGTATATAGCACGAGCCATTATTAGGCGAGGGATAAGGCTAGACCTTATTCCGGTTCTAGTATCGCGCCGTTATGCTGCCGAAATTTTCTAAAAATATTAGAATAATAAAAATATCATTTTTATTGTATAAATGAACTATATAAAATATTCATGAGATGAAATAAATATTTTATAGTTAAAAATAAAAAATTTAACGGGTATATGAATAAAATAAATATTCATTTACAAATCGGATGATTTGTTTATGTACACACATTTGACTGATATTGATTGGGACGATATATTTTGCATATCGCCCAACTGCACAAATAATAATAAGTGTTTGTTGTTTGAAAACCCCACATAGGTATTGCGATGATATTGGACATACACTAATCCCCGTATTTAGTTGTATGTCAATCGATTGGTTGACAGGCTTTTGTAAGCGTTAATTATTTATATTTAACGCTTATGCAGTTGTGTAATGCACTCTGGATGATGGTTGACTGTGTTTGATAATTGTTGTGTACATGTGTGTATGAAATCCATATAAATCAAATTATATGATAATTGACTTTGTCTGATTCCAATTCGGAAGGAATGAATATTTTAAAATAATGAATGTTTTAAAATGGAAAATAATGAATATTTTAAAATAATTTTCAGTAATGGATCAAAATATGATTTTGATGTCCGATTTGGGATGGACACGAAAATATTTAAAAATATAAAGCCGTGTTGATTAGATTAACGTCATTTTGACATGAACGATACTTATATCAATTTTATTCATTTTTATAATGAATATCGAAAAGGAAGTGATTTCAAAATCTAATGTTCTGAAAATATTATCATTTATATGTCAATGATATGGAATATTCAATTTTGATGTAAAATTGAATATGAAGTTGAAATCGTTTTGAAAACGAATTCAAAACGATTTTTAAAATACATTTTAAATGGAAATCGATGAAATATATATAGTATATATATATATTTAATGTCCTGAATAGAACGCGCCTCACCGCGGCAGTTCACGAATTTCGACCATTGACTTCAAACTGACATTACGGGAGATCCGACCATTGGATTCTCCTAAAACCGGAACCGTTGGGTTCATATTGAAAAGAGCTTTCCAATGAATATAAGAGATTTGAAATCTAATAGTTGGATTTGGAATTATATCTAAATCAAATTTGGAAAAGGTCGCTGTAAGTGCAGTTCGATGACCGTTTATGGAAATCGACTGTCCGGACCTTGATAAAATTATTAAAAATATTAATAATTTGTGTAAAATCATAATAAATGATTTGGAAAGAATTAAGATGAAAAATTCCATATTTGTTAAGATAAAAATATATTTTTATCAAAAATGATTTAGTTATGAACTAGAATTATAATCCAATATTTTTAAATAAATTGGATTATGGTTTTAAAATTAACCAGAATTTCCAATATATGAATTGGAATGGAACTGAATCGAAATTATCTTCGGAATATTTCGATGTTGGATTCCGTGATTATACGGATATTGATATGGGAATTTGGAAGATATTTTTAATCGTTATTCCCAATACGATATTTATTGATTTCAGAATTTGATATTGAATATAAGCCGGTATAATTTCTATTCAGTGCCTTGTATTTAATATTGAATTGGATTTGGGGTTTGTCATGAATGGTGTCTTCATTAACACTGTTCTTAAGCCTAGTTGAGAAAAGAATAAATCTTTAATTAAGATTTAGTGAAGTTTTCCAATTAATTAATATTTAATTGGAATTGAATAAAATAAATGGATTTTGGGTTTGTCGTGAACGGTGTCTTAAATAACACTGTTCTTAAACCCCGTGTGAAAAGAATAAATCTTTTAATTAAGATTATTAGCGCTTCCAGTTAATTAACATTTAATTGGAATAAAATGGGATGTGAATTGGGTTTACCGTGAACTGTGTTTTAAGGACATTCGTTCTTTAACCCGATTTACAGTGAAATTTGATTTGGAATTTGTAAATCTTTTTATTAAGATTTAATGCAAATTTTCCAAAGTAAAGTTTTGTTTCTAATTTAATACAATAAATTGGAATAGAATGGAATTCGATTGGATAATAATCGAAGTGAGCTTCTATGGAGGAAGACTGTTAATATATATGGAATTTAAAAGGCTTTGTCGTTATTCCACTTATATTATTAGTCGGACACAGAAATAGATATCGATTATATATTGATCTGTTTTTCCGTGAAGATTCCATAAATAATGGAATTTGATTTGGGTTTATAGTGAACTGTGTTTTAAATGGCATTAGTTCTTTAACCCAGTTAAAGATAAGATTAATTTCTTAACTTTGAATAATCATTAAGTAATGATTTTTGAGATTAAAACTGAATCAGAGTTTTAATGAATCTTTTGTTAGATTGGAATATGAATGAGATAATTGAATTTATCGAATTCATGAAATGATCGAGAATGGAGTATCACCAGTTTTGCTCAAGTTAAATCTTTAATTAGATTTGAATGTGAAATGGTAAATAATTTTACCGATAACATCGTGGTGTTAGATATGGAGTATTACTAGTTTTGCTCCATGGGATGAATAGGTTGAGATTGAGAAATATAATAAATGATTAGTTCGGTAAGGTTCGCTAATTCCGACTAGTTTGGATAAAGCTTAGTTTGGTTTGAATAGAAATCCAAAGGAAGATTAAAGAATAAATTTAAAGAATTTATCTTTGATAAAATTAATGGGAACCTTTCCAGACGGATATGAATATTTAAATAAAAGAATATTCAGAATTGGAATGAGGCGTATGTTGTGTATTTATATCACTTGATTATAATATACGCGGGTTGTTCAGAAAGACCGGGTTTATACCCACTATGAATAACTGATTCGACAATATGTCGACGATGAAGACGGTGGTTGAAGACCGGAGGTCTTCACATCGTTGGATGATTACTGCTGTCTTGATTGGGCTGTACACCCAAGGCGAGGTAATAAGTGGTGATCATCTAGATGTACTTGGAGATCGACTGGATATGCGAGGACCTCTCTCCTGTATTGGACATATGGGATGAGGAATAAGGTGCCTCCGGTTTCGTTCAGACCCAGAACGAACTTGTAAATGGATATGTGTCTAACATTGGATTTTATTCTGTGTTGATTGATTTCTATTAAATATATATCTGTTTAGTGGCGGGGAATTTATTCTCTTGCTTAACACCCTTCTCTGAGACGTACGAGCTTAGAGGTTATATATCGATAGACATCAGTGGCATGGCATGAATTGCCTGTGTGGCATGCTGAGATGCAAATGATCAGGGCTTCTGTTGAAAAGCAGAGTCTTATGGTTGTGGATCAAAGCACGACTTTAATATAGCATAGCTTTGTGTATAGCGTTGATTCACGAGCCTCACACTCCGGTGTGAACCAGAAATGGGAGAGGACCTCATGGAGGGCATGCGTTTCTTTCTAGCTAGGAGTGGTGTCATGGTATGGAGCCCGAACATTTTACTCATGTGGATGTTGCATATTATTTAATGGATAGAGAGGCGCCTCCGATATATCGGTTACTACAGAGCCGATGGATAGAGTCATCTGGATCATTTACGCCCCATAGGGCAGGGAAACTTATTATTTAGGCATTTTAATCCACTCTGTATGGACCGGCCCTGACGATCCAAGGGTCACTCGAGCTCTGATCCTAAGACACGGGCTAGAGCATCCCGAAGCAGTAAGGACGATCCCTTGCCTTGGTTCACAGATGGAAATCCAACTTCGATTACGACATTTTACGGTTTTAGTTGTATACTATTGGCGACATGGTGGCATGGGACGTTAATGCCGTCTATGATTGATACATTTATATTTGAAGTGATTTTATACACTATGCACTTATTATAGTATCAAATGATTTGTTTTAAACGTACCAAGCATGTTTGGCTATTTTAAGGGAAAACTCTATCCTCCGGCTTGCGTTGCATTGTGTGATGGGACCTGAGTCTTATAATAGCCTCATTTTTCCAAAAAGCATTGCATTGTTTGTTTTATGCACTGGTATTCTTGGGAGGAAACCTGTTCCGTGTTATACGGCATGGTCCCTTGATTTACCTTATTTTTTAAAGTAAAGTTTAAAATAACTATTTTAGTTCTCACACCAGTCACATAACTGACCCGGAGTTTATTGTTTTAACCTAAACTCTGGATGCCCCTATTTTCCACACGGGCAACTAGTAGTTTTGGTTTTTGCAGATATTATATTTACAGGATCCTGGATTTACAACTGGAGCTATATACGGAAAGCTCTGCATCCGTGTATCTCTTTCAGTTATATTATGTATTATTTTCCGCTGCTATGTAATTTAATTCTCTGATATTTTTCTGATGTATATTAATTATTGATACTCTGATTGTAATTATTGTAATAAGCAATGAAATGTTCTTCTGTTTGTGTTCTGATTTGTCGTGTTCTCAATACAATCCATTCTTTCTCTTCTCTTCGGAGACCAGGGAAGTTCGAATCGTTATAGTTTGGTATCAGAGCTTTGGTTTACAGAGCTCGAGAACAAGGCACATTAGAACCAAATGAAAGAATTCATCAGAGATTGGATTAGTAAAATCCAATGAGAATGACTCGTTAGAGATGGGATCAGTAGTATCATAAAATGAGTCGGAAGAGTGTTATTTTTGAAATTAAAATGAAAACAAATTTTGTTTTGACAATTTAAACCACATTATACGTATTTGAGTATTTTATTTTAAATTGATTTTGGACAATCAAGTATATGGAAATTTTAATATACGTCTGATCCACATGTATTGGAAGCCTCAAATATGTTGGGTAGATACAGTATCACACTCTAGTCGCCCGAGGATGATTCTATTGATGATTGTATAGTATCGGTAGTTTATTTTCGAGTTTCGAAAGTGAGATGTCTATATATTTCCAATTGACTGGTGTGAGAACCAAAACTAGATAGGGTTATTGTTGCGAGTTGGCATCAAAAACATGATTTTGTGTATATATATCAAAGTTATGAATTTGAAAATTTGATTAACTAATTGATTGCTGGTAGTGCTTGATTATTAGTTTAACTAATAAAAATATTAGGATGGTAACTAATTAAAACCAATATAATAATGTATGGTAAATTTACCCAAATCGAATCAAAATATTGAACCGAATCAAAAATAGATTGGAATTGCATGCATATACACGTATATACATTGAACAGGTCATAGCAGGGAAGCTAAGCAGTGGAATAAAATTGTATGCCCGATAAATAGGTACGTTTTTACTAATTTATTGGGTTTGGTTGATTTTATGAGCCGATTGGCTAGCCGCTTGGTTTTTTATTTTTCTTTTTGGATGATGAGGGCCATGTGTGGCTAGTTGCGGTTTTAAATGTCTCCTCGTACAAAGGAGGTTATGGCGAATTTTTTCGAAAATTTAGGGTGTTAGCTAAATTTCTAAATTTTTGAAGAATTTGAAAATTCTTAGAAACTGAAAAGATGAAGAATGAAAGCCAAACTGAAAGTTGATTTGATTAGTTAAACAACTTTCAGCTCAATTCCTTTTCGAGGATGAAAAGATTTTAAGTAGGGGAGATTGTAACAACCCAGAAAATCAGAACCAAATTAATAATTTTATTTTGGCAATTTTAATGAATTTTGAATATTTAAAATGATTTATTTTAAATAATTACAACTAGAAATTTATTTTGAATTGAATTAGCACATATAAATTTATTTAAATCAAAGTTAGAATATAAATATTTATTTTAATTATAAAGGGAATTGGAAATGGTGCGGTAGTTTGAAAATTCGATTTCAAATTTCAAATAAATGTACATGATTCAAAATAAACCGGATTTTAGCGAAAGTAGAAATAGTTGAATCTGTTTAAAAATATCTTTCCAACAAATGTGAAAAATCCAGATTTCATAACGGGAATAAAATGTTATGTCAGTTGAAAATTCAGAATAGGCGTTATGGAATTTTATATAATATACAGCCCTTAAAAGTAGCGATTTTGCAAACGACCTCCGTTTTCGACGAAACCACTTTTGTTGGATCCGGAATGTCAAATTATTACTAAATTCCAATTTTCATAGTTTTTGGAACTAATATGTGAGCGTGGTGAATTTAAACGTGTTCGGTCAATTTAGTTTGAATTTAATCGACTGGAAAATGACCGATTTTCAAATGGTCTCCAAATTCAACGAAATTAGTTTTGTTAGGACCATATCGTCAAGATATAGTTAGATTTATTTTTCGGGAATTTTTGGAGTCTGTATGTGGCCCCGGTAAATTAAAATGTACGTTAAATTCAATATTGACTATAATATTAATTTATATTGTAATTTTAACGAAAACTAATCGTAACGGTCGAATTGGCTTATAGGACATATCCCATTGCATTCGGAATGTGGGAAATTAGCTAGGGACGATAGTCATTGGGTTTCGTTTGGAGGTCGAAATTAAAAATCAACTTTGGAGGAATTAAATAATATAACTAAATTATTATAAAACCTTATTACCCCTAGTTTCTCTCTTACCCTCACATTCATTTCCAAAATAAAAAAAACACCATGCTCAGCACCCCTGATCCCGTCGTCTCCCTTCCTGGTCACGCCGCCGCCGCCGGAGGGGCCCCTATCCGCCGCCGCTCGTCGCACACCCCGCCCCCTCCTCCACATCGACGGGAAAACACCCCCTTGCTCCGATTTGAAACCCTAACAACCCCATCTGCCGCCACAGACCCTGAGCCCACCACATGACGCTAGCCGCACATCTAAGCGCCACCTCCGACCATCCCCGACCTCACACAGCCCTCCCTCAGCCTCCAACTCCAACGATGGTCCACCTCGAGGATAAAAATTCAATTTTTTCTATTTTTAGCATATACATTCAGTCCTTGAGCTTCTCCGAGCCTCCTCCGCTACCGAGCACCGCCGGTAAGTTTTAATTTCAATTCTTATTCAATTGTGCGACTAAAAGTAGGATTTTTACACATGATTTTTAAATTAAAAATGTGATTTTTGATTGCATATAGCGATATAAAAATTGTGATCTTTTATATGTATATAGCGCCATAAAAATATGATTTTTATGTATATAAAGCTGTAATTTTTATGTATATAAAGCTATAATTTTTACGAATATAAAGTTATGATTTTCATATGTAAATCTGAATAATAAAAATATGATTTTTATAATGTAAATATAAATAAAAAAATATGGTTTTTATAATATGAATCACAATATAAAAATATGATTTTTAACCTATGAACATCTTAATAAACGATCTGATTTTTATTATATGAATAGCGGAATAAAAATACGATTTATATATATATATTTGAAATAAAAATACGATTTTTACACATATGGCTTTGAAATAAAAATATGATTTTCATTATTAAGTTAGCGAAATGAAGATGTGATGTTTATGATATAAACATCATATTAAAAATGTGATCTTTTACTATGAACGGCGTGAAAACAGATTGCGACGGAACCGACTGGATTCAAATCCAAATCCAAACCCAAACCATTCAGAACTAAAGAATGGAGGAGTGGAAACCAAAGGTGAGAACTTCTCACTTTAATTTATTTTCTAATTAAAAATATATACTAGGATGTAGACGGTGCTTAGTAGCCCCCGACACCTTTGTTTAAAACCATGTTTGTTTGGTTGTTTAGTTGATTGGATTATTTGGTTGAATTTGGTTTGGGAAATGAAATGAATTGATTAGAATATGGTTTGTATATGGCGCGAGCCATTATTAGGCGAGGGATAAGGCTAGACCTTGTTCCGGTTTTAGTATCGCCCCGTTTTGCTACCGAAATTTTCTAAAAATATCAGAACAATAAAAATATCATTTTTATTGTATAAATGAACTATATAAAATATTCATGAGATGAAATAAATATTTTATAGTTAAAAATAAAAAATTTAACGAGTATATGAATAAAATAAATATTCATTTAAAATTGGACGATTTGTTTATGTACACACATTTGACTGATATTGATTGGGACAATATATTTTACATATCGCCCAACTGCACAAATAATAATCAGTGTTTGTTGTTTGAAAACCCTACATGGGTATTGGGATGATATTGGACATACACTAATCAATATTTAGTTGTATGTCAGTCGATTGGTTGACGGGCTGTTGTAAGCGTTAATTATTTATATTTAACGCTTATGCAGTTGTGTAATGCACTCTGGATGATGATTGATTGTTTTTTATTATTGTTGTGTACATGAGTGTATGAAATCCATATAAATCAAATTATATGGTAATTGAATGTGTCTGATTCCAATTCGGAAGGAATGAATATTTTAAAATAACGAATATTTTAAAAAGTGAATAAAGAATATTTTAAAATAATATTCAGTAATGGATCAAAATATGATTTTGATGTCCGATTTGGGATGGACACGAAAATATTTAAATATATAGAGCCGTGTTGATTAGATTAACGCCATTTTGATGTGAACGATATTTATATTGATTTTATTCTTTTTTATAATGAATATCGAAAAGGAAGTGATTTCAAAATCTAATGTTTTGAAAATATTATCATTTATATGTCAATGATATAGAATATTCAATTTTGATTTAAAATTGAATATGAAATTGAAATCGTTTTGAAAACATATTTAAAACGATTTATAAAATACGTTTCAAATGGAAATTGATGAAATACATATAATATATATTATATATATTTAATGGCCTGAATAGAACGCGCCGCTGCAGTTCGCGAATTTCGACCATTGACTTCAAACTG
Source organism: Allium sativum (assembly GCA_030737875.1). NCBI lineage: Eukaryota > Viridiplantae > Streptophyta > Magnoliopsida > Asparagales > Amaryllidaceae > Allium > Allium sativum. The sequence goes on from CM060916.1 coordinate 590,146,474, forward strand.
ACGTTACGGGAGATCCGACCATCGGATTCTCCTAAAACCAGAACCGTTGGGTTCATATCGAAAAGAGCTTTCCAACGAATGTAAGAGATTTGAAATCTAACGATTGGATTTGGAATTATGTCCAAATCAAATTTGGAAAAGTTCGCTGTAAGTGCAACTCGATGACAATTTATGGAAATTGACTGTACATGCCTTGATAAAATTATTAAAAATGTTAATAATTTGTGTAAAATCATAATAAATTATTTGGAAAGAATTAGGATGAAAAATTCCATATTTTTAAAGATAAAAATATATTTTTATCAAAAATGAACTAGTTATGAACTATAATTATAATCCAGTATTTTTAAATAAATAAATTGGATTTGAAATGGTTTTAAATTAACCAGAATTTTCAATATATGAATTGGAATGGATTTGGATTGAAATTATCTTCAGAATATTTCGATATTAGATTCCGTTATTACACGGATATTGATATGGGAATTTTGAAGATATATATATTGTTATTCCCAATACAATATTTATTGATTTCATAATTTGATATTGAATATAAGCCGATGTAATTTCTATTCAGAGCCTTGTATTTAATATTGAATTGTATTTTGGGTTTGTCGTGAATGGTGTCTTCATTAACACTGTTTTTAAACCCAATTGAGAAAAGAATAAATCTATACTTAAGATTTAGTGACGTTTTTTCCAATTAATTAATATTTAATTGGAATTGAATAAAATAATTGGATTTGTCGTGAACAGTGTGTTAAATAACACCATTCTAAAACCCCGTGTGAAAAGAATAAATCTTTTAATTAAGATTATTAGAGCTTCCAGTTAATTAACATTTAATGGAATAAAATGGGATGTGAATTGGGTTTATCGTGAACTGTATTTTAAGGACATTCGTTCTTTAACCCGATTTACAATGAAATGTGATTTGGAATTTATAATCTTTTTATTAAGATTTAATGGAAATTTTCCAAAGTAAAGTTTTTTTCCTAATTTAATATAATAAATAGGAATAGAATGGAATTCGATTGGATAATAATCAATGTGAGCTTCTGTGGAGGAAGACTGTTAATATATATGGAATTTAAAAGGCTTTGTCGTTATTCCATTTATATTATTAGTCGGACACGAAAATCGATATCGACTATATATTGATCTGTTTTTCTGTGAAGATTCCATAGATAATGGAATGTGATTTGGGTTTATCGTGAACTGTGTTTTAAATGACATTAGTTCTTTAACCCAGTTAAAGATAAGATTAATTTCTTAGCTTTGAATAATCATTAAGTAATGATTTTTGAGATTAAAACCGAATTAGATTTTTAATGAATCTTTAATTAGATTGGAATATGAATGAGATAATTGAATTTATCAAATTCATGAAATGATCGAGAATGGAGTATCACCAGTTCTGCTCCAAGCGATAGTTAAATTTTTAATTAGATTTGAACGTGAAATGGTAAATAACTTTACCGATAACACCGTGGTGTTATATATGGAGTACTACCAGTTTTGCCTCATGGGATGAATAGGTTGGGATTGGGAAATATAATAAACGATTACTTCGGTAAGGTTCGCTAATCCCGACTAATTTGGATAAACCTTAGTTTGGTTTGAGTTGAAATCCAAAGGAAGATTAAAGAATAAATTTAAAGAATTTATCTTTGATAAAATTAATGGGAAGCTTCCCCAAAGGATATGAATATTTAAATAAAAGACTATTCAGAATTGGAATGAGGCGTATGTTTTGTGTTTATATCACTTGATTATTATATATGCGGGTTATTCAGAAAGACCGGGTTTATACCCATTCTGAATAACTGATTGGATGATATGTCGACAATGAAGACGGTGGTTGAAGACTGGAGGTCTTCACATCGTTTGGATGATTACTGATGTCTTGATTGGGTTGTACACCCAAGACGAGGTAATACGTGGTGATCGTCTAGACGTACTTGGAGATCGACCAGATATGCGAGGACCTCTCTTCTGTATTGGACAGATGGGATGAGGAATAAGGTACCTCCGGTTTCGTTCAGACCCAGAACGAACTTTTAAATGGATGTGTGTCTGACATTGGATTTTATTCTGTGTTGATTGATTTATTTTAAATATATATCTGTTTGGTAGCGGAGAATTTATCCTCTTGCTTAACACCCTTCTCTGAGGCGTACGAGCTCAGAGGTTATATATCAATAGACATCATTCGCATGGCGTGAATTGCCTGTGTGGCATGCTGAGATGCAAATGATCAAGGCTTCTGTTGAAAAGCAGAGTATTGTGGTTGATTATTAAAGCACGACTTTAATACAGCATAGCTTTGTGTATAGCGTTGATTCGCGAGCCTCATACCTCGGTGTGAACCAGAAACAGGAGAGGACCTCAGGGAAGGCATGCATTTCTTTCTGGCTAGGAGTGGTGTTATGGTATGGAGCCCAGACATTTTACTCATGTGGATGTTGCATATTATTTGATGGATAGCGAGGCACCTTGGATATATCAGTTACTACGAAGTCGATGGATATCGAGTCATCTGGCTCATTTACGCCCCATAGGGAGGGAAAACGTATTGTTCAGGCATTTTAATCCACTCTATGTGGACCGACCCTGACGATCCAAGGGTCACTCATACTCTGATCCTAAGACGCGGGCTAGAGCGTCTCGAAGCGGTAAGGACGATCTCTTGCCGTGGTTCACAGACGGAAATCCAACTTCCAAGACGACATTTTACGGTTTTAGTTGTATACTATTGGCGACATAGTAGCATGAGACGCTAATGCCGTCTATGATTAATACATTTATATTTGAAGTGATTTTATACACTATGCACTTATTATAGTATCAAATGATTTTTTTTGAACGTACCAAGCATGTTTGGCTATTATAAGGGAAAACCCTATCGTCCGGCTTGCGTTGCATTGTGTGATGGGACCTGGGTGTTATAATAGCCTCATTTTTCCAAAAAGCATTGCACTTGTTTTATGCACTAGTATTCTTAGGAGGAAACTCATTCCGTGTTATATGGTGTGGTCCCTTGATTTACCTTATTTTTTAAAGTAAAATTTTAAATAACTGTTTTAGTTCTCACACCAGTCACATGACTGACCTGGAGTTTATTGTTTTAACCTAAACTCTGGGTGCCCCTATTTTCTATACGGGCAGCTAGTTGTTTTGGTTTTACAGATATTATATTCACAGGATCCTGGATTTACAGCTGGAGTTATATACGGAAAGCTCTATATCCGTTTATCTCTTTCAGTTTTATTATGTATTATTTTTCCGCTGCTATGTAATTTAAATCTCTGATATTTTTCAAATGTATATTAATTATTCATACTCTGTTATATTCTTGTATTCTGATTGTAATTGTTGTAATAAGCAATGAAATGTTCTTCTGTTTGTGTTCTGATTTGTCATGTTCTCAACACAATCCATTCTTTCTCTTCTCTTCGGAGACCGGGGAAGTTCTGATCGTTATACAATATATGTAATTTCCCACTCACCTAAAATCTATCCAAGTCCAATCTAACAAATCAATTCGAAAATTCCAATTTTGGATTCTAATTAAATAACTAAATCTATTATCACTAAAATTTTAGGTTATTACATCTCCATCTAGGGGTTTAACATTATCCTCGCAATAATATTTTCTATTATTCCTTCCAAAATAAAATTTATTACATAATATAATATGCTTGATCGTCTTGTTTAAATGTTTAAGAAATTCTTAGCGATATCATTTTTTTGGTAAGGCCAACAGGGTTGAGTGGATCCCGACCACTTTTGTTAATGTACCTTAGAAAAGAGGGTTACAACACAAACAAGATAACGTAGAAAACAAGGTACATCAATGGGAAGGCGAAAGAGAAAAAACACATTTACACAAGAAATTTTAGCCTAGCATACTTAAAATGCCCGGATCAAAAGTGAAGTTCAGCATTTTCATTCCATTTCTAATTTTTGATCTCACACACATCTTGAACTGCAAATTGGTCGTAGCTTTGTGATGATAAAAATCTCTTGTTTTCCTTTCCTTCCAGACTGCGGCAATGAATTTTTTTAGAGCAAAATTAAGTAATATGCCTCTCATTCTTTTCCTGCTCGTTTGATTTTGCAACCTCCCCCATTCAATCTCACTGTTATTACTAGCATTGGAACAACCCAAAGACTGCATATCCATTCCATTGAGGATAGATATTTGCACATTCAAAGAAAAAATGGTTAATAGATTCTTCTTGAGCCCCACACATAACGCAAATCAAGTCAGTAAACATACCTCGACTATAAAGCTTATCTTTGGTGAACATAGCTTTGCACACAACCTTCCAAGTCAACATGTTTTCTCTTGCCAAATTGTCAGTGTGCCATATACATTTCTCCATTTGCATATTTGCAAACAAACGTCATTTGAAAGGCAATTATACATGTTTTTAATGGTGAAGCCTTTGCCTTTGGTTCCCCATTGCATGGTATCATCAGTAATATTTCCCATCCTTAGTCTCCTAGCTTTCCTCCTTAAGTTATTAACTCGAGTGACGGAAAAATTGGGCAGATAAAGAAAATTGTGGTGCATGAACTCATTGACATCAATAGCAGTACTTAACCCAAACATTTGTATTTCCATATGCGTTAGAGCACTACTTAGTAGTAAGCTTTTTTCTAACCATGGATCACACCAAAACTTAACAACATGATTCGAAAGTAACCTATATTGGATAAAAGGCAAAATGCTATCACGCAGCTTGAAGATACAACCCCAAGTCCAACTTATTTTTTGTGGTTGAGTCATCATCTAGAATTTCTTGTTTTTGATGATGTTCTTCTTCAACCAGCCGACCCAAATGCTTTCTCTATCATCCAAAAAATTATCCACGTCCTTTAGGAAGGTTGATTTGTTCCAAACAGACATACTAACAATGTCGATCCCGCCTTTGCTCACTGGAATTTCAACTCTTTTAAAAGCAACGAGTACTAAGTATTTTCCTTCACATTTTCCTTTCCAAAGGAACCTCATAAAAGCAGACCTGACCATTTTAATCAATTTGGAGGGTAGAATATACATTCTGGCCCTGTAGACTTGCATCGAGAAGACGACAGATTTGATCAACGTTAGCCTGCCAGCTTGACTAAGAAGTCTCGAAGTCTAATAGCTCAGATGTGCAGTTATTCTAATGTAAAGGGGAAAACAATGATGAAGATATACCTTGGCAGTGGTGAGCGAAAGGCCCAGGTAAGAAATATAGTTAGTATTGTTAGTCAACCCAGTCAATAAGCATAGTTGGTTAATGTCTGCTTCACATTGACCTGCACATTTCATATCAGATTTTCCTATGTTAAACTTCAGTCCCGTCATTTCATAAAAGCACTCCAAAGTTCGTAGAAAGCAGCAATCGTTCTTGGTTGAGGAGTGCAAAAGATCACCAAATCGTCCGCAAACATTAAAGAAGATATTTGGGTGTTAGCATACATCGGAGATCCACTAACAACAATCGAGAAATGAGCAAACGAGATACAAGAGTAGATCCATGTGATAAAGTGAGGAGGAAAGTTCATGCATCCCATGATTCTAACAATGGAATCCCATTGAAGGGTGTCGAATGCTTTCATAATATCAAACTTGAACATAACACGTGGGGAGGTTGTTTTGTTGTTGTATCCATTGAGAAGTTCATGCGACAGAAGGACATTATCAAGTATACTTCTACCTGACAAGAAGGCAAATTGGTTTGGTGAGATGTTATTTGGGAGAACATCATTTCAAATAAAAACAAATTATTGATTAGACATACTGATAAGATGTACTAATAAGAACTCTTAAAGTACCCAATAGACAATTCAACACAACAAATTATCACATATTTTAGATCACATGTGGATGCCTTTATTATTTACTATCACAACCACTCTTGCTTGATTTCAAATAAAACAACCAAAACCAAGTTTCACTAGATATTTTCTTGACTTATTATCGCAAGTCAATTATCTCTTAACAAACACTTAATCATTAATATTTACCTTCCCTTAACCTCATTTATAAATTTATTAAATCTTTGCACAACCAAAACAATTCACTTGTTTCTGTTGCGTAACTCTAGATTGATTTAATTTAATTTAGATTTGTTTACGGTAACATTAATTTCACATTTACATCTTGGATTTAATTCATTTACCCATCCCGCTTCATTTTATTTAATTCAACAATCAACTAGACATAAGTGGATGAGATTCAAATTTCATTAAAAAAAAATCTAAGGTTTAACACCGAAAGGATTTATTAGAATAGAGATTCATGTCAAGACAAACTACAAATGATAGGATACAACACAACGAATACTATGAAATGAAATACATTCCTAGACATATTCAGAAAGCTAGGATTCAATGAAGCTCGGATGACGAGGAACACAGATTAAGGATAATAATAGAAATGATAAAATTAGACACAAGTGTTATCCTTCCATATTGTAACACGTGTACTATTCCGGTTGTGTTTATTATATTTTATTCTGAATTTTGCTCTAATACCATATTGTAATGCTCCACCCAAGACCCACCCTAGTAAAGAGCATTAACGAGTGATTCCGTCTATTAGAGAGGAGAATAGGGTCGGTTGGGAGTGACCATTCGTAATCTTGTATTATACGAGTATCGAATACATCGATTGGGTGTATAAATTTTTCTTTTCTTACCTCGAGTGTATCAACATATTCAGTTCATCTAATATAAAACTACAATTGCTAGGAATCATACTCAGAACAAGTCACAACATATCAAAGATAACTGATCAACATAGCAGAATACATATAGATACAACAATAGAATACAACAGGTACATGTGCCACATACTCAAATGTTTTTACATAATCCATACACTTACACATCATGACTCAAAAGAATAGAAGTACAATGACATGAATATATGACTATAAAACTTAGGAAATTGCTTCAAGAGATATAGTCTCGATGGATCAACTAAGCACGAATCAATAACAACTATAATAAAAAACAATTCGGTCTGACCTGAGTATAAATACATGGGTCAGTATAGCTTAAACATACCAGTTATAATATGATAAGTGAATAATAAGTCATATAGATACAAATTCCTTTTCATAGAAAAGGAATAAGTTAAGCTCAAGTCAACAATTAGTTCATAAGATAACTATGGCTAAAACAACCTATGTGATCTCATGAACAACACAAATAACCACATAGAGAATTTATTTCCAACAGATGGTGCTATGCATCAAAGCAAAGCACAAGGATATAACATCAAGGGATAACACCAAAAAGTTCCTCAAAAGACAACATATAAACTCTTATATGAGTTTATTCAACAAAAGTGACCAGCACACTTAATAATCATCAAAATAGACCGAAGGATATAAAAGGGTTTCAACGTCAATAAACCAACATAAATTAGACCAAAAACACCAAATAACAGCAACCCAATAAACCAACATAATAAGGGTCCAAAACAACAATGGTAACAACGATAATAAAAGCATCTTTATGGATCCATAACAACAAAGTCTCACTCACATCAACAAATAAGTGGCTAAATCGTGTCAAGTACTTTCATGTTGAGAGACCTGTCAGTCCTCATTCATGACTCATCAATCCAACAAAAACATAAATTAAGAGACTCAATAGTTCTTTATATTGCAACCCAATAGCTTGATATAAGAAAAGAGACTCGTTGGCTCTTATTCTGACCCAATAGCCTACACTAACACCAGGCAACTTTATCTGTATATTTAAATAAATATAGGACCCAACAACCCCAAGTATTGGAACAACAAAGATTGTATTATAGACTTCCAAACACTAACTCAAAAAATGGACACTATATGTCCCATATCGCACGTTTCATTAATCGTTCACCACAGGTTAGTCCGCTTCACACCAGAGAATCACAATGATAACTTTAATCAACATGTCAGGAATTAATCGATGTAATATATCTTCATGTCTCATACCAAAGGTATACTAAATCGTTTAACCACAACCTCGTCTTCTTAAAGGGTGTAAAATCATGTGATTATATATATATAGAAAATACATAGTTTAATAAAATAGGTTTTTCAAAACGATTTCGAAAAAAATTGATTACTTCTTAAAAATTTCTATTTTAGAAAATATCGTTTTGATTATTCCCTTGAGACGATTTTATTTATAAAATCAAAACATAGGAAATTTAGATGTATCAAGGCTATATAATATTTAAAGAAAATTTGTTTTAGAAACCGCTTTCTAAAGATTGCACAGTGTAGAAATCAACATAAAAGGAACCAACGAAACTCAACAATTTCTGTAATTCGAATTACGGATACACTAAAAAAATGGTTAGGCATTGCATAACTATCAACAATCTAACTCAAATCAATAAGTGTATTAGTTACTACTGAATAAGCATAAGCAAACTTGTGCTTATACATCAACTAAAACATTCAGAAACAACTAACAGGGAAACAAAAAATCACAGGCAAATACATTGCCCATGTCGACACAGTGCCTAGAGGTGTCGACAAAGACTATCACATGTACATGCATAGACTGCCTGTGATGATCCAATTTTCCAACCAAGTTTTGGCCTAGCTAAACACATTATTTTGAAATGAAATTTTCCAGAATCAAAGAACAATGCCTAGGCAACGCAAAGAAACATGGTTTACACAAAATGAATCATGAATTCAGAAAGTTATTCTTTCTCAAAGTAGGAGAGAAATCAATATACATTGTAAACTAAAAATTAATTTTTTTGTTTATAGTATTAAACAAAATTCAATAAAAAATATATCTTATTTCCATTCAAAACACTAATAATAGGCTAGAATGTGTGAGTTGAATGACTCACCTTGATTGGTATTGATGATTTAGACATAATTTTTGCTGAAAGGAGGAAGCTTAGAGAACTTGTAACATGTAGGATGCTAAATAGAGGCATGTAGCTTACTGTAATTAACAGTGATCTTCCTTCTTTCAACATTTAAAATAATTCGAGGAGATGGGTTGCATGGATTTATTTTATGATAGATTAAATTCTTTCTTTATATTGATAGTGTTTAATTTATAAAGAGGATTTGGATGTTGGATTTCGAGGGAGAAGGAGCATTGTTTCACCGGAAAAGCTTCAAGAAGAACAAAATTAAGAGAGTGAGGTATAGAATGAAGCAGGATTTGACATGGTGGAGTAATGCGGAGCTTGCTGTTTGGGATGGTTATGAGAGGGCTCCTTGAGCTTATGCTTCGATCTAATGCTGGATGTCGGAGCTTTGGATCTAGTCCTGATTGTTGGTTGGATCCTTCTTGCAGACTTTGTTTCGGGAGCCGGAGGCTAGGTTTTCGGATGGCTTTTGTCTACAATGTTAGAGCTGCAGAGTTAGTTTAGTCTTTAGGATCATGCAGGATGTTTTTTTGGTTTATGTGTGTTGTATGTTACTTTGATGTGGCATTTTTGTGTATGCTTGTGTTTGTTTGTATTGAGTCCATAATTTCAGTTTAGTATGCAATACTGCTGATATGTTTTTGTGAGCCACCATAGAAGTCTATTTTTTTCCTATTTGGTTATATATTTGTTGGTTTATGTTTAAAAAAAAGAAGAGAGCGAGGAGAAAAGATCATAATTCTCTTTTTTTCCCATTCCAGAAATCTCTTGGGAATTGGGTTTTAGAACCCCATAAACCAAATAAGCTTTTGTGTTATAAACTCAAAGTGTTGCAAATTACCCTTAACAACATAACACAAAAATAAAACAACTTAACACATTTTAACAAAACACACAACAAACATTGTTTTACGTTATTAAATTTAAACGTAAATATCTAAATAAATTTTGAGACATTTGAATCATTATTTTAAAAACACGCTCTAAAATTCACATTTCTACAGAAATGCACATTTTACAGTTTAATCATTCAGACCCAACATTCTTAAGTTTAAAATTTATGCAAACCTCATTATTCTAACACAAATGATTTTATATAATCATATTAAAATTATTGACATATAAATATTGATTTCCAATCAATATTTACACTTTCATACTTTTATTCGCGACATAAATAAACTTAAAGGCACGTTTTGCAATAATAATAATCCACTATGCACAATAATTCACCAATTCATAACATTTACAACTTATTAACATGTTTTAACATAAGATTTTCACATAAGCACATATAACGAGTTTCCAAGCATTATTATTTTATTTTATAATTCCAACAACTTAACCTTCCATGCACAAATTTACAAATTATTAAATTCCTTATTAAAACAACACAATACGTCATATTGAAAAAATATTTTTACTTGAATATTGATTGCTAATCAATATTTTATGTTTTCAATATTCATTAGAACCACTAAATATAATTGACAGGCATAGATTATAATAAGTCTTTTTATTATACCAAATGTATTTAATTTATTCCAATACACACAATTTTATAATCACAAATTCTTTATTTCCACATCTTAAATTATTATATGAGTTATGCTCATAAACTCGTATTTTATACTTCTTGGTTTTAAATTCACAAAACTTATTAAAATATGTTTATCCTAGGTTCCCAAAAACCCAGGTTGTTACAAGAAAGCTTTAATGACTTCTTATTAAGAGAAGAGATGAAAATTTTAGTATTTGAAAAAAGGGAAAGAAGTGGAGCTTTGAATTATTATTTTTGTGATACCTCACCTCAAGACCTATATTAACAAAGAGCATTAGCGAGTAATGTCGTATACGAAAAATAGGGCTGGTTAGGAGCGAACATCCGTAATTTTATTTAAATAAATATCAAATATATCGATTTATTAATTTTTCTTCCTTGATGAATCGACATACTTAATTTCCATTTAATACAATATTACGATTGCTGCAAAATCTATTCAAAACAAAACACAATAAAAATAATAAACAAAAATCAGAGAATAGCAGACACAGACATATATACACACACATCATGTAAAATACAAAGGACTGCACATAAGTGGTTATATAAACCTCTATACATACATGCACATCAAAATCCCATAAAAGAATACGTACATCATCAAATCACGATATAACTACATAACAAACTACACCAAAAATTATGCATATGTCTAAAAGAGGTGAGGTGATGGCTACACAAATTCACGCTGAGGTGATGGCTGCACAAATTCACGCCAAGGTTTTATTCATGGAAGGCAATTATAATAACACAAATGTTTCCTCTAATACAAAAATCCTCATGAAGGAAACGACGAAACCACAGAAATCACAGAATCTTAGGAACTCAGTTGAGAGTTCAAAATCACAAAATGATTTGAAATAACCATATACATACAAATATTCAGATAGCTCAAAGTTATGTATATATACAATAATAGTCATCTCAAAAAATGGTGAAATCAGCAGTAAATCCAGAATTCAGAGACAACTCAGATTTGGATGTAGACACCAGGATAACAAGCCAAAGCTATGCCTACAGGTGCTAACCACAGATGAATCGAAGCCATACCAGTGTTAATACACACATGATCGGTACCTTTCAAAGATTACCAAAAGGTCATAATATCACAAGATTGACTCGAAGGGTATAATTACCACAAGATTGACTTGAAGGTCATGAATGTTACAAGATTGACACAAAGGTCTAACAGTGGAAAATCCACAGAGTGTGTCACAAAATCTCAAGAAGTAACCCACATAGTGGTAATTGGACGTCCTGTACCACATGTTCTCACTGTTGTTTTATTACCCCAAGTCAATTCCATATTATAAATCACATTTTTTTTTTAAAATAGTCTCGAACAGACATGTTCGGAATCATCCGGTAAAATAAATCTATTTGTCCCATATCATAAGGTTTACTAAATCTTTTAGTTCACAAGCTCCCCTTCTCAACGGGTGCAAAGATATGTGATTTTTATAAGAAAATATATTTCAGAAAATTTGGGTTTAAAATTGGATTTCTAGAAAATATTCAAAAATTATAACTTCGGAAATATTCAAAAATATTAACTTTGGAAAATTATTTTATTGTTAAATTTATTCATATTTTTATTTTATATAAAATCACATTGTAAAAATATTCTTCCTTAATACAATATTTATATACGTAAAATGCTTTCACAATTGTTTTAAAATGCGTGGTGTACACTCAGAAATCTCAAGAAAATGACATAGAAAACTCACAAAAAATACATCAGAAATTCACTATGGATTCGTGGTAAACTAGGCTACTTCATTGTTGAAGAAAGCCACAAATAAACATAAGAAACATGGTTCAATATTCAATTGAAAGTGTTCCAAAACACTTAGGTAAACACTTAAATTTTAACATTAAAACCATTCTTAGAACACACATCATACTGCAACATAAATTGGAATTTGAAGCTCGAACACACAGTAAGCTACCTTGGTGTCTTTCCCAGGCATAGGTCGACCGAAGTCTTTGATGGGTCGACTTAGGCACGGAAATGCACCTAGGCCACAAAATCGCTCTAGGTTCAACTTTTAATGAATTAAAACATTACTATAAATTGAAAAAGAATTACTATATTCCAACATGGAATAAAGGAGATATGCAGCCTCGATCGTGGACTTGAGCCATGTTTTGCTGCCATTAAACAAAAACCAACTTACAGTAAATTATTTTTAGCAAATATCACACAAAACCAACATTCTGAGTTTGATTCAAGTTAGAAAGCTTGTGGAGGAACCTCACCTTCAGTTATAGCAAGAAATTTGTGAATTTATGGCAAAAATTTGATAAAAGCTGAAACTTGGAGGCTCACTAGGATGTTTCAGTACCTGAAAATCTAGTTACGTAGACATGCGAAGGAAATCTAAGCATACAATAAAATTGTTTCACAAAAGTTCAAATGAATGAGAATAAATTTATGATTTTGATGGATACCTATGTCTATTACTTAATTTAGCTCTTGATTTCACTTTAGATTAGGCTTTTTAGCCTGATGGATTTAAACTTTGGCAATGAGGAAGCTTGCTTGCTTTACTGTATGTTTTCAAGAAGAAGGATTTTTTTAGAAAGGAGTAATTATGTAATATTTCTCTAGAAATTTCCTTCTCAAATTAACACCAAGTGGGCTTATTAGAATAGTTAAGAGAATTAAAGAGATGTTAGGCTTAGGAAGGTAATTGGAGGCATGTGACTTAGTTACACCAAATATACTTGCTTTAAGTCTCTTTTTATCAGAATACACTACTTTGCCTTAGGGTTTGTAAATTTTAGTCTTTGTAAAATTCACATGTTTATAAAAATATTTTTAGTAAATTTAGATATCCTTTCTGTGCTTGTTTACACTAGAATTCACAATTTATTCAAAACATACAATTTTACATTCTTTCTTGAACAATAATCACATTTCTTAAAGTTAAAATTATTCAAATCACACTATTTTGACTTAAGTAGATTTACAACCCCACAATATTAATTTTGACACATGTATAAATATTTTTCGACAACAATTACACGTTTTAATATTAATTTACACTCAAATTTATTCAAAAAAATTCATGGCTTTTACAAAAATTCACCGTTCACACATTGATTGAAATTTAATGCAATAATACTCGTAGGAATTATGTCAATTCCTATTTATTTTTATTTTCACACGTTATAAAATTTCTAGAAAATTTATTTATCATTTCCCAACTTTGTTTGTACTACAATATGGAGTTTTAAACTCAGCTTATCCCCAACTTTCAATTTAGCACAATTTGACCATAAAAATTAATTTATTCCTTTATTCTTTACCAAAACATATTATTAAATTTATTTCCTCAAGTTCCAACCTAAGTATATTTTTCACAATTCCATATTTAATCATTTTCAATGTTTAAATGACCCCTTTTTCTCAATTTTCCCAAGCCAAATCCAAAAACCAAAAAATTTAAGTCTGCTTGGATAATTTATTTATCCACTCCAAATGTCATTTACCGCTTGATTAATAAATTATAGTCCCATTATAATTTGTTTTTATTGTTATCAACAGGTGACGACAAAACTGGGTTATTACAGACCCCCCATAAAAACTGCGTCCCTGTGAATTCCTTAGAGTTGAGTTGTACTCAACTAACTCATCTCATTTCAAAGAAAATACACCTTGAAAAAGGTAGCTCGAAGGCGTTCTTATTTCACGAGCATTGGGATTATTAGACCATTGAACTTTCACGAGCGGTATGTTCTTGTCCTAAAGACGTGTAATCCTCGTACCAAAATTACACACAAGATGATGCACAATAGACAAATCAGGTGAGACATCAAGTTCCTATAAAGCACGAGCATTGATCATAGGATCATAATTATGTAAATGCTTCCTTAGTTGAGAAACGTGAAATATGTCAAGAACACCAGAAAACCGATTAGGAACTACCACTCGATAAGTGCGGGAATATAAGCTCCATGATAGGAAATGTCCGATGTATCTGGTGCCTATTTCCTGATCCGAATAAAGCATGTCACTCCTTTCAAAGGAGAAGCTCAATTCTAGATATGATCACCGACTGCGAACTTGAGAGGCATCCTACGTTTTTCCATGTAGGATTTTTGACAACTCGAAGCCTCTCTCATCCTTTCTCTAATAAGAGTAATCTTCTCGGATGCTTCATGAATAGAATCAGGAACTAAAATAAGTTTTTCCCCAAACTCGAGCCAAGAAGAAGAATAGTGACACGGTCTCCCATGTAAAGCCTCTAATGGATTCATATCAATAGAAGATTAATAGCTGTTATTATAAGTGAACTCAACCAAAGAGATATGATCCTCCTATCTATCGTCGAAATCAAGAATACAAGCTTGAAGCAAATCTTTCAATATGTGATTCATCCGCTCAGTCTGCTCATCAGATTGCGAGTGGTATACCATGCTAAAATTTAGCCTTGTACCTAAAGCTAACTTATGACTCTTTCAAAAATGGCTTGTAAACAATGGACCACGATCACACACTATGGAATAAGGAATACCATGTAGTTGTACAATTTCCTTAATATAAGCTTTGCAAGAAGAGTGGCTACCCTATTAGATTTAATAGGAATAAAATGTGCGAATTTGGTCAGGCGGTCCATGATCACCCAAATGCTACCATGGCCTGACCTCAAATGAAGTAAGCCATCGATAAAATCCATAGAGATCTACTCCCTATTCCGCATCGGGACCTCCAAAGGCTGAGACAACTAAGTCATTGGTGGTCGACTTTCATGAGCTTACAAGTCATGCAATTGCTTACATAACTTGCCACATATCGCTTCATGCCATCCAAGAAATACGAGCTATCAGAATAAATTTTGTTGCTGCTCAGATGAATAATATACTTAGAACGGTGATATTCAGCTAAAATTCCCTACTTAAGCTCTAGAATAGGAAGCATGACAAATATTTTCTTCTTTAAAGATATATATGGCCATTGCATTAGGTGGTTCAATTTATTCCCTTAGAACCGTACTTGAAATTTACATCTTAGAAATCAATACCATTTCTGGTATCATCATTTTAATATCATCATGGGACTCAGATGGCACTTCTGAATAAGAGATGAAATATTAAAATCTTACCGCTGAGCCTTGGAAATTCGATCTAAAAGAGTAGGTCGACATCCATGTTACATAATAAGATAGGAGAATCTTAAGAAGTGGCACAATCTCGAATATCACACATGGATGAAGTCTCCAAATCTTTCCATTCTGCAAGCTTCATGGAAACAATGGTTGAATTCTTACGACTCAAAGCATTGACAACTCGATTCCCCTTCATCGAGGTATACTGAATGTCGAAAATACAAGATGCAAAGAACTCAATCCAACATTGATGTCACATATTAAGCTCCTTCTAAGTGAACAACTACTTGAGAAATTTATGATCCATATAAAGGATAAAATAATTGCCTAACAAACAATAGCGCCAAATTTTCAATACAAAAAGGATGGTGACAAGCTGAAGACCATGGGTAGCATATCACACTTCATACGGGTGTAGTTGGCTTGAAGCTTAGGCAACTACCCTATCACCCAACATAAGCACATCACCAAGACCATTATGGATTGCATTGGTATAGAAAATAAGATCTTGATTCCCTTCAGGAACGACCATGATTAGTGCATGAGTATGAAGCTCTTTGAGTTGCTGAAAAGTGGTTTCACATCGAACGAATGAAGTAACCATCTTTACGAGTAAGGTTGGTGATAGGAAGCACAATGTGAGAGAAGTATTCGATGAATCGATGGTAATAAACACCAATCCTAGAAATCTAAGAATCTCAGAGACATTCCCAGACCTCTTTTAATTCATAATAACCTTGAACTTGCAAGGATGAACCAAGATATCTTTAGATGATACATCTTGGCCTAAGAATTTAACTTGCTTCTTCCAAAAGTGGAACTTACAAAAATTTCTTTGAGTTGATGTTGCCGAAAAGTACCCAAAAAAATTCCTCAAATGATATGCATGCGCAGCTTCAGACTTAGAATACATAAGAATATCATTAACGAAAACGAGCGAAAATTTATATATAACTACATAACTGGTATTACAGGTGAACTCCTATCCACTTAATACTTCCATTAGATAGGCGGTCCCCCATACATGATTGGCAGAACTCTCAGTAGCTCATCCATAAGTCAGCCGTCACCTATCGCCTAAATAAGAAACAGACACTTCCGGAGAACTACCTGACTCATACGCCATCGCTTTACCATTTAATACTCATTTAAAAGAAAGGCGGACCTTATGATCATTTAAGACCTAATAAGAGCGGCCCCGGTGACTTCAGCCTTTCTGAAGACTAAACGTTAGAAGAGGCCTAATGTCCCAACCACTTAATACCCAAACCAGGTAGGTCAGCCTCTTAATACCTTCCCCTGCTTCACCCATAATATATATATATATATATATATATATGTGTGTGTGTGTGCATGTATGTATGTATATGTATATATATATACACATACAAGACATCTCATATTAAATCGTCCACTTGTAGGTGTTGGATTTGTCGAGCGGTTCCGAGTAGGCTTCAACTACAAGTTAAGATTAACATCATGCATTTATGTAATTATTATAATGGTCTATGACACCTAGACCTCTCACATTACCCAGTTTTAATTGTAGATGCTGGATATGGCAGTCAGTTCTGGACAGGCTTCTACTACAAGTAATGGTTAACCTCATGTCTATATGTCATTAATACTAATTAAAGTCATTAAATCATCCACATACAAATTTCCTATACAGACGTTTAATTTCTAATTACCTAATTTAACTATGTTTAGTACGCATCTAATATGCATTAATATTACATTTAATTACATTATAAATATATAGTAATAAATGAGGCGTAAATCAAGCGTGCATAAAGAAACGTCCTAAATCGTTTGCAATGGCAATCCTAACAACATAATAAAGGTATACAAGTTTATTTCCCTAACTTCTCCAGTCATGACACAAAATATGTATTTACATTTAAATAAAAGGGAAATAACAAACATTCATAACATAATTTTTAACCAAAAATTGAGTGATTATTTCAATAACAAAATAGAGATAAGGTGCAATATTTCCAAATACATATGTAAAATCCTCTTTTTGGTGCTAATTCACTTCTTATGTCATTTTCGTATACAAAATCTTAATACTTTAGCGGCTTGCAAATAATATGTTAAAACAATCTATTTTGAAATTAGATGCTTAAAATTATTCAATTCACAATACTCAAGTTCTTAAGCTTTTGCAACAAAATACATATATATGAATTTACATATTTACAATGAAATGAATTAGACCATTTTCAAGAATTATACAAACAACCAAATGCCTTTTCTTTCATTGCGTCAATAATCCAAACCTAAATACTATTGATTGACCATTTCGGCAAACAAATACGAATAATAAGAGATTTGGAGAATTTGATATTGTTTTGTTTTCATAAAAATCCAAAACCCTTTTAGGCACAATAATCCAAATTTTGCAATATCAGAATATAATAAATAGCAAACTTTTGAAAATTCCACTCGTAGAGATTAAAAGAGGAGATTAGTGGAATATAGGGTACAATCTATAAAAAATCGGGATTTCTTCCTTCAGACCAATGTATTCCAACTCTTCTTAATATACATATATATATATATATGTGTAAATAAATATATATGAGAATCAAAATTTAGAATCTCATATATATAACTTAATTTCAGAGTTTATACATCTAAAAATTTAGATCTAGAAAGATAGAAAATAGGTTAAAAGAGAGAACAACCTAACCTGAATTCTAGAATTAGGAAATGGAGAGACAAAGTGGAGGCGTAAATAGAATTAAGTATAGGGTTTAGGGAGTGGCCATGGAGTCTTATTTATAGTTACAAGTATGTATACAAATTGTCAGACTAGTTAGATTTAATCTGGTCGGTCAGTTGTTGCGAAATTATAAATAAACCCAATAAACAAAGCCCACCTCACCCAACACACGAAGGGCTGTCGACCCCTTTCTACAGGGACAGTCGATCTCCTTTTGGGGTCGAGCCAGGGAATTTATTTCCTTGCACGTTTGTTTTTATATTAGTTACTCCATTAATGAGATTGATTACTTTATGTTTGTTGATTATTCTTGTACCCCTCTACGCATATATCCACACGCACACACACAAATTCATATCCTTGTGGAATATTCCTTTATGTCAACCTATAATTAATTATATTCTATACTTATATTTAATTAGTTTGAATTTCAAATCTTGTGTGTAAACAATTTACGTATAACTTGTTTTATTAATAACTTCTGCATATGGACTCCGTATTCAACAAATAAAATATGAAAACGATAGAAAGTCTTGCCATGAATACAACTATAATACTTTTGTGTCCCAATTGCCAGTTTCCCAAAATTCTATTTTTTAGCCCATTAATTTATTACTAATGATGATTATTTATTTAAATTTAATTATCCTATGTCTATTCAAGGTACATTTTACGAGTAAATTTATGAGATGGACTACTCCACAGTCACTTAAGGCCTACGTTTCTTATTTTAAGGGCAGATTCTCTATGATCACTTAATACCCTTTGAGGCAGACTACCAGTGGTTACTTAAGGTCATCATTTTATACTTATTCTTATGTGGATTCCCACTATCACTCAATACCCTATAGCGGACCCTAATCACTTAAGACTTCGTCTTATAATCGTCAATGCTATTAAATTTTCTCTTCATTGTAATACAAGAAATATTAATCTATCACCTAATATTTGGCCAAGGTAGACACTCATCGTCATTTAAGACTCCTTAAACAGACCCATGCGTTATTATTTAACTGGTATTATAGGTGAAATCCTAGCCACTTAATACTTCTCTTAGACAGGGTCCCCCGTACAGGAGTAGTGGAAATCTTGGTAGCCCATCCCTAGGTCAACCCTCACTTATCCCCTATATAAGAAGCAGGCACTTTCGAAAAACTATCCTACTCATATGCCATCTCTTTACTAGGACCACTTGATACTATTTAAGAGAAATTCAGACTCAATGGCCATTTAATACCTAATAATGGGGGCCTCTAATGACTTCAACCTTTCTAAAAAATAAACATTAGAATATGCCAATGTCCTAACCACCTAATGCCTAAACCAGGTAGGTCAGTCATTTAATCCCCTCTCAAGGAAGCCTTAATTCACTTGTAATTATTATATATATACACACAAACAAGACATCTTGCATTAAACCGTCCACTTGTAGAAGTTGGGTTAGCCGGGTGATTCCAAACAGGCTTCTACTACAGGTTCGGCATAACCTCGTGCCTTTGTGTAATTGTTATAACGATCCATGATACTTAGACTGATAAGGATTGGGATGTTGATGATGATGATTATGATGACAACAACCTTGTTTCTACTTTGTTTTAATTATGATTATTATAAAATATATACTACCACAATTTTCTAGAATACATACATACATACATATATATATATATATATATAGGAAAACTATGCAGATATCTATTATTGAAGATTGTATAGTTTACAAGAATCAAGATTTCAAATAGAAGAGTTCAAGTTTTAAGACTCATGAGTATCAAGAAATCAAGAGTTCAAGAATTATAGAGTCAGTATGTCTAGAAATTTTGATAAAACTCTGGTTAGCACTTGATTCTATATTCAAATCTAAAATTTTCTTTTAAATTCAAATTTTGATTTTAAACTTGATTTCAAAATAATTTCGAATTTAATTACTTGATTGATTTTAAATTTTGGTTTTAAATAAGTTCAAAATTATTTCCTTATTAAGTATATATTCTTCTTTGTTTTAATAAATATTTCAACTCCTGATAATTATTTTTACTTTGAAAAGAATGTTTAAATATAAAGGAATTTAATTTTTTTTAACTCTGAATTCACCATAGTTTATTTAAATATTATTTACTTTGTTTTTAAACTATATTTTTAAAAATATACTAGCATATGTCGACATATGTAT
The DNA here is from genome assembly GCA_030737875.1 of Allium sativum. Lineage (NCBI taxonomy): Eukaryota > Viridiplantae > Streptophyta > Magnoliopsida > Asparagales > Amaryllidaceae > Allium > Allium sativum. Next base: position 590,166,943 of record CM060916.1, read on the forward strand.
TTATGCATGTTGACATACTAGTCGTTAGGGTGATTTTTAAAATTTGAAAAGAGGTGTCTTTTGGATTGAAATCCTTTCAGAAATGTTGTGATTATTGAAAACTTATGAATACCTTCCAGAATTCGTTTTTTTATAATCTTTTCTTCTTCTTCTTACTCTCTTAACATCCTACCATTATAGTACTTTAACTATTGATTTCCTACACTTATACTCTGTCAATTTCTGTAGAAATCATATCAATTTTCTTCTCTCTCAATTCTAAATCAAATTCTCTCTAAATTCAAGTGATTCTAAAGAGTTATAGCCTGTTTGCAATCAAATGTCTCAAGATCAAGTCCTATAGAGTCAATACTACAAAAACTGATAAGGGAAGGGTGTGGCCTTGTCCCGTTTAAAGTGATTGGGTGCAATTATGTCTCAGAAATCGATTAGGTGTAAAGTTTCTCCCCAATAAATCAACTAAGTCTCACTGTACTTGGAATGAGTTGGGGTATATCCTTACAGCCCTGAACTCAAGGATTATAATTGGATATTATGGAATAAAAATCCATGTCAGCCCAACATTGTGTGGGACTGGATGTAAGGGAGTCCTAAACCAGTATAAAATCCCGATGTGTATTCTCCTTTTATTTCTTTTACTTTTACCTTTTGCATTCTATGATTGATTCTGTGTTTGCTTGTTTCTGTGATCTATATATTGTGTGTTTGATTCAAAAAGATTTCAAGAAAACACTATTCACCCCCTCGAGTGTTTAACTTGCCTTAAGATCCTTAATCCGCATCTCTAACAATTGGTATTAGAGCATTGGTTTTCAAAAATTTCATAGTCTGAATTTTGAAAATTTTAACTGGGAACCAACACTGAAATTGTCACTAATGGTACTTTATTCGTAGAGGATCAGTTCACTGTTAGACCACCACTTTTTAATGGCAATAATTATGTACATTGGGCATGTAGAATGAAAATTTATTTACAATTGTAGGATTAGACACTTTGAATATCACACAAATGGAGTATGTTAAACCCACTGTTAATTTTGCATAATGGATTAATGATCAAAAAGCCACTGCACAAAATAATTCTAAGGCTATTAATATTTTATTTTGTTCGTTAGATAGAAGTGAATTTAATAGGGTGTTTGTTTGTAAATTTGCATATGAAATTTGGAAATCTTTGCAAGTAACTCAGGAAGGAACAAGCAAAGTTAAACAGACCAAAATATCCATGTTAACAAATCAATTTGAGTTATTTAAAATGAATTAGAATGAGCCTATCTCTGATATGTACTACAAGTTTCAGGAAATCGTGCATTTAATAATGGCTTTGTAAAAAAAATATTCTAAGGAAGATCAAGTCAGAAAATTTTTGAATTCATTAACTTCCGATTGCGATCAAAAGATACTTTCCATCGAAGAAGCCAATGACATCAGTACAATGAAAATTAAGGAGTAATTAATAATTTAATGTCATTTGAAGTTCAGGCACAAGGAAGAAAAGAAATCAATAGCATTTATAGCATCAATTGAAGATTCAGACTCAGATAGTGATGATGATGCAGAGGCAGCACTAATGATAAGGAATTGTAGAAAATTCTTAAGATACAGAAAAAGGAATAATTTTAAAAGGAATGAGCAAAGAAATCCTATGAAAAATAATAATGAGAATTTGGGTAATATTAGATGTTATATAACTACGACGAATTAGGTCATTTGAAAATATTCTATCCATATCCGGAGAAACAAAATCAACCTACTAATGACAATTCATCTAAGAAAAGGAAAGAGCATATGTGAAAATATTAAATGACTCAGATTCTTCTTCCAATGGTGAAGATTAAGAAACAAATAATTCGAATATGTTCTTTACTGCAATTCGTGAATCAGATTAAATCGTAGAGCAGATCTAAAAATAGGTACGCCTTTATATAATAATTTTAAATTTTTGGTTGAATGGTTGTTCGCTTGATTGCTTGTTTGTTGTATTTGTAAATTTAATCTTAATTCAAAATTTTAAATTCAAATTCAAAATTTAAAATTTAAAATAATTATTATTTAATAATACAATAATAATATAAAAAGTATTTTTATAATAAATATTGTTCCAGGAAATAATTAAATAAGAATATAGGATTATATATAATTAAAAAGTCAAAATTCAAAAGTCACCTTGAAAATGTAAAGGGATATGTCAACATGCCCTTTTGACTATGTCGACATACACCAGAAATGCCAAATTTTAATTTCAAAATTTAAAATTCAAACTTGTGAAATTCCCACCCACTTTTCATCAACTTCAATGTGACTGAAAAGTTGTCCTTTAAACTAGCGAAATGTCCTTTGATTTTCTATACTTACTACCTATTCCTTTGATTTTTTTTCCATCTTTATTTCATAATTCAAAACTGCTCTTCATATTCCTATACTTTGCATAACCATTCTAATGGGCTACTCAAGCACTCCAAAAACCATGAGATTAACTAAGACTATCAAGGGTTTTTCTTCAATGACCCAGATGTTATCCAAGGTTACATTGGCTATGTAAATTTTGGAAAAATAGGCATGAATTATTTTCTATCTTTAGTGTGCTTCTTATGAACTTGAACCTCTCTTTTATAAAAATGGAATTTTGAGCCTTGTTGATTCTCGGGATAATGAAGAAATTTGTTGTCCTAATCTTGTGAAAATGTTTTATGCGAATTTGAATCACAAGTTTTATCAAGGAAGTGAAGAAGAAATTTGAAGTAGTGTTAAAGGAACACAAATTGTTTTGGATTGTGATGTTTGAGTACAATTTTGGGTTGTAAGAATACGGGAATGGATCTTTCGAATTTTAATATTAATGAAAGTGATTTGGAACTTTTCATGACATTTTTGAAAAAAAATGAACATCTGGAATTCAAAAATCGTTTTTATCGTCCAAAAGCAAGAATTATCAATTTACAACTTCAGCATACCATCACCCCTCGACCCGGACATTTCAATAATCCTACCACGAAATTTACAAGGCTCTTTTTGCTATCTTTGGAAATTATGAAATTAATTGGGCCAAAGTTATTTTATGTGAGTTTCAACCAAAGGAAAATTCAACAAAGGAAAATATGTTATATCATGTAGGTTATCTTACACGTATTTTAAAATATTTTGGTGTCGATTTCAAAGGAGAAGAGTTTATTTATATAAAAAAAATCAATGTAGGAAATATTTCTCTTATAAAGATTCCACTTGTGTTTCATCGATATGAAACATATGCGGAAAACAAGCAAGAATTGAACAAGATGAAGAAAGAGATACTGAACAAGTGGATGAAGATACCTCTGTAGAGAGCATTGAAGTTCCTACCAATCCAACTAAGAAAACCATTCTCCAAAATCAAAAGATTTTAGCCAAGAACCAAAAGACGCTTAAGAGATCATTTAGTAAGAAATTTGAAAAGATTTCTACTAAGATGAGTAAGTTCTTTGGAAAAGTTGGAAGATAACATGGCTTGTCATCCTCATCCTCCTCCGCTGAGGTCTAAGCTTAATTCCATATTGTGTTTGCTTGTATTTCTATTTCTAGATTCCTATCCTATGTTATGTACTCATTTCATGTATCATTATCATTAGATTGAAATGAAGTTCTTTATTTCTGTTAATATTTGTTTAAACATCTCTAAAATTACTATTAAAACAATAAAAATAAGTTTATATAAATTGAAACAAATCACAAAACACCAAAATTCTTCAAAACTTGAAGTAATACATGTATATGTCGACATACACTTTTACCCATGTCGACATATAACAGTACAATTTCCGTAATCTTTTTAATTCTAAACTACTCTAACCAACTCATGTCTATCCAGTTTAGACGAATTTTAGAGCCTATTTATATAATTCCCTTATAGAAAAACATATCCGTTCATTTCTCCTATACTTCCTTTCACCATTTCTTGATTTCATCAAAACTATGGCTACACAAATCCATAATCTTCGTGAAAAACTTGAAGAAATTCTCAATTCCTTCAAAAATATCCTTTCAGTTCGTTGAAGAATATCCTTCAAGAAATTCTCAATTCCTTCAAGAATATGAGTGAGGGGGAAAATTATAAAATAGGGCTTAGATTAAGGGGGAGTTAGTAGTTTCGGGGGGAGTTACTGGAGTAAGGGGTAGTAATCGAAGAATCGTGACATCAATTATGAATATAATATAACCAAGCCTGTCATCATCAAAAAGGGGGAGATTTCTAAGGACTGGGATGTTAATGATGATGGTTTTGATGACAACAACCTTGTTTATACTTTGTTTTAATTATAATTGTTATAAAATATATACTAACACAATTTTCTAGAATATGTATATACGTATATACAGAAAACTATGCAGGCATCTATTATTGAAGACTGCATAGTTTACTAGAACAAAGATTTCAAATAGAAGAGCTCAAGTCAAGAGTCATGAGTATCATGAAATCGAGAGTTCAAGAATTATATGGTCGGTATTTCTAGAAATTCTATTAAAACTCTGGTTTGTACTTGATTTTATTTTCAAATCTAAATTCTGATTTTAAATCCAAATCTTGATTTTTAAACTTAATTTCAAAATAATTCCAAATTTATTTACTTTATTTTAAATTTTGTTTTCAAATAATTTCAAAACTACTTCCTTATTAAGAATATATTCTTCATTGTCTTAATAAATATTTTATCTCCTGATAATTATTTTTTAAACTCCTAAAAACTAAGTTTATATTCAAATTTATATTTCAAACTTAAGTTTTAATTGTTTTATAATTACTTATGTTGTTTAACCTTCTTGTTTATATTAAGTTTTTAATATATATATATATATATGTATGTATGTATGTATAATTTTATATATTTATACTCTTATATCATTTATATTTCATTTCTTAATTTCTTTTAGTATATCTTTATAAGTTTTAAAATATATATTTTTACTTTGAAAAGAATGTTTAAATATAAAGAAATTTAATTTACTTTAACTCTGGATTCACCATAATTTCCGAGTAACTCCTCAACTTGGAGTTCCCGCTGAAGAAGCAGGGGCTGCGGTTATTTAATATTATTTACTTTGTTTTAAAACTATTTTTTTTAAATACACTGGCATACGTCGACATATGTGTTTATGCATGGTGACATACTAGCCATTAGGGTGTTTTTTAAAATTTGAAAAGAGGTATTTTTTGAATTCAAATCATTTTAAAAATGTTGTGACTATTGGAAACTTATAAGTATTTTTATAACTTTTCATCTTCTTCTTCCTCTCTTAACATCCTACCATTATAGTACATTAATTCTTATTTTCCTACGCTTATATCGACCGATTTTAACAGAAATCATATCATTCTTCTTCTCTCTTAATTCTAAATCAAATTCTCTCTGAATTCATGTGCTTCTCAAGAGTAATAGGCTGTTTGAATGTCACAAGATCAAGTCCTATAGAGTCAATATTACAAAAACTGATAAGAGAAGGGTGTGGTCTTATCCCATTTAAAGTGATTAGGTGCGGTTGTGTCTCGGAAATCGATAGGATATAAATTTGAGGCAAGGTAAATCAACTAATTAAGTCTCATTGTAATTGGATTCAGTTGGGATGTGCACTTGTGGCCCTGAAATCAAGGATTGTAATTAGATACTATTGAAAAAAATCCACATCAACCCAGCGTTGTGTGAGACTGAATTTCGGGGAGTCCCGAACCAGTGTAAAGTCTTGTGTGTACTTTCCTTTTTGTTGGATCTAGATTAACCCCAGAGGGAGGTGAATAGGGTTTTGTAATGACCCAAGGATATACATGCCATTTCAGAGTACAACTCATAACATCACAGCGGAAATGAACTCTCTCTCTCTCTATATATATATCTAATGTTGAAGCCTTCTGCTCCAAGCTCTTCCAAGTGTATTTGTAAAATCCCGACTACTTGACTGCCTATACAAATTTGGGCACCCAAGAGTTTAGGGTAAAACAAAACAAAATAAACTCTAGGTCGGTCATGGGACTGGTGTGAGTAACTCCAATCACTTGGTTTAACTTTTAAAAATCCTTTTTAAAGAAATGTTAATCGTAAGACCAATCCACACATAAACATGAATGGTTTTTACCTTACGTTAACCCAAAACATTCTTTTAAAACAATATTATTCTAATATTATAATAGTGTCTAATACAAGTAAATAGCAATCTAGTGGAACGCTAGCATCTCATGGTCCACATACATAGTATATAATCAAAAACCGCGGGCTCTTATTGGGGAATGGATTTCCCATTATGACAAGGATCTCCCGATTTGTGTACTCTAGAGGGGATACACTGAAGTTCAACAATAACATCTTGCGACTCGACCACAAATGACCGACCATTCATTTCGCCTGAAGTTTCCGAATATATTGTCACCTTACGGTTGGTATACCAATATAACCGATCCCGGAAGATATAGAAGCGAAAGAAGAATAAAATTGAATAATCTCTAGATGGTGACAATATATTCTAATTGGGAACGACCCACTTAGCTATGCTGGTTGCCCAGTTTTTGTCATTTCCTGGTTGATGAGGCTTAAAGTCATAATGTATCTTTTGACAAGTCACACCTTCATTTACATTGAATGCCACATCGTCATACCTTCCAAATCACAAATTGATTTCCCAAAAAATACCATAGGTATAAAGCTAAGAGAAACAAATTCCTTCGCCACCAAATGCAAATACATTTGAAGAGATTAACTCGATCTAATAGATATACTCTGTCAGACATTCGTCCATATAAGTGGTCTTGGGACTGGACAAACTGAAAGTACTATTCCGTAAATCCATCTCAAGCAATTTCTACCTAGGATTGCTGAAACAACGCTTGTATAAACTCCGTCTTCAATTATCTGATTCTCAACGCTAATGCCCATATGAAGTGGTTTCCAGATAATAAATCTAATCCCGATTTCTCCGTATTGACAACGGAAAATTGGTCAAAAACTTTGATAGCCGATGATTTAACTATCAAAGGACAAACATCCATACAAAACAACAATCTTATTTTCAAATGGTAATTTATCCATCAACCACCAATCAATTCTAAGCCCCTACAAATAGCTTTATCAATAATTTATTCATTTCCAGATTTTCCTTTCAATATCTTCACCCAACTATTTCTCCAAACTCGTTAGCCTATAACGATTCTTGGAAAACGTTTCCATATATTTGCAGCTTCTTATTTTCTAAATTCAGAAAATATACGTGATTAACATTGGAAACATTTCCATTTTGTATTCATGCATCATTATTATTTCCCATCCATTAGTCCCTAACTGTAAACTAGTATGAGAACAACTCCATAAGTATCAACCCTGAAGGCCGAAACCAACATCAAATCGATACTCATGAAACTATTCAACTTAACAAATCTCTAGTCAGTTTCTAATTCCCTTAACTCCATTTCTACATTTCTTATCAACAAATTTCATTACTCTATGCTTAGAAACATCTTTGATTTGAATATAACTTGATTTTTTATCTTGAATAAATAATGATATTTAATTAATTTAATGAATAAACAAATCTTGATTAAAAACAGAAAGTAAATAATACTTTCCTGAATTCAATGTAATCGGATTTCAACGTATAGCTCTATTTCGAATAATCTCTATTTGATCAACGTTCCAAACTTCAGAATAAATACACCATTTCAGGTTAACTAAATTCAGCTTTTGAATTTATCACTTCGTGTTCCACTTCATAAACTCCTCTTACAAGTTAATTTCTTGCTAATCATATATCAAGTTTATAACTTCATCTCGATTACATAATTGATTATAAATTATTGGTTTCAAATCAAATATTAACTCTCTTATTAAATTATTAGTGTTTTGACTTTGGTAAGAACTCGTCAAGTTGCATGAAAAATATACCAACGTGAAGAGATGTCTCATAAATGTATATATTGCAAATTAGTGTGGAGAATTGAAGTTGGAATATATTTTACATTTGATTTTCTATTATTCTTCTTCTTCACTTTTTTTGTTTCACGAAAACAAATAAGAGAACGAAGGCTCCAGTATTTATAGATTTTGAAACCATCATGGCTAAGTATTGCAGTACATATTATCGGCATGAAACAGGGAGGAGGCATGTGGTTGGTCTAGATTAGGTCTGTGAATACTAGGGTAGCCAAACAAAAAAGGATGGGGTACAAAATCTTTGGACTTAAGGAAAGAATATAAATACATATTTGTTTATTAAGGGTACCAATTGCATAAAATTATGTTTATGTATGAGCAACTACAGACAAAAATAAAAATATAGTCGTGTCGAGTAATGTGTCATGATCCGAAAAACATAATAAAATAGACGAGTTAACTTATTTTGTGAAATCCCAAAAATGCTGATATAGGGTGTAAATTACGTTAAACAAAAAGTTTCTTATTTTCTAAATTAAAAATTATGGAAAAATTCTATAAATTAAATTAGCATATGTCTTAAAAATCTTATTCAAATTCGAAACTAATGATTTATTATATTTAATAAATCTTTATGGTTTATAAATGATTCCATAGCGACTTTCTAAAAATTTGATTTGGACATAGCTCACAATCTATAAGACGAAATCTTGATTTTTCACTTCCGTTAGAAAAATATAATCAATTAGATTCGAACGTTTCTTGTTTTAAATAAATTCGACTAATAATGAATCCTATATAATCGTTTGAAGTTCAAAACAAAATATTACAAACTATCGCGACATTACGAGCTTGATTTAAATTATATTAAAATTAGTACATTCAAACGTTGTTTATATAAATTTATTTGTTATTCTAATTCAAATATAAACTCGATTAAAATCCTTAAATAATGCAATTTACACAAAATTACTAGTTCAACCATTTTCGACTATTCCGGAATTTAAATATTATTATTCCACTATTTAAAATGATTGAATAATCATTTTTTTTTAAATTCAAATCATTCAACTTACCAAACCACTATTCAAACAGTTAAATAAATAATTTATCAAATCGTTAAAAATACGAGACGTTACAGGTTTATTGGGCTAATTCGAGATATTAAAATATCATGGTACAGATTGCAGTATAGAAAATAAATGTTGAAAGTAAATAACACAGATTTTACCCAGCTTCGGCAAACCCTGCCTACTGCTGCATTCGCCAAGGTTTTTCATTAGAATTCAAACAATCTATACGCTTATAAAATCCTTGTAAACTCGCGACACTTGCTCACAACTGTTCTAATCCTACACTCATAACCGTGTGCTGATCTAGAACCCTAGGATCAGATTTTCCTGAATCACAATCCTGTAATTCGTAAACCCTAGTCACAATCTTATAACTAGAAGACCTAGTTTTACAAACACTAGAAAACTGATGGGCGATTCACAAATGAAAAACAAAACAATTAAATAAACACAAGAGAAACTCAAAACCCCTTTAATCCCTTGAAAAAATCTTGGCTCCTTGTTTATTTCCTTCTAAAGCTCTTCCTAGTCGGCCGATAAAAGGAGATTAGGGTTTTCACCCCTTTCTTCAAGTCGCGATTTGTTGAATACAAATGATTATATTCTCTGAAGCTTCATCAAATTTGTGGCTTGCTTTGTCGATTGGTTTGAGATCTCTTGCGAACGAAACCTTGTGAGTAATTTTGATTTTGAATCCTTTTTGCTTTCGAATTTGTTGTGGTTTTGATAGATGTGCCTATGATGAATCAGTGATATTATATAGAGTTAGAAACCTTGAAATTATTCTCAAATTTCCCTAAAAATGGCTTTATCTAATTTGCGTGATCGTTACCATGTATGAATTAAATCGGATTTGAAATATTTGCATGATTTCTGGAATCAAACAGAATTTTATTTGTGGCCCCTTGAAATTTCTTCGTGATTTTCTTTTTGTGAGATAAGACCATTCCAGAAATATGCTTGGCCTTGTTTGCTGCCTTATTTGAATTTCTGGAAAAAAATGATTGGTTGTCCCCTATTTTGTTCTTGTGTGATTGACATATTGCCGTGAATAACCATGTTTAATTTATGGAAAAACACTCGAATATATCTTGCTAAAAATATCTATCCCACTAAAAATGCTTTCGTGATTTCCCTGATTTAATTTTGGAAACAAATAAATGATTTCTTGTTCCAAAATGTGTTGTTTTGTTTCTTTGGAAATATTTGTTGCCAAGAATGAAAAAAGAATTTGTGGAAACAAGAAAAACTTGAATTTCGATTGTTGATTTTTCTGGAACTCATTTGTGTGATTATTGCCCATAATCAATTTGCCAATTTTAGAAAGATAATTGCCCCAATATAAATTTTAGAAACAACAAAAAAAATTCTTGTCGAGTTTCAATGTATGATTTCAGGAAAATAGATATATTCTTTTCATGCCTACATAGCATTCTAATTTCTGGAAATGCTTTTGTGATTTCTTGCCTAAAACGTGTTGTGTATTTCTAGAAAACAATAAAATTGTTTCTTTGGCAAAATAAAACCTATGACTTCTGTTTCCAGGAAAAAAACAAGAACTGTTCCTTGTCCATCTTTGAACTGTTGTGTATATATGTATATTTGAGCACATATATGTGTACATGTTGATGCCTTGTGCATATATGAATTTTCTTAAGTCTGCCAGAACATCTTCGAATGCTTCTGTGGCTTTTGTATTTTGTCTTACATATATATAGACACACACACACACCATGTATATATATAAGTTTACGCCAAACTACAAAAAAATTGATGCACATGCTAGTTTGTGATTGTCCATTCTTTGCAACTGGCTCTATGAGTATCATGCGTGTTTGTATATTGGCTTCACCTTGTATAGCACATCTCGAACAGAATTATATGGCCTTCTTCATGTACACATGAATTTTACACATTTGTCGTGCTTGTTTTCTCCATCCATTTGTACAGAACAATGTTTGTGCACATGTATGAATATCCATTTGGCTTATTCACATTGATTTTTCCACTTTAATATTTCACCACGTGTACACTGCCAATTTCTTAGCTTGAAGATTCGTACATATTCTTGAGCCATGCACTAGCTCGAGTTTGTCCTTTGCATGTTTTGTGTTTTCTTTTCTTTTACATCCTGTGTATATGATTGATGACCTGGCCATGAATCATACTTGCACCAAATTCTTATGACCCTTATTTTGAGATGTTTGGTCGATTTTGTTTGTGTACTGCCATTTTTTTATGTGCTGCTGTCATGGCCATGAAAACTTGTATACTGAGTCGCTATGAAACACCCCACCTCCATTAAGGTCACTCACAAAGGGAATGCCTTAATTATGGTGGAGCATTATAGGTAAAAGACACAGGTAATTTACAAGACAGACATATAAGCAGCGGAAAAACGAAATTTATTTCATATGTGGGTCATAACAACAAACTGTCTTAAAACAACTTCCAAATCATTACATCAAAATACTCTGCCTTGATTAAAACATAAAGAAGCATAAAACGAGAATAGAGTAGCATAATCCCCATTAAGAGTGTATCCAAAGCCATAGCTCAAGAAGAGAAGGTCCAAGCCATAATCTACTCTCTCCAAGATTGCTAAATGTTTGAACTAAGCTGAGGTGTTTCCTCCCTGCGGACCTGAGGGGGGGGGGGAACGTAAGAAAAGAAGACGAAAGAAAAATAGATCAAACATGAGTCTGGTAAGTCCAGTGATTATTTAGCATGTAAACAAGAAAAGGATTATGACTTGAATAAACTGAATCTAGGACAACACCCTAGAAATAAGATAATAATACTAAATATGCTATCGCACTCATTTCAACTTCTCTACACCCCTGTACCAGTGTTTCAACTAGCACTATGTGTTCAAGGTAAATGATCCCCTTTTTATCGATCGGCTCCTACTCATGTATGCTTACCACTTGTGTCATTCGCCCCCCACTTGATTGTAGATTCCCGTGGTGGTCCCACCATAGGATGTATCAAATCCTATGGTGGCAACCCGACACACTCCAAGATGCATCGTGTACAACTATTGATGCCCAGTGCCTGCTTTTTCCACTCCAGAGTACATGCACGCCCGCACTCCATCGAAACCTACACTGACACACCACCCACTATTGTTTTGACTGCTTATAATCAGCCCAGTAATCATGCCCCACCCTGCCTAGTTCAGGGTACCATGATACATCTATGTGGGTTACTGCTGAAATAGGTCACCGTTACTAGGGTTTCCTAATCAACATGTTAAATTGGTTATGTGTCCAAATTAACCTAACCCCACCCATCAGTTTAGTTAACATGTTGTATTGGTTAAGTGTTTCCTTAATTAACTTAACCATACCATTCCTGTCTTAGCTTTAATTCATTCATTAAAGCACCAACCACTCACATTAGACAGGTATTATTGCAGTTACTGGATGTGCCGGTTGGGTCCGGGCAGTTTTACAGTGCAACTAAGTCTAACCTTGGGTTCTTTTGGGTTTGATGCACTAACCTCTCACATTAGATATATATTGTTATGGTTGCTGGATGTGCCGGGCGGTTCCGGGCAGTCTTACAACGTAACTCAATCTAACCTCGGGTTAGGCATATTCGTCTTTTTTCTAAATTTACATATTTACCTTTTGTGTTTATATGTAAATTATTGTTATTCAAGTCTTGCCCAATTCCTCTCTAAATCATGTTCATAATGTTTAGGTAAATAAATTATGCCAATTTTATGCCACTAATCATTCATATACTTTTGGGCCAAATTATGCCATTAATGTGAATTTAGGTTTTCCCAACGTTACCCCCGTCATACGTTCGCAAAAGTCACATAGAATGTTAGGCTCGTAACTTAGCCTAACTTATATACAAAAAGGGAAAGAAGGGAGCATGTACCATTCACACAACATAAAATAATAAGGAACTAACTAAACATGTGTCATGTAAACGTGGCATAATATAATGAACTTACATTTTTGGATCCAACTAACATGAGTCTTTAAGCATATGAGATTACCCAAATCCAACTAGGCATGTAAATGTAAACTTTTATTTTGGGTCCAATGAACATAAACCTTAAGCATATAGAATTGCACAAGTTCAACTAGACATGTGAATGTAAACTTTAATTTGGATCCAATAATCATGAATCTTAAACATATGGAATTACACAGGTTTAACAAGGCATGTAGATGTGAACTTATATCTTAGATCCAACAAACATGAATCTTAAGCATATGGTTTTACACAAGTTTAACAAGGCATGTAAATATGAGTTTTAATTTTGGATCCAATTTTCATAGATTTAAATGTGGATCTAAACATAATACATGTCTTAGCTTAACAACTTGCATGATTCAATAAACATAGATCTAAATGTAGATCTAAACATAATACATGTCTTAGCCTAACAACTGGCATGATTCAATAAACATAGATCTAAATGTAGATCTAAACAACTTGCATGATTTATTAAACATAGATCTAAATATAGATCTAACAACTTGCATGATTCAATAAAACATAGATCTAAATGTAGATATAAACAACTTGCATGTTAGATAACATGAAAAAGTCACCAAATTCACATAATATACGATTGGTTTAACATCAACATTATAACCACAGTAATCTCACAAGCATATACGATAGAATCATTACAAGAATAGGCATAAATCAGCATCGTCATTATCTTACAACTAGGAAATACTCAAGTTTTAGTTTTAGTACAAATCACAACTTTTAATCGTTCACGAAAAAATAATAACAGGACTTATAAAGAAAGAAAGTCTTGTTTTTCTGGGATCTGTTTTCTGAATTTGAAAAGCAATCCCTTGAAGAAGACTATCAATTTCTCTAAGTAAGTTTTGATTCGAAGTTTTTGACTCGCTTTCTAATTGAAAAAGAAATGGTGGCTAGGCTAGAACGTTCATTGACAGCATGGCGGCTCCTTGAAATGAATTAGTGTGATTTAGGGTTTGAGGATTAGGGTTGCTTTTATAGAAGTCTAATCTTATGTGAGCCGTTAGATTATTTTAGGAGCAAACACAACCGTCCAGACTAGATAGAGTTATTCAGAATTGCCACCTAAGCCCTAGTGACTCAGCAATAGGTCAGAAAAGGCTCAGCAACTAGTCAGCATCGTCTCATTTTTGGATCTTGGCCAGGGGGTAGGTCGACCCCTAGGTCGACCCCCTGGTTGACCTGTGTGACCAAGGTAGACCCCCTGGTCGACCTGATTTCTGGGCCGGAAATTTCCCGCCCAGCCTGCTTCGGGGCTTGAACTTGAATTTTGGATTTTTAATTTGAACTGTTTTAATTTATTTAAATTCTTGAATCTTCTGAAGTTCATAACTCCTTCATACGGAGTCCGATTTACGCAAATTTGGACTCTATCCCAAGCAGAATTCTGAGACGAACGCAATGGCATAACCCGCTTCCCTTAATTCTCACATTTATAATTAAGTATTCTTTAATTCCTTACTATAATGGTTGCAGAAAATATGAGGTGTTACACGCTAGTCTGGATTGGTTTTGCTCTTTACATTCTTGAATTTTGTATCCCTTTGGTTTGCACATGTATGCGCTTGCTGCTGCAATGATGCATCCTAACTTGTCATTGTTGTACACTCGAGTATATTGAGCTTGTTGTTTTGTTGCACTCTATAGCCGTTTTGATTTTGCTGAAATACTGTTCTTACTATGTATATACATACATTGTGACACCCAATGTCATTTATGTCACTCATAAGAGAATGCATTAAGTTCCATGAAGCGCAATAGGTAAAAGTACAGAAATATATGGAACAGATATAAAATGGGCAGCGAAAAAAAAAACTTTCAACTTCATTTCTGAAATGAAACGTAGTTCTCAAAGCCAGTTACATCAATCCCTTACAAAGTAATTCAAATCTGTCTTAAAAACAAAATAACATAATGCCATAAAACTAAACCATATCCTCGCCACAAGCCATGATGGAATAATGTCAAAAATATACATCTCAAAAAATCCAAGCTGAGTCCAAGCTGCTACAGAAAGTCCTAGTCACTGTTGAGTGCTTCCACTCTGATGACCTGGGGGAGGGGGGAGAAAAAGGAGGAAAGAAGCAGGAGAAAAGGGTCAGACATAAAGTCTGGCGAGTTCCAATGATTTACAAATGCGCACAAACAAGGAATGATTAGACAGGTAAATAAGGCTGGATAAGATAGGTACAGTGTCATGAAAGGTAAACTTAAACTAAACAGAATAGCGTGATGGACAGAATAACAGAATAAACTTATGATCAAGTACTGCTTCACATTTATCCTAAACGGTTAATGTCTGAACATACATGTTTCATGTCTTAAGTCTGTATCTACACCAATACTAGTATACCAAGTTCAACATGATTACATATCAATAAGATTAACAGCAGGATTAGGCGTACCCTAATTACATAATAGGATTAGGTGTTAACCTAATTACATAACAATAGAATTAGGTGTATCCTAATTACTACCCAAGCGATTAGATCCCTGCTACTTTAATACCCTGTGTTAGCCCCGACAGTAGGGTGTATCACTCCCTAACCCAGCGACTTATAGAACACAACAATATCTGTAGGTGTTATAGCTTCTTATCTTCATTATTCGGATTCATGCATGCTCATGACTTCGCCGGAACATGCCCGTAACATCCCCAAATGAACCTCTTACTATCCAGTTCAGTAAAGCATGCCCTGACCCCTACCTAATGCGAGTCCTCTTCTAATAAGATACCAAACATGGATACTGACTGATATAGGTTCCAAAAAGCAGAGTGACACAAGCCAAACCCCCTAAGCTTGTGCCCCCAAGTAACTAGGATTTATGAGTCCTAAAACCCGATACAACAGCAAGAATGGGGGACCTCTTAGCTCATTAGTACTCAGGTTTTAACCTAGCAGTTTTAGATCTATTAATAAGCATGGCTGTAATTTGTACATGTCATTATGTGTACAACCCTTTCCCAAAACGCCTGCCCAGATGTGTACAATTCCCATAACATTTCAAGTTATTAAACTACATCTGGTACTCACCATATTCTTAACATGTTAATTTACTTAAAGTCCGTTTTAAGCTAGGATTACATGTCCAATTCATATGCATAATATTCATCAATCATGTTCCCAATTCATAAAATGCACAGGTTTATGCATATCTCTACCAAGTTATAAGAGATACACATTATCCCTCTTATTAGTTTACAGTAAGCCTAACATGTGCATATTTGTCCTTTTGCCCAAAATAAATCCAGTCAGTCCCAATTAGTTAATATACCTAACTTCCTTTTAATGTCATTCATTATTTCCCCAATTATACGCACACTCTAATCGAGTATAGCCTAGGCTTCTAAAGGCCTAGGCTTGCGTAAAATAAAAAGGAAACAGGGGAAGAAGAATAGAATCACATTGGCATATAGGCAAGACATGAAATAAACATAGAGAAAGGGGAGATAGATACATTTAACTTGTTATTTATACAACATCACATGCATGTGTATAACTTGTTTAATTAACATCACAGGCATGTATGACTTGTTTAATTAACATCACAACCATGTATGACTTATTTAATTGCATGTATGACTTGTTTAATTATCATCACATGCATGCATGACTTGTTTAATATCACATGCATGTATAACTGATCATAGGCATAGGTGATTTACAGTGAAAACAGGTGTAATATTTATTTTACTAACACTGTAGATCCTAACCAGTTTTATATATCTGTCATGTTCAAGGACTAATAAATCAAATATGTAAATAACTGTAACTTACAGTTAACCTTGGTGAAGATAATTATATAACACTATGACGTAAGAATCCAAGTCCAATCCAAGTCCAAGTCTTGATGTTGCTTCTGTTTAATCCAGCCTCCAGCAGCATTCCCCCATTTATATGTTTACAATTTTCAGAGTAGTTTCAGAGTGGAAGAAGATATGAAGAAGTTGTGAATTGAGAATAAGGGAAGCCATCTATTTATAGAGTTATAGAATCAACATCAACCCTTAGATTTTAGGTTTTAAATCTAAACCTTACAAGTCATGCTGATTCAACAGCAAATATGGTGTAGAAAACAGTCTAGATTTGCATAATGGATCTGCCCAGATCCACGATGCGTCGACCCAGCCTCCTATGGGTCGACCCATAGGTCGACCCCGGCTGAGATTGGGTCGTCCCCCAACGGGACATTTTCCCTCTCGTTGTTCGTTCAATTTTCTGGAATTTATTTTATATTTATGTATAAGCTAGTTATATGTGTACAAACTTCAAAGGCCCCTAACTTCTTCATACGTTATCCGTTTTACGCAAACTTAGGGTCTATTTGAACCATAATTCCGAGACGAACGCAACAGTAATGCCGATTTCACATAATTCTGAATTTTCAATTAAGTTATTTTCATTTTATCATCTTTAAGCATGGTTATAGTGTGTTTTAAATTATTTGGTGTTACATTCTCCCCTACTTAAAGTATTTCGTTCCCGCAATATCCATGTTTAGAAGAATGTTACTGTCCCAACAACCACAACCATCTACTCATCCATCATCCATTGTCCTTAATATTTTTCTAATGCTTGTATGAACATATACAAAGGTGTGTTTATTTGTCCTTACGCTAATGCAAAAATTTGGCGATCGACTGATTTAGCTGACTTCCTTAATGCAATGTATGTTTGTGCCATGTATCCAAAATGTATGCAAGCAATCCTAGTACAAAATATAAGCTCTATATATATGCACAATCATTCACCAAAAAAAACATCCATATGATGATACATCCATTTCCATCCATAAAAAAAATCCTAATGCACACACATCCATATGCAATATGTAAGTGATTGAGCCAATCTAGTGCCTATTATATGTATATGCATCCACGAGCAACCACTAGCAAACGGTTGCATCCACTTGCAACCATCAAACATAACATGCTTCAAACGCATGTTTCCAACTATTGGTTTCTACCTACGGATTAAGAAGTTCGAACGATAGGGTAAACTTGAATGACAGATGCAAATGAAAAGTAAAAGCTTGGAAAAGAGGTCAAGAACATATTCTCAAAAAGAAGAGGATAAGAAGCGTGAATCCTGTCTTTGGGTTCCCATGTCGCATCTTTGCGATCTTCTCCACATTGCACTTTAATTAATTTGACCTTCTTATTGTGAAGCTTCTTGGTTTCTAATCCAAGGATATGAGTAGGAACTCGTCTAACTTTTGCTTCCTTCTCAATTTCTAGTCCTCAAGAGTGCTCGGCTCTACTATCCCGCCGTATCATGGAGGCATTTCCTCAAATGGGAAACATGAAATACAATGTGTATGCCCGCTAGTCTATCTGGTAGCTTAATCCTATAAGCCATATGTCCAGTCCTCTCTATGATAGGGAATGACCCTACAAATCTTAGTGCCAACTTCCCTACTAAGAAAAAGCGAACTACATTCCTTAGTCGTGACACTTTAATGAAGACCATATCTCCTATTTCAAATTCCAAGTCGGTCCTCCTTTATTCAGCATATGATTTCCATCTATCTTGAGCAGCCTTCATCCTTCGGCGGATAAGATCAATCTTCTCAATCTTGAATCATTTGCGTCCAAGTAGAAGTCTGTGCATAGACTCTCACCAACACAACGGCGATCTACATGGTCGCCTATATAATGCTTCAAAAGGTGCCATGCCTATGCTTGCTTGGTAACTATTGTTGTACGCAAACTCTACCAAAGGAAGATGCTTTTCCCAAGTCCTTCTAAAGTCTAAGATACACAGTCTTAGAAGATCCTCTAGAACTCTATTCACCCTCTCAGTCTGTCTATCTGTCTGAGGTTGGTATGTTGTTCTCAAATGTAGCTATGTACCAAACACTTCTTGCAAGCTCTTCCAAAACTCGCTAGTAAAGAAAGGGTCGCTATCGCTCACTATACTGGAAGGTACCCCATGCAATCGAACTATCTCTCGGAGATAAACTGATGCTAGCCAAGACACTGTCCTTTTGCTATTCATAGGAATAAAATGAGTGCTCTATGTAAGTCTGTCCACTATCACCTAAATGCTCGTGTTTCCCTTTCTTGATCGAGGCAATCCATCGATGAAATCCACAGAGATGCTCTCCTACTTCCATTATGGGATATCTAAGGGATGAAGCAATCCGCCTGGTTTCTTTTGTTCAGCCTTTACTCTTTGGCAAATCATGCATCGAGCTAAAAATTCCGCCACATCTTTCTACATGCTAGTCCAAAAGAAAACCTTCTTCATGTCTCAATATTTTTTTTTGCCACCTGGACGGATAGCCATCCGAGAATGAAGAGCTTCCTCAAACTTTGAGTAATTTCCAATCTTAGGAACACATAGTCTTCCATCTCGTCTTAGCCACCCTTATCATTCATGGTATATCTAGCAAGGTGACTAGAAGTCTCTCCTTTATTGAGCTTGTCCAAGATGTTTGATATCTGCGGGTCCACTCGTTGCTTAGATCCAACTTGCTCCAATAGAGTAGGCCGCACCTCCAAAGATGCTAACCATCCAACAATTAAATCCATAGAAGGATTAAAATTAAAGATTAATATGTACTCTACGCTCCACATTTCTACGAATAGAGGACTCAAAGTCATACTCTGCCTACTCAGTGCGTTCGCTACTACATTATCCTTGCTAGGAGTATAAGCTATCTCAAAGTCATAGGACGCTAGAAACTCCATCCACTGTTGCTGCCTCAAGCTGAAATCCTTTTGTGATAACATGTACTTGAGCGACTTATGGTCCATATATAGCTCAAACTTTTCTCCAAGTGGATAGTGCCGCCAAGACTTTAATGCGAACACTATAGCAACCAACTCTAGATCGTGGATTGGGTAGTTCTTCTTATGAACCCTCGATTGTCTGCTACCATAGCACAGTATCCTTCCCTCTTGCATCAAGACAGCACTAAGTCCTAGGCATCGGTGTGAACCGTAAACATCTTGCTTTCGTCTGGAAGTGTCAGCAATGGGGTTGTTGTCAGAGTCATCTTCAATCTCTGAAAGGCATCCTCATAATTAATGCTCCACGAAAAAGGAAGGTTCTTTTTTGTCAATCGGGTAAGCGGGGCTAATACCCTTGCAAAGTCTTTGATAATTTTTTTATAGTAGCCCGCCAACCCTAGGAAACTTCTCACCTTCGTTGCATTCTTTGGAGCCTTCCAATCTTGAACTACAATGACTATCGCGGAATCCACTGCAATCCAATCCTTGGAGACCACACGCCCTAGGAACCTTACTTCCTTGCTCCCATTTATTTCAGGACTCATGAGTATTCAAGATTTCAAGATAAATATAGTTATAGAGTCTATATTATGTAAGACTCTGAAGCACTCCAGGTTCAAATTCAAAATAATTTCAAATTCTGATTTTCGAATTCTATTTTCAAATTCTATCTTCAATCTCTTTCTTCTCTATTTTACTTCCTATTTTTATTTGATTTTAAACTTAAGTTTTATAGATTTATACTTTATAATTTTTATATATTTATACTTTATATATGTTATATTTATATAGTTTTAAACTCTATAATTTTATGCATATGTTTATATAGTTTATATTTATGTTTTCATATGATTTTCTATTTTGTAATATTTATTTATAACACTATATTTTAGTTCAAGAATTTCCGAAATTATATATATATATATATATATATATATATATATCAAAACACTTGAAAAATATTCAAATTTTAATTTTGTACGTATATATGTCGACATACATATATATACAGGTCAACATATAATTGTCATTTTTTCAAATTTGAAAGGAAGCATCTTTTCACTATTTGTGACGGTT
Organism: Allium sativum; assembly: GCA_030737875.1. Taxonomy (NCBI): domain Eukaryota; kingdom Viridiplantae; phylum Streptophyta; class Magnoliopsida; order Asparagales; family Amaryllidaceae; genus Allium; species Allium sativum. The sequence continues at coordinate 590,187,732 of CM060916.1, forward strand.
TTGAGACGTTGCAACCTTTCACACATTATAAAAAGGATCTAATTTCGAATTTTTAATCACTTCTTCTTCTCCATTTCATTCCCTTTCATTGCACCATTATTCTTTATCATTTTTATGATTTCTACACTATACTCTGCCAAATTTAATTCTGTTTTCATTAATCTTCTTTTCTTTACACTCTGTACTCATTACTCTTTGAATCAAGTGCTTCTGAAGAGTTATAGGTTTGTTTGTAATTGTTTAGGTTGTGTGAAATCGGTGGTATCCCTTGTAGCCGTGAAATCAAGGACAGATAATCGGTGGTATCCCTTGTAGCCGTGAAATCAAGGACAGATAATCGGTGGTATCCCTTGTAGCCGTGAAATCAAGGAAGGTATATTTGATCAAGTGTGTGTGGAATCGGTGGTATCCCTTGTAGCCATGAAATCAAGGAGGGTTGTAATTGGATATTGATATAGTAATAAAATTTTACATAATCTAGCGTTGTGTAGGACTGGACGTAAGAGCAATTTCGAACCAGTATTAAATCCGGTGTGTTCTTTCCTTTTATGCACTTTATTTTTGTTTATCTTTGTATTTGTGTTTGATTCTGTGTCTGTGATTTTTTCTGTAGTGTTTGATTCATATAGTAGTTCATATAAGTTTAGATTTTCTTTAAATTCTCAAAAACACTATTCATCCCCCTCTATTGTTTGTTTTGCCTTAAAGATCCATTCCGCAATCCCTAACATGTGTCTGTTTTCATTGCGTTCGGAGATCGTGTGTGACGAAGTGCATATTTAACGTGTGACGTTAAATAGCGGTGAAAATTTAACTAACCGTATTAAAATAAATTCATTTACCTTAAATAAAGCCTACCCTATTCCTTACTCCTCAAGTAATACCGCAAGCCTAAGATTTGAAACACGCGTGCCTAACATTTTTAATGCGTACATAATATATTTTTGGTATCATAAGTCATGCCTATTCTATACAAGGGAAACCAAGCCTACACTCTAGCTGAAACTATATCTACTCCAACTTTGTACCAACGAAACAGCCCTAACCTGTACTTGCTAAAATATGAATACGGGCCTATCCATGTGTTTACACCATGAAATCGCACAGCTAAAAACCTACCCTAATTTTCTTTGCTTACCCTTGTAATGACCCGGGAATCCGTACTATCTGAGTTGACTAATAACACTACACGTCCAACCCAAATTGCGCAGAAATACGAATCATTATTAGAAAGAAGTTAGAGGATGGGAAATAGGAAGAAATAAAGGTTAGAATAGAAGAAAAACGAAGAACACAAATCTCACAGCGGAACGAATAAAATATATTAAATAACATACTTTCGAAATACAAATCAGTAATTGTATATACATACCATTATCAGAGCACAACAGTTATTCTTGGAACAGTTATAAACACCTGTTTCCAGATATCACATGGTACACGACGAAAATATGATAGTCTATAGCTAACTGGTGAAGCCTCCTGCTTCCAGCTCTTCCAAGTGAATCTGAAAAATCCCGACTACTTGACTGCCCGTACAAATTTGGGCACCCAAGAGTTTAGGGAAAACAAACAAAATAAACTCTGGGTCGGTCATGGGACTAGTGTGAGTAAACTCCAACCATTTGTTTAACTTTCAAATCTTTTTGAAAGAAATGATAATAATAAGACCAGCCCGCACATAAACATGGACGGTTTTTACCTTACTATAACCCCAAACACTTTGATACAAAAATCCAGTGATATTATAATAGTGTCTAAATCAAATAAATAATAATCTAGCAGAACGCTTGCATCTCACACTCCATATATAATATAAAATCAAAAACCGCAGGACGCTTATTGGAGATTGGATTTCCAACATGACAAGGTATGGAACCACCTTCCGATAGTGTGTCTCTAGAGAGGAATACACTGGGTTCAACAAGAACATCTTGCAACCTGGCCCACACATGACCGACCACTCATTTCGCTTGAGTGTGTCGAATGTATATCACCAACAGTTGGGATCAGCAACCGTTTCCCGAAAAGGGATAACACCGATAGATTAAAGAAGTAAAAGAAATTTTCCCAGACAGGAGCGACCCACAAAGCTATGCTGCTTGCCCGATTTTTGTCATTTCCCGGTTGTTGAGGCCTAAGGCTCCGATTTCTTATCATTCATTGATAGCACAATCACTTTGAGTGCCACATTTTCAGGTCCATTAATCACTAAATTGATTTGCACAAATGTATTCTGGATATTATGCTAAGGGAATAAATCCGTTGCCACCATGTATATTTATACAGACCAACATATTCGATCATTGGAAGTACTCTGTCAGGCATTCGTCCATATACGTTCGTTCTGGGATTGAACGAAACCGAAGGCAAAATTTCCATTAATAGAAAAAGCCCTTGCATTTTACTTCGTCTTTGATTATCTTTATATAATCTGATTCGCAACGCTACTGCCAATACGGAGTGGTTCTCGGATAATAATCCAACCGGTCTCTCCACATTGACAACGATATTGGCAAACACTTCGATAGTCAGTTATTTAACTATCGAAAAACAAACATCCATTCAAAGCATCAAACAAATAACTGGGCCATTTAATTGATATTTCATTTATTAATTAAATCACTACTCCATTTCCTTATCAATACTTGATAACCAAATATTTTCAGTAATCTTATTGGTCTCTTACACTATTTGAAAAAAAAAACATTTCCATGTATTGCCTTCTTTTATTTTCTGTATTTAGAAAATATATTCTATTTGCAATTTGAAAACAATTTCAATCACTTATCTCTTTTCCAACTACTTTAATTATACTCAGGAAATATTTACTTTTATATTTCCAAAATTCCACCACTTGGGTTAAAACGAATGTTGTGTAAAACATCGTTACAACAACCCAAAACATTTTATTCAACTAACTCTTATTCAAACACTTCTCTTCGAGACTGGATCTTGCTATTTATCAATTAAAAAATGAAATCAATCAAGTCGGGGGTATAACTACCTCTCAGACCTTGACTGAAAACATCCTTAACTTCAAAATAGACAAAACCATTATTCCCGAAAAAAATCAACACCATACAAACCCATTATTCATTTTTAAACATATATATGTTTCTCTTTCTGTTTCCAGATTATCGATTTCCTTTTTGTTTATAGTATTCTATTTTTAAATTCATTTACTTATCGAATTCTTTATATATATCGATACATTGATTTCTAACTATCAAATTTTCTTAAAAATATTCTAACTCCTTAAATTTCCGGAAAATTTCGCCATAACCTCCTTTGTACCGGGAGCATCGGGAAAATCCCCAAACTTCCACACAAGTCTCTCCAATCAAAAAGAAAAAGAAAAAGCTAAGCGGCTTGTCGATACGGCGCATAAAATCTCATATGGAATTTAAACGTGTACCTTTTTGTCGGACACTTATATTATAATCTTCATATACTTCATTCCATACCTGTCTAACACATGTTCACCTGTTTTCAATTCAACTCAATCCAATCGTTTGAATTCAATTTCACCCATTTATTCTTTAATTAGCTATTTTGCCTACTTCACTTCTTTGTTTGAAAATAACATGTTCAAATAAAATATTTAACTTGCGTATTAGCAAATTGAATTACAATTTCAATTTCTAATTTCCTTTTCAATTTCGAGTATAGATTTCCAAATCGAATTCACTTATTCAAAGCCCAATATCAATTCAAAATCTCATTAACTAATTACTATTCAAATTAGTTAATTCTATTCAATAATTAAAAACCTGATTTCTGTTTCAAAAATCAATTCATTACTCCACTTAAGCTCACATATATTTTAGAAATTTTCTAAATAGAAATTCGGATTTTATTCGCTTAAAATCTTTTTATAAAATTAAATAAACCGTTATGGTTTTTAAATGGTTATGGCACTGTTTTTCTGAAAATTTGATTTTGACATAACTCAAAATATATACAACAAAATTTAGAATTTCCTCTTCCATTAGAAAACTATTATCTAATCGGTCCTGACGATTCTTCTTTCAAAGAATTCCGACTTCATTTGGGTTCTATATACTCAATTGAAGTTCGAATCGCCAATTTACGAACTGCAGCGCTACAACGAGTTCGTTTTAATTATATTTATATATAAAAACTTTTAAACTTCATTTAAAATAAATTCAACTCCATTCTGATATATTTTAATATATATTCAGCCTATTTACCAAACCCAACTTAATATTCTCGATTATCCCTATCTGTCGATTTACTTCATAATTTAGTTATAAATTTATTTATAACTTAAATTTCTATATCTAATTCTGATTTATTTAGAAATAAATTAATTTATGATATTCAATATAATCGAATTCCAATTATAAACTCGTTGGATTTTTCTAATTCAACCTATATTTCGAAATAACATCAATCGTTCTATTTTAAAACACTTTCCAATCCATTTTTAAATTCATATTTGAAATTAAACTGCTACATTATCAAATGATAATTTATTTCACTATATTTATAAACATTGTTTATAAATAAATTTTTTCATTTCACAAAATAGAACAATCTTCTCTTTCAATTATCAATTTGAAAATCCAGTTTCTTTTATAGTTCGAATTTCGAAATAAAACCCATCGTTCTCCTTTATGATTCTATTTTCAAATTCACACCTGAATTTAACATTCTAAATTATCTCTTGATAATTAATTAATTCTACTTATAAGCACTGTTTATAGATTTCATGTTTTATATATTTTAAAACAAGATCCATTTCGAAATCTATTTTGAAAAAAATAATCTTATTTTGGAAACTTCTATTTATAATAACTTATATATATAACACCCAATTTATTTTCATATTCAATTTAACTTCTATTTAAATAAATTCGAAGAAATCGAATTTAAATCCTAAATCCTTACAGATTTATTTTAGTTCAGTTTTATTCTGAACATCAGAATACCTTCCATTGTTTATTTCTTTAAACGATTTCCCCATTTCTATTTTTAAATTCACTTTTGAATTTAAATATTCAAATTATCAAATGATAATTTTTCCCTTTATTTATAAACCTTGTTTATAAATTCAATTCAATCCCCCTGCATTTTCCAATTTACAAACATCATTTGTAAATTTCAGTACTTCCATCTCCTATATAATTATAACATTGTTAATAAATTTCAGTACTTGTTTTATCTATTCAAAACAAGTCAATATTTTTAATCCATTCGAATTTCAAATTCTATTATTAGAAAAATAGAATTTCCCATTTAAAATCTCAAAATCTCTTTTACAATATTTTTATAGATCAACATTCAGGCCCTAGTGATAATTAAACAATCAAACCACTCAATTTTCAATCAACATATCATATATGATAATATATGTGAAAACACACAAATAATAATATTTTGAGGAATCCAGTTGAATCCCTCCAACCTGTTTTCCGGCATCCACAAACGTTAGTCAACAGAAATAATACCCATCCTGCTTCGTGGCAGGATATCGCGGTATGAAGGTCATCCACTATCATAGCGTGGGACGTATAGGGTAATCATCCGCTAATGGTACCGCGGGCATCCGCTAATGAGACTGCGGGAATCCAACCACCAAACCAATATATATAATAGTCACCCTAAATAACTAATATATTTAAAACAACTAGAAAGCATTCAAACAAGCAGCAAACAATTATTTTTAATGAATAAAAATAATTCTAAATAAAAGGTGAGTGAGATTTACTCACCAGGGTTTTTATTTGCTGAATATCTGATCTAAATTCCATGTCTCGCACAAATGTTATTCTGTTGGATTCTGTACCGTATTTGCAATTAGCAAAAATTCCAGTAAGTGCCATATCCCTTCGATACAGCTCCTACTCGTCGATAACGATCATGTGAATCAACATAACCACCCATGTTTGATTTTTGATCTAGGATGAATATGATATCTTATTATTATTTTCAAGTGGTAAACAATATAAATTAAAACTTATTACTAATTTATTTAAATTAACTAATTTATTCAAAATTACCTTACTAATCCGCTCTTTAACCTCCAACCTCTACAGCTGCAACAAACGAAAGTAGACATTTACTGCAACCTACAAATCATTCACCATCTACATTTTTACATCGAACCCCATTTTACAGTACATACGCATCCAACATTTAATTGCTAAAACATTGTCTCAAACAATCATCTTTATCACCACTGTGCATTCCAATCCACGAACCCCTTCAAAGACTGAAAGGAAAAATGTCGAACCTGCTTATTGTAAGAAAGCCAAAACAATGTTCCTCCTCCCCTCCATTAAAGTGCTCAGAAACCCACTACTGCAATTATCAATCTTAGCAAATCACCAAACACCTCACAATCAATCTACCCTTGCTATGATTACACCACCAACTTGATTCTAGTACTATTGCTTCACAACCATCAGGTTTCGAACCTCACTGCTTACAACCGTCACCAAAAATATCGAGCTCCCATCCTCAGCGTCGACTCCTTGATATCGCAGCACACTCATAAGGTCCATCACACTCCCCAGTCTTGAATCGAACTCCAGCTTGTCGTTTATCCTTAAAAATCCAACGCCGAACTTCCCCAAACTTCACTTCCGTCTTCAACATTGACCTAGTCCAAGCATCGGCCAATCAAACTCCACGCGCCCCTTTTGACATCGCTGCTCACATCTGCGTCAGAATCCACCCAAACCCCAAGTGTTAAATCACGACTGGTACCCATCAATCGATCGCGACCTCCTTCCATCCTCATCGCCATCTTCGATCTGACCTTCAACATTACCAGGTTCATCAGATTTCACGCCTCAGCTCACTGCGTTCTTCGATTGATTTTTGAAGTGTATGGTTCACTGAGGAATAAATGAATAAAAGGAAAGTAAAAAGAGGGGAGAGGATTTTGATTTTATAAAGAGGAGGATTTTTCTTCTGAGAATGAAATGAAATCAGGAAGGAGAGGGAGGATGTCGCGGTTTTATAGCAGAAGACTTCCTTGGCTATTAAGGAATTATATTAGTCTAGGTACAGTGGAGTACAACGAATTAAATTCGATTTGAATGTGATTTGATTTAAGAAGATTTTTATTCTTTTTAAATAGATACCGATTTGATTTTCAACCTATCCACAATTAGATATTTCAGGGTCCATTAATTTAGACCACGAACCGCTATTTTAACGTACTGACCGCCGCTTCAATATTATTGCATTATTCCGAACTAAACTGAATATATTTTGATATTTAATTTCAACGTATATACCATATTAAATTAAATTAATATAATATAAATTTAGAACAAATCAATTCACTAGTAATAAATTATTTTTATTATTGTCTATATTCAAACAGAATTTATACCACTCTTTTGAATTGTTTTTGACTCCATATTTAACTTCGATTTCAACTATATTTTCGTATTTCGATAATTTAGTATATTTGATATTAAATCGAAATCGATAACATAAATATAAAAATTCAATTATATTATCAAATCAATATTTAAAACAATATTAAATATTCAAAAAAAATAGACGAAAAACTCGGCCCGTTACAATCCCATTTTTCTGTCTTTCAGGTGAAGATACAAGTGCATGTAAAACCTTCAAAACCACAGACCTATTTCCTAGAGATGGCTTCCTACCTTGTACTTCACCATGTACTGACATTGTTCCAATCCACAATTTCGTCTCCTATATATACTCATACCACTGCATCCCTTTTTGGTTTCAGCACAAAGAAAAAATATATAATATAACGAAACATTGTCCTCCCAAATGTATAACCTAGACAACATTCACGTATTAAAAACTAAAAGTTGCCCTTCAAAATAATAATCGGAAGTATAGCTATATGTCAACCTGAGAGCTGAACTGGATGGAAAGCCATGTTGGTGCTTAAGCTAACGTGAAACTGTAAAGAGGATAGATCATCACTGGCACAGGGAGGTCTGCTGCAAGGTCGATGGTGGTGTTCAGGCCAAGTGGTGGTGGTACGCAGTGGAGATGAGGTGGAATGAGGGTGCGTGGTGTTAATTTACAAGCATGGGGAGGTACGGGAATACTTGGTCTACAAACAGAGAGAAGTGAATTTAGGCATGTTATATTGCCTGAACAAAAACGTGATGGGGATTGTGAAGTCGTTGGTGCGATGAGGGGAAGAAATGAAGTCATAGCAGCATGAAAGTGGGAAAGAGAAATGGTGAGGGGAAGAACTGTACATGCGAAAAGAATAAAGAACTAAAAAGAAAAGAACGAAGTTTAGAACGTAAGCAGCATGATGGGGAATGAAAGAAGTAGCATATGCATGAGTTTGGTCTGGAAGATGGAGTGGTAGTGACAACATTCAGTTGTAGGCTGAAGGCATAGAGGTGAGCGACTGCAAGTGGGCATGGGTGGTTGTTCGAATGAAGGAAAGTCAGTGTGCATGGAACAAAGCAGGCAGAAGAAAGATCCAAAAAAGAAGAAGGAAAACCTTTAGGAAATAAATGTTTGGGGAATATGACTGCGCTCACGGGTTGTGGGTTATACAGCAGAGGCATGGGCCGATTATAAAATAGGGTAAAGGACCATTTGAACTAAAAAAAATAAATGTTTTTAATAATTAATTTTTTGCATAAACTTATTGATTAAATATCTTGATCATATACTGTCAAAATTGCACGCGGTTGGTTTCATTGGAACCGTGGTGACGGAGGCAATGAAATGGAACAGGTTTGGTCAAGATTGGAAGCACCGGATATTTTTAATTAAATTAAACGGCTGTTTAATTTAATTGAAAACAAGTATTTTAATCGATGAATAAAACCAAGGTGAGTTAAACTCACTTAGTTCTCCCACTTATAATTATTATAAATCGGGTTTAATGTTTGTATGCTATGTTTGTTAATGGTTGATTGATTTGATGATTGTTTGGATGGTCATTAAATATTTTTATATCTATTATTTAAATTAAACATTTGTTTAATTTAAATGAAAACAAATCATTTAACGTGTTGGTTACATTTATTTTAATATAAACGTACTAAATTTAATTGGATGCTTGAGTTGTTGTTGTTAACTAGCCGTTATCAGTTGAATTGATTATTTATGTTTATTATTGTAGATAATATATCATCATAATAAATGAATTGTTTTATTGAGGTAACCTATTTGGATGCAGGGAAAACAGATTCGAGAGATCCAACTGGATTCCTTAAATTTATTTTTTATTTTCATATGATCATTATATGAACTGTTTAACCAATATGATTGGATTATTGATTTGGTTGTTGATTGTTGAACACAAATTCAATGTTGTTTGTTATTAACCAATGGGTAATATTGGTTGAGAAATAAATAGCAGATGACCTAATTATACATCGTTTTATAAAGATTGATTTACCATTAGGCAAATCGATAAATATGAAGTTATAGAACTTATTTTATAACTAAAGGTAGATTTTGAAAAAAAAAATTGAACGGAAGTTTATAAAAGTAGATAAATATTTATATCTGTTATTTAAGTTTATATGTTATTATTAAATGATTTTATAAATCAAATTCTTATATTAACAAGATTGATAAGCAAGTAAGAAGAAATTAACGTAATGATTAATAATCGAGATTAATAGTGTTTGTAACACTCCACATTTTATGAAAATTTAATAATTAAATAATGCATATGTGTATATATATGCATAGACATAAATATATATAGGAAGAATAAAATAAAGATAATATGTGATTGCATGTAATAAATACATGCACTGAAAAAGAAGAAAAGATTAATGCAAATAAAAATGTAATGCATGCATAAAAAAAAGGATTGGTTGTACGCATTGTAAATATATTGCATGCACTGATTATGCATTAATAATAAAGGAGAAATAAAAGAAAAAGATTCATGCAATGAAATATTATAACAAACATGAAAAAGAGGAATAAGAAGAGAACAATAACTATCATTGTTCTAAGCCTTGTTAATAATATCCTTAGTAGCCCAGCTGGTTTAAACATGTGGCTTACATGCGAGAGGTACAGAGTTCGATCCCCACCAGTGTCATATTTTTGTTTTAAGGGAACGACTAAAATTAATACATGTTCTAAAGAGAAAATATGTATAAATGCACATATAAGGAAGTGAACAAAATATATATATATATATATATATATATGTGTGTGTGTGTGTTTATATATATATATATATATATATATATGAGAATATATATATATATGTGCAAAAATATATACAAGAGATAAAATTCAAGATAAGGCCGCAATCATAGAAATATGGCAAGAATTAAAGAACAGTACAACACCATTTGAATTTTGAAAACGAAACAAAAGTTGTGCATATATGTATACGCGTAAAATGGTCATTAGAAAAATTGTATACGTATAAGAAGTTTACTTGTGAATATAACAGTTAAATAAATTTCAGAAATTCAAACATTCAAAAATCAAATTTCTATGCCAAAATAGCTCTTGGGACCCATAAGGGGATCGACACCCCCCAGATCCAGCTAGATTCATCGATGAATCTGGATTGTTTTCAGAACAACGTTCAATGCTATCTCAGCGATGCGTGTACGATAAGATCCTGAACACTCATAAATAGGCTAGCAGAGCCTAGCCTAAATCTCACATTCTCTGAGACCACGTCTAAGCTCTGCCATTCTTCCTCCTCCTCAAAATATTTTCAGAAAAATAAGATAATTAGTTTAGGAAAATTCTGAATCAAGATCTGGAGGAATAAAATGAAAACTAATAAGAAGATATTCGAAATCATATGCGAAGTAAGGTAAACTCTTAGATCTGGTCTATTCAATTTTCTTCCTCTTTCTTCCTTTTTTCTTTTAGTAAGAATTGTGGATCCATGGTTGTTAGGTCCTAAATTCAGTTAGGGGAAGTCATGGAATGCTAGATATGGACCACGTTCAGGAATTGGAAAACAATTTAGGTAAGTGGATTTAAGTTATATCATTTTTGATAATGATATATTATCGTTTAACATTCACCGTTCTTATGCAATGTAAAGTGTTGAAATGCTAATATGATATGTTGAAATATTAATATGTTAAAATATTAATATGCTGGAAAATTCATATGTTGAAATGTTTAATATGCTGAAATGTTCATTTGTGGAAATGCAAACTTGTTAAAATATATGTAACAATTACTGTTGTAATTACATGATTCACTTGTGGCATATTATGTACTTGAATTATTAGCTGTAGAATTAAGAAAATGATATGTTAATTTGTTAAATTTGAACAGTTACATGATTAAATGATTACATGTTAAATTAGAATAATTACATGATTTAACGATCACATGTTATTTTGAGATGAAATTAATTATATGAAGAGCATATGATATAAAATAGGCATAATATGATGACATGTAAAATAGGTTGCAGTAAAAATGTGGAAAGGATAATATGCCTAAATTTACAGTAAATAGAAAATTGTAATGCACCTAGATAAGAGGTTAAATTTAGATTGTGGTAGAAGTCTGCCAGGAACCACTCGGAAAATCCAACGTCCACAAGTTGTTAATTTAATTTGAGAGGTCTAGTGCGAAAATAAACATGTAACAGTGCAAAGACACGAGGTTAAGCAAACTTGTGGAAGAAGTCTGCCCAGAATCTCCCGGCGAATCCAGCATCCACAAGTGGTAGGATTAACGTGAGAGGTCTAGTACGTAAGCATATATATATACAAAGGATAAAGATAAATAGCACTAATTGTGATTGATGGAAAGAATGAAAGATAATTGCAACAGTAAAGGAAGTGGAATGAACGGGGGATGATAATAACCTACTATAAATAAGTTACATTAATGAGAATGTTACATAATAAGTAGGCTTGTCCTAGGGACAAGTGGAAATTATAACTTAGGTTATAATAAACGATAAAGGAGATGGAATAACTTATGTAAGAAGAAAAGTTGTACTTAATTGTAAATTAGGTTATATGTGAGAACGAGAATCTGAAATATGCTGAGAAGGACTACATAAGTTATATTTATGAAAAGGGAACTTATTAGTAAATCTTAGTTAAGAGAACTAAGTTAATAAGTAAATAACGATAAGTTGTAGTGACAGTATAAGACAGAATTATGATTAAATAAGAAAGTATGAGGCAAACTTATGAAATGAAATAAGTTATATTTAGTCATAAATAATGACTGACATGTTAAACAAAAAACATGTGAATTGTGATATACATAATTACATATTAAGTAGAACATGTTATGGTAACTATGAAATCAAATAAGAATATAAAGGGAATGTGGATTACAGACCTTGGATCACAATCTAGAGAATAACATGTTGTGGGCTTATTAATAAACTTAAATGAGTTACGTTATATGATTGAAATTAATAAGCAAGATGAACTTGGTAACTTGAATAAGTAGTCGATGTGAATGAGAATAACCAAGTTAGATGGAAACCCGATGAGATAAAGCAAGCGCATAAAAGAATGTTTAGACATAAGGTCTAATAACATATTAAAATGAGGCGCTTGGACCAGTTCGCACGTTTGAGGGTTAATAACCCAACGGGGTAGATCATCGTGGTGTCATGAGGCACAAGGGGAGCGCACGTCAATCTGATTATTCTATTAGCTCCGAAGAACTAGAAGGGGAAGCACGCAACTTCTTAAGATACGTAAGGTGGTCCTGGTAGTCCTCTGTGTGGTAGCAGATGTTTAGGTAGTGCTCGCAGAGGTTGGGTTTGCATGTTACAACCAGGTGGGTGGGCGTTGACTGCAAAAGTAGCTTTGCAGTTAGAATGCTGTGACGATGTGACCCTAGGGTGATTCGGTGATCCCTTCAACGGGAGGCGAAGTTAGGACCAACAAGGACAGTAGATCGTTAGGTACCCTTCATCGACAACCAGTGGGATGCAAAAAGACTAGATCTAAACCCAAGATTCCATTCACCTTTCACCATCGAGGTACGGTGGTTGAGGGAAGATGCCAACTGGACATTTAGATTGTTTGTTAAGGGCAAGCCGCTTAGCTCTTGTAGTCTTTACTGGTTGAGGGAGGGGCCGAAGTGGGGCTAGCCACCATGAAAAACAGACCCATGGGATATCTGTATTTTGAGTCCTTTAAAGGTGGGCCTGTACAGATATGGAAAAGCTCCCAACCGAGTTTTATGTTTCTTGTATAGCCCTGCCACGGAACTCGGTACACATTAGAGGTTATGTGTGGTTAAGGTATCAAATACGATTGACGATACGTACGTAGGAAAGTCTAGAAACATGCATATCTGCTCTGGGTGGTGTATCGTATACTTGAGGGCATTACTCTATGATGGAAGCAGATTCGATCGAAGGTAGCAGTCCGTACACTTGCGCAACATAGTAATGGCACATATATGCGGAACGTAACATTGTTATATAGAGATTCGTATGTCACTCCGGCGTAGGATGAGGGACTACGTACATTTCTGTGGCATTACGGTGGAGACCAGGCGAGTGGGGTACCATGGGGTGTACCTTAATATTGGAGGTAGCTATATATGTATTGTATTAGGTTAATCCACTGGGACGTAAATGGTTGCGACATGTGTGTAAGACTTGAGTGTTATTAACCCAGGTAAACTAATAAATAAGAAAATGTGATTGAACAGTAAATGTAGGGTTATCCAAAATGTATAGTTTAAATCCAGTACCAGAACTTGTGTTCTGCCCCCCTCCTCATAACATACTCGCAGGTTAGATTTGTGGTAGAGATATGATAGCTTTGGATACTGGTTAGGCAGTATTGTTAATACGGTAAGGCTATACTTTGCTTATATTATACTTTATCCATTCCGCTATGAGATATTTTCTGAGCTATGATATATTTTATATCTCTATCTTATCTACAGGATACCAGAGCAGCCAACACGGGTTTCGATGGATTAGAATTTTGAAGAAAAAAAATTGGTCTGTCGGAATTCCGGTTGTTATAGTGTTTAAGAGACAATTAAAATGGAATTTATATTGAATGGATTATTATTTATTTAATAATCAAAGCAAATGGGATTACATAAATAAATTATAATATTGATTTATTTAAATGAAAAACCAATTGGGATTGATTAACGAGTTAATCATGTTAGAGTTGATCAAGTCAACTGCGTTAACTGAATTGATTATTAAATTAGTTATTAATTTAATGGAGGCAGTTAATGGTGAAGTAAACCATTTTTGTTTTAAATGAATATTGAATTTGATTATTATTTATTTAATAATAATCAAAGTTGTAATATTGGAATATAAAATTTATCATTAAAGGTTTATGAAATCTTAAAGCACTGTTTATAGTTTAATGAATTTTTAAGTGATTTGAGATTAATAATAATACAAGCTTTGTTTAAATTGAATTATAATTAAATTCTTATTGGAATTCTGTTTAATTAGATTTATAAACACAAGATTTGATGAAGTCATAAAAATCCAAGTTTGATTGAATATATTATTGGAACGAGTTATTAGAAATCGATTTCAAATGGAAATAAAAGCCAAGATATGAATTGAAGGAATTAAAACCTAACTAGAGATCGGTTGAGATAAATGATTTTTTGAGTATTTATCTTATGTTGGTTTCGGCCTTCGAGGTTGATATTTAGAAAGAAAAAATTCTTGCTGATTTATGGTTGGGACGGATGAAGGTATGAAATGGAAATCGATCCATAAATGAATACCGTTCAATTATTCAACCATCCAACATAATGTATATATTGTCGTTTTATGTGGATTCAGACGGATGAAATATATATATATGTCATTCGTCCGAATCTATGTAAAACGACAAAATATACATTATATTGAATGTCTGAATGATTGAACGGTGACAAAAATCGGATCTCGAATACATCCAAGCATGGAGCGCGTAAATCTTGTAAGTGCAAATAAATGAGCATGAGCATAATCAGAGTACGAAAATATAACACATAGCGGAAACATAATAGGATAAACTAGTATTAACTAGAGTAACTACCTTTTTAAAGTAAGTCACTTTGCCAATACCGAGCATGAGAGAGAGAATGAGAACCGAAAGCCAAACTTAAACATCTGTGAGAACCTGACCTTCTCTAAAAATCCTGGGTGGTTGTAATGAGGAGGGGGGTCAGAACAAAAAGAATCCGGTGAACAGGAAATGCACTACACAGATGTATCCCGTTTGGTACAACCCAAGATGTACGTCTACCAAGGATAGTGATTCTAGCCTAACCATGTAAATGTTTACGCACGACTCTACTGCTCTTCCCAAAGTATTATTCCCAAAGTATAATATCGAGATAGATTGTTTACGAATATATTTTGAAGCCTTTATACCAGAACATGGCTGGTTATTTAATCGAGGATAGACCCCTAATTACGGAGTTTCTCTCTCTATATATATGTATCCATTCGCTCATCCTTTATTATTTAACGCCTCCCTAATAATAATAATAATAAGGTGGATTCTCCCTGAATAATTAAGACTTTAGGCAGACCCGTTGGTCACTTACTATTCCACGATGATTTATTCAACGTTAACATAAACTAGAGGGCACTAGCTATGGGCCCTGCTAGTTAAGGCTTTCGTCATTCATGCATTAACCCATACCCCCGTGTATGGTGAGAGATGGTACTTTATCGCTCGCTATACCATCTGGCTGACCATATCGAATAATCTCTTAGTCGCTTACTTTGTAGGTTAGGTAGCCATATCTGACGTTTTTTGTTTCCAGGTTTGGGTAGCCCCCCCACACATATGCCATTTAAGGCCCCTAAACTGAAAGACCTACTCTCAGGTGGACTACTCGGTCCAAGCCACTTAAGACCCTAGGAAGTAGACTATACGCGATGACTATTAAGTTCATGCCCTATTAGCCTTTAATACCTCTTCTTATGAGAACGAAGTGGGCTACATTACTGAATCATTCTCGTTTAGTTTCACCTTACGAAAATACTATACGTACACGATTAATTATCATCACGGGTTCCTATGATTAATAATGTTTCACATCATTAACCTACTAAGCCTGATTCTAACTATGAATTGTAAGTTCTATATTAACTAGTACAAATAAAGACAGTTATATCCCCATTACCCTAGGATATTTATTTGATTATTTCCCTAGTTGGACTTAGTATTTAAAAAACAATCATTGCCCATTTATCCCCTTTTTATTTTATTATCTATTCATATGTTTATTGCCCATTATAACCATAATGGTCATATTTTCCTAAGGCAATAATTAACCTTCAATTTCCTTTTATTGCCATTGATTACAATTAATGTCATGTATGAGCCTAATAGCCATAATTTTCCTAAGACATTAATTTTTTATGAATATCCTTATCTTATTAGTCCCTAAGTATCTATTTGTTGCACCCCAACAGACATTACTATTCTTACTTATTTATTTCCTATTATATATACACATATATTTGTGCACCAGACCTCTCACATTAAGTTGACCACTTGTGGATGCTGGATTTGCCAGTCGGTTTTGGGCAGACTTCTACCACAAGTTGAACTTAACCTCATGTCTTAGTACAGTTATATTTACGCACTAGACCCCTTACATTAAGCTGACCACCTGTGGACGCTGGTTTCGCAAGGCGGTTTCGGGCAGACTTCTACCACAAGTTGAGCTTAACCTCGTGTCTTAATGCGGTTATAATTCAAATATCTTAATTGGGGTTTGCAACATTAATCCTAGCTAATTTAGGAATTGTAACCATTAGGCCTAATTAGCTAATTCAATTCAATTTCCCCCATCAACGTCGGTTACAATTGTTCATTTTCCCATATATATATATATACTAATTTATTATGGATTACAGTTACATGTATGATTCCATAAACGAATACCATTCAAACATTCAGACATTCAATATAGTGTATATTTTGTCGTTTTACGTAGATTTGGATGGATGATACATACATACATATATATATATGTGTGTGTGTGTGTGTGCGGTCAGTGTAGTCATCTTTCTTTATTATTATTACTATTATTATTTACTGTTATATTTAAAATTTTGGTTTCATTAATAACCAAACCTACCTTTTTGCATTCAATCTTGCCTAAGGGTTCCAAATCTTAAGAAATACCATTAGTTATAATTATTGTAAATTATTGCTGATAAATGGAAGGCATTTTTCAGAATCACGAGAAATATATATATATATGTTATGTATATTTTGGAATAGTTGATGCAAACTACGCACAAATATGTACATTTATATTTATACGTACATTTGAACAACTTTTCCCTTTTTCAATCTTTTTGTCATATTCCTTTTGAATTCAAATAATGTCTTTTTGTTCAAAAAGAGGAAAATGACATATTTACAACAACTAAACCAAAACCTCAACAACATTGAACAGAAATAGCCATGATTCTTTTTTAATTAAAGTCACAAAATCCAACATTGCTTCTGTTTAATCAAAATCACATAATTTATCTTTTTAACACTGAAACTAGAGATTTGGAAGAAAAGTAACATCTAAACAATGTTATGGGGAATGAGTTATACATCTTCAGTGTTTTACAACAACCACAATATAATTCCAAAATAATTGTAGGCAATATGTGTAAACAATTTAAGTAAATGTAACAACCCGAAAAATCAGAACCAATTTAAATTTTTTATTTTGGCAATTTTAATGAATTTTGAATATTTAAAATGATTTATTTTAAATAATAACGACGAGAAATCTATTTTGAATAGAATTAGAACATATATATTTATTTGAATCGATGTTAGAATATAAATATTTATTTTAATTATAAAATAAATTGGAAATGGCGCAGTAGTTTGAAAATTCGATCTCAAATTTCAAATGAATATACGGGATTAAAAATAAACCGAATTTCAGCAAAACCAAAAACATTAGAATCTATTTGAAAATATATTTCTAACGAATCTAAAAAATCCAAATTTCATAGCGGGAATAAAAAGTTATGTCCAGTTGAAAATTCAGAATAGTCGCTATGGAAAATATAGCCCTTAAAAATGGAAAGTTTGCAAACGACCTCCGTTTCCGACGAAACCACTTTTATTGGAACCAGAATGTCAAATTATTGCTAGATTCCAATTTCCATAATTTTTGAAATCAATATGTGAACGTGGCAAAAGAAAACGTGTTTTGACCATTTCAGTTGAATTGGATCGACCAGAAAATGACCATTTTTCAAACGGTCTTCAAATTTGACGAAATTAGTTTTTTTAGGATCGTATCGTCAAAACATACCAAATTTATTTTTCTAGAATTTTTGGAGTCTGTATGTGGCCCCGATAAATTAAAATGTGCATTCAAATTTAATATATACTGAATTATATTTTAAATTTGATAAAAATAGATCGTAAGTGCCGAATTGTGTTACGAAATATATTCCATTATGTTTGGAATGAGGGTAATTAGCTAGAGGCGACAGTCGTTCGATTTCGCTTGGAGTTCGAATGTAAAGTCAACTTGGAGGAGAATTAAAGAAAAAAATATAATAATATAAATTTACACATACCCCCCTCTTTTATTTCTCCGTTCAGATCAAATGAACAAAATTAAAAAAATAAAACCCATGCGACCCGTTCCACTCCACGCCACCGATCATTGTCGCGCCCTAGGTGGCGCCACCGCCATTGAGACCCCCTCCCCCCAGCGCTAGACCCTCCCTCTGATCTCCTTCTCTCTCTTGTCCTCTTCTAATAAATCCCGTAGCCCCTTACCCCAAAAACCAGATCTGTAGCCGCTACCCCCTCGTTGACCAGAATGCCATTGGCCACTGCACCATCTCCACTCTCCTCCTTGGACGCCAAACACCCCTCCCTTCCGACCGACGCACAACGCCTCAGGCGATCCAAAACCCTAGGAATATTTTACTGTAAGTTCTTTTTTTCCTTTTCCTTTCTTCGATTTAATTCTGAAAAATATATGATTTCAGTTTATAGAAAAATATAATTTTTAGTTTGAAAGTAAATATGATTTTTCTTTGAATGAAAATCGGATTTCTTTGATTTGAAAATATGATTTTTATTGTTGAAAAGAATTGATTTTCATTGTCTAAGAATATAATTTTTATTGATTGAAAATATGATTTTTATTATCATAAAAATATGTATTTTTCATTGATAGAAATATTTGATTTTTATTCATAGGAATAACATAAAAAGAAGTGATTTTTAATTTATATATAACGTTATAAAAATATGAGTTTTATACTATAAACATCGCTATAAAAATATGATTTTTATGCATATGGTTACGAAATAAAAATATGATTTTTATTATTTAGAAAGTGAAGTAAAAATATGATTTTTATATATATGAAGTAGAAATAAAAATATGATTTTTATTTATATTATAGCGATGTAAAAATGTGATTTTAAATATATAATCATCATAATAAAAATGTGATTTTTACTATGAACAACGTGAAAAGGATGGCATTGAATTTCGGGAAAATCCCAGCTATTCAGATTTTCTGAAATGAACTGGAGGAGTGGATCTCAAGGTGAGAACTCCTCACCATATTTTCTTATACAGTTATTTATTTAATAACTGCCTGTATGAACTGCTCCCCATCGTCCACAGACCATGGACGATTTGTTTGATTATTTGGTTTAGTTGATTTATTTGTTTGAATTGGTTTGGGATGAGAATTGAATCAAATTGATTGAGTTGTTATGTGTGTATGGCGCGAGCCTATATCAGGAGAGGGGTAATGCAAGACATTACCCGATTTCGATATCGCGCCGTTATAATACCGAAATTTTCTGAAATAAAAGGTGTTAGTTAAAAAATAACATTTTTATTGAATGAATGAACTGTTAAAAATAGTAAAGTGTTGAAATAAATATTTTAACGTTAAAAATATAATTTTTAACGTATAGAAGAACGGCATAGAATTCTCCTAAAATGAAAATAAATATTCATTTACAAATCAGATGATTTGTTTATGTACACCCATTTGGCAGATATTGATTGGGACGATAAATTTTATACATCGTCGAACTGTACAAATAATATTCAATATTTGTTGGTTGAAACCCCACATGGTTGTTGGTATGATATTTGACGTACACTAATCCCAATTGTTTAGTTGTATGTCGATCGATTGGTTGATAGGCTGTTGTAAGCATTAAATATTTATATTTAATGCTTATGCAGTGTAGAATGCACTATGGATGATGGTTGATTGTGTACCATTGTTGTTGTATACATGTATTATATGAAATCCATATAATCAATACTATATGGTAATTGACTGTGTCTGATTCCAGTTCAGAAAGAATGAATATTTTAAAATAATATTCAAAAAAGAATCAAAATATAATTTTGATGTTCGATTTGGGATGGACACGAATATATTTAAATATATAAAGCCGTGCTAATTAGATTAATGCCATTTTGATGTGAACGATATTTATATCGAATTTATTCATTTTTATAATGAATATCGAAAAGGAGGTGATATCAAAATCTAATGTTTTGAAAATATTATCATTTATATATTAATGATATGGAATATTCAATTTTGATTTGAGATTGAATATGAAGTTGAAGTCGTTTTTGAAAACGAATTTAAAACGATTTATAGAATACATTTTCAAAGGAAATCGACGAAATATATATAATATATATATATATTATATATTAAATGGCCTGAACAGAACGCGTCGTGCCGTGACCGTTCTCGAATTTCGACCATTGACTTTGAATGGACGTTACGGGAGATCCGACCGTCGATTCTCCTAAAACCGGAACCTTTGAGTTCGTATCGAAAAGAGCTTTCCAAGGAATATAAGAGATTTGAAATCTAATGGTTGGATTTGGAATTATGTCCAAATCAAATCTAGGAAAGGTCGTTGTAAGTGCAGTTCGATGACCGTTTATGGAAATCGACTGTACGGGCCTTGATACAATTATTAAAAATATCAATAATTAGTGTAAAATCATAATAAATGATTTGGAAAGAATTATGATGAAAAATTCCATATTTGAAAAGATAAAAATATATTTTTATTGAAATGAACTAGTTATGAACTAGAAGTATGATCCAATATTTTTAAATAAATAAATTGGATTTGAAATGGTTTTAAAAATAACCAGAATTTCCAATATATGAATTGGAATGGATTTGAATTGAAAATATCTTTGGAATATTTCGATAATGGATTCCGTGGTTATACGGACATTGTGGAGGAATCTGGAAGATATATATATATATATCGTTAATCCAATATGACATTTGATGATTTTAGAATTTTATTTTGAATATAAGCCGATATATTTTCTATTCAGAGCCTTGTATTTAATATCAAATGGGATTTTGGGCTTGTCATGAACAGTGTCTTCACTAACACTGTTCTTAAACCTAATTGAGAAAAGATTAAATCTTTTTATTTAGATTTAATGAAGTTTACCGATTAATTAATATTTAATTGGAATTGAATTAATTGAATTTTGGGTTTGTCGTGAATGGTATCTTTAATAATACTGTTCTTAAACCCAAGGGAGTTAAAAAAATTAGAAACTAACTAGAGAATACTTAAGTTGAATGGTTTCCTGGGTATTGATCTGATGTTGGTTTCGGCCTTCTGGATTAATACTTAGGGAATTGTTCTCTTACTGATTTACGGTTAGAGACCGATGGAAATGTGATTTTGGGTTTATCGTGAACCGTGTTTTAAATGACATTGGCTCTTTAACCCAGTTAAAGATATTTATTTCCTGGATTTGAATAATCACTAATATTTATTTTTGGGAAGGTTAAAACTGAATGAGAGTTTTAATGAATCTTTAATTAGATTGAAAAGTGAATGTGATAATTAAAATTATCAATTCAGGAAAATGATCGAAAATGGAGTATCACCAGTTTTGCTCCAAGTGATAGTTAAATCTTTAATTAGATTTGAACGTGAAATGGTAATTAATATTTACCGATAACACTGTGGTGTTAGATATGGAGTATTACCAGTTTTTCTCCATGGGATGAATAGGTTGGGATTGGGAAATATAATAAATGATAACTTCGGTAAGTTTCCCTAATCCCGACTAGTTTTGAAAACCTTAATATGGTTTGAAATTATGAAAAGAATATACTTAATTGGAATGAGGCGTATGTTGTGTTTGTGTAGCACTTGTTTAATTATATATGCGAGTTATTCGAAAAGGCCGGGTTCATACCCATTCTGAAAAACTGATTCGACGATAAGTCGACGATGAAGACGGTGGTTGAAGACCGGAGGTCTTCACATTGTTTGGATGATTACTGATGTCTTGATTGGGCTATACACCCAAGACGAGGTAATAAGTGGTGATCCTCCAGACGTACTTGGAGATCGACGGATATGCGAGGGCCTCTCTCCTGTATTGGACATATGGGATGAGGAAAAAGGTGCCTCCGGTTTCGTTCAGACCCAAAACGAACTTGTAAATGGATTGTGTGTCTGACATTGGATTTTATTCTGTGTTGATTGATTTCTATTAAATATATATCTATTTGGCGGCGGAGAATTTAATCTCTTGCTTAATGCCCTTCTCTGAGACGTATGAGCTCAGAGGTTATATATCGATAGACATCAGTCGCATGGCATGAATTGCCTGTGTGGCATGCTGAGTTGCATGGATCAAGGCTTTTGTTGAAAAGCAAAGTCTTGTGGTTGATTATCAAAACATAGCTTTAGTATAGCGTTGCTTTGTGTATAGCATTAATTCGTGAGCCTCACACCCCGGTGTGAACCAAAAACGGGAGAGGATCCAGGGAGGACATGCATTTCTTTCTAGCTAGAGGTGGCGTCAGCATTTACAAGCCCCGACATCTTACTTATGTGGATGATGGAAAGCGAGGCACAATGGTTATATCGGTCACTACGGTGCCGATGGATGGTTTGGTCAGTATATGACCAGTTTACGCCCCATAGGGCGGGGAGACATATTGTTCAGGGAATTATTAATCCACTTCGTGTGGACCGGCCTTGTGGCTCCTAAGGTGCAGTTGCGGATGTTCCTGAGACATGGGATAAATTGTCTCGAAGCGGTAAGGACGATCCCTTACCTTGGTTCATGATGGAAATCCAACTTCCAATACGACATTTTGCGGTTTTGATTGTAGAGCCTAGTATTGGTGACATGATAGATGGTACCCATGTCGCCTATGATTGATACATTTATATTTGAAGTTGTTTTGACATTATACACTTATAATAGTATCAAATGATTTGTTTTTAAACGTACCAAGCATGTTTGGCTATTATAAGGGAAAAGCCTATTCTCCGGCTTGCGTTGCATTGTGTGATGGGACCTGGGTCTTATAATAGCTTCATTTTTCCAAAAAGCATCACGCTGTTTGTTTTATGCACTAGTATTTTTGGGAGGAAACCCGTTCCGTGTTATATGGCGTGGTCCCTTGATTTACTTCATTTTAAAGTAAGGTTTTAAATAACTGTTTTGGTTCTCACACCAGTCACATGGCTGACCTGGAGTTTATTGTTTTAACCTAAACTCTGGGTGCCCCTATTTTCCACACTGGCAGCTAGTAGTTTTGGTTTTGCAGATTTATATTCACAGGATCCTGGTTTACAGCTGGAACTATACTCGGAAAGCTCTGTATCCGTGTATTTCTTTCAGTTGTGTTATGTATTATTTTTCCGCTGCATTGTAATTTTTAAATCTCTGATATTTATCAAATGTATATTATTTGTTCATACTCTGTATATTCTTGTACTCTGATGTAAATTGTTGTAATAAGAAATAAAATGTTCTTCTGTTTGTGTTCTGATTTGTCTTGTCCTCAAAGCAATCTGTTCCTCTTCTCTTCGGAGACCGTAGAAGTTTGGGTCGTTACAGTAAACCTACAATTTATATTATTGCTAACCACAATTCATAGTTTCCAATTTTTGACAATATTTATTAACAGATCTGATAGGTGCCAATTCAAATTCAGCAATACTATGAACATATATGATGATAATATGCATATATTTTGAGATCTAATTCGAATGAGATAAATAGGCTATTATAATTTTGTATGTAAATATCCCACTCACCTAAAAGCATCTGAATCCGAATAATCTTTTAGGCCTACAGTTCCTAAATTCTTTTAAATCAACAATTAATCTGAAAAGGGGATACTTTCATATTTGTACAATGCAAGAAAATAGGAATAGAGGGGAGGATTTGATGTAGAATAACTTAGCCGTCAGTTCATGTTCTTTCCCATTTAGATCTGATAATCCCTTTCAATGCTATATGATTTATATTTGATTGATTGTATATGAATATATTTTGATTAAGAAATTATATTGCAAGAGAAAAGAAAATGGCAGAGTTTCGCTGTTGCCTACAGATTTGTATGGAAAAGAATGAGGCCTTACCCCTTTATTTATAGAAGTGAAATTAGCCATGAACCGTTAGATTTATTTAAATAAAACTTCTATTCGTTTATATTATATAATATAATGAACTTGCCCCTCAAAACCTAACTGTTACTGGGATGGTCAAAGAGGGAAAGATATATATATATATATTAATTATTCTGTTTATTTATTTCTGTCCATTTTTCGTATTTCATCCTTAACTTTTTCATACGGACTCCGTTCGCGAAACTCCAAACATGAAAGTTGACCAGAATTCTGAGACAAACGCATCGGTTAAAGTTTCATGGTCAAATTCTATCATGTGTAGAAATTCCTATTTTTGAGAATCTAGTTAAATAATTAATCTAGTGTCAAAATTTCGGGTTGTTACATTCTTCCCCCCTTAAAAGGAAATTCGTCCCGAAATTCTGACACCTAGTTATCCTATCCTACACAACCAATTTGTGTACATCCACTTTGCAACCATGTGTATATGTGCACGGTGTACATAAGCATTTCAAACATAAAATATGCATGCAAGATGACTCTAAATTGGGACCTCTATATGTATGCATTGAAATTTTTAAAACACTTTTGAAAAAATAATGCAAAACATCTTAAATATACTGGCAATACTATTTGGATGCAAATTTTGAAAATTATTTTTCATCCATAACCCTCACACAACCATGAATAGAAGTGTGAAGAAACCAAGCTTGCATCCAAACCCTACCATTCAAAACATCACACAATCTAGTCATTTCCTATTTAATTTCTCCTTAACCGAAAAAAAGAGACCAAAGCGAAGAATTTCAACATTTCCTTCGCTTACTAATATTCCATTTCCCACCCTATAGTGGAATTTTCACCTCAACTACCAAAAATACTCCAAAAATTTCTATTTGTAGACTGTAAAGGAAGCTTGAAACAAGCTCTAAAACATAAAACAAATTGATTAATAACTCGTGCGCAGCGTTGACAAGGTATGGAAACAACGTTTTCAGGGCTAAAACTGTCTTTTCCTTGTTGCCGTTATCGTTTTTAACGTATCACTGGTCTGATAAACGTGCACACATCCAAACATCTTCCTTACACGGTTCATGGGACCAAAAATCTAAAAATTTTCATAAAATTAAATTCTTGCTTTTAAAACTTCTTATTATTATTTTGAAATTTTCCTTTCACTCGTTGCTTCACTCTCCATACTTAACAACCCGGAAAATCAAAACAATTTTAAATTTTTATTTTGGCAATTTTAATGAATTTTTAATATTAAAAATTATTTATTTTAAATAATAATAATGATGAGAAATTTATTTTGAACATAAATAGAATGTATATAGTTATTTGAATCGAAGTTAGAATATAAATATTTATTTTAGGCATAAAATGAATTGGAAATGGAATTGTAGTTTGAAAATTCGATTTCAAATTTCAAATGAATGTACAGGATTCATAATAAACCAGATTTTAGTGAAACTAGAAATATTTGAATCTATTTGAAAATATCTTTCCAATGAATCTGAAAAATCCAGATTTCATAGCGGGAATAAAAAGTTATGTCCAGTTGAAAATTCAGAATAGTCGCTATGGAAATATAGCCCTTAAAAATAGCTATTTTGCAACCGACCTCCGTTTTCGATGAGACAACTTTTGTTGAATCCGGAATGTCAAATTATTGCCAGATTCCAAAATTCATAATTTTTGGAATTAATATGTAAGCGTGGTGAATGTAAACGTGTTTGGCAATTTCAATTTGAATTTAATCGACTAGAAAATGACCATTTTTCAAACGGTCTCCAAGTTTGATGAAATTAGTTTTGTTAGGACTATATCATCAAAACATATCCAGGTTTATTTTTCTGGAATTTTTGGAGTTCGTTTGTGGCCCCGATAAATTAAAATGGACATTTGAATTTAAAATATAGTGATTTATATTTTAAATTTAGCGGAAACTGATCATAACAGCTGAATTAAGTTAGGATACATATCTCATTGTGTTCGGAATGGGGGTAATTAGCTAGGGGCGACATTCGTTGGGTCTCGTTTGGAGATCGAATGAAAAAGTGACTTAATAGAAAATTAAATATATATATATATATATATTTCCTTTCCCTCTTCTCTCTCATACGCAGATCGCATTATAATAAAAAAGGGGAAAAGAAGAACGACAGGGGGGAGGAGACCGCCGCAGCCAGCACCGCACGTCACCGTCGCCTATCTCCCCCGCGTCATCCTCCACCTCCCCTTCCTCTCCATCGCCTCCTCCCTCCTTTTCAAGTTTAAAACCCCCAAACCCTGAACCCATCTGACACCACGGCCGCCACGGGCTCGCCACCGCCGAGCCGACGTCCAGCCCTTGCCGCCACCTACCCCGTCGCCCTCTCCAACAGTGGACCCCCCTCTCCTTCTAAAATCCAATTTCAACGAAGAAAAAAGTGAGTTTTTATTTTATTTATTATTTAATTTTCTTTTCCGTTTTATATATTTTTATAAATAAAAAGATTAGGATTTTTATAATTAAAAAGCTAGGCTTTGGAAAACAAATATAAAAAGATATGATTTTTATTAGTAGATAAAAATTTGATTTTTATAATAAAGTAGCGAAGATAAAAATATAATCTTTATATAATAGAGAATATAAAAATATTATTTTTATGCATGTAGCAAGTTAAAAATATAATCTTTATATAATAGAGGAAATAAAAATATTATTTTTATGTATGTAGCGAGTTAAAATTACGATTTTTATATAAATGGCTTTGAAATAAAAATATGGTTTTTATTTCATAAATAACATTATAAAATGTGATTTTTATAGTGTTAAAAGAAAATTTGATTTTTATAGCGTTGAAATAAAAATGGGATTTTAATATAAAAATCGTATGAAACAAATTGCGATGGAACATACAGAAATCAAATCCAAATTCGAACCATTCAGAAATAAGGAATGGAGGAGTGGATCCCAAAGGTGAGAACTTCTCACTTTAAATTTATTTTCTAGTTAAAATATATACTAGGATGTAGACGGTGCTTAGCAGCACCCGACACCCGGCGTCCACAGACCATGAACAACTTGTTTGATTGTGTTGTGTTGTGGATATAGATTGTTCTTGTGATGTAAAGGAAAATAAAATATTCATGTGGTGAAATAAATATTATATAGTTAAAAAATATAATTTTAACGTGTATATAAATAAAATAAATATTCATTTACAAATCGGACGATTTGTTTTTTTACACACATTTGACTAATATGGATTGGGACGATATATTTTACACATCACCCGACTGCACAAATAAATCTGTGTTTGTTGTTTGAAAAGCCCACATGGGTATTGGGATGATATTTGACGTACACTAATCCTAATTATTTAGTTGTTTATCGATCGATTGGTTGACAAGCTGTTGTAAGCATTGATTATTTATATCTAATGCTTATGTAGTTATGTAATGCACTCTGGATGATGGTTGACTGTATTTGATTGTTGTTGCATACATGTGTTGTATGAAATCCATATAAATAAAATTATATGGTAATTGACTGTGTCCGATTCCAATTCGGAAAGAACGAATATTTTAAAATGGAGAATAACGAATATTTTAAAATAGATAATACTTTAAAATAATATTCAGTAATGGATCAAATGTGATTTTGATGTCCGATTTGGGATGGACACGAGATTTGAAATCTAATAGTTGGATTTGAAATTATGTCCAAATCAAATTTGGAAAAGGTCTTTGTAAGTGCATTTCAATGACCGTTTATGGAAATCGACTGTACGGGCCTTGATAAAATTATTAAAAAAAACAATAATTTGTGTAAAATCATAATAAATGATTTGGAAATAAATGAGATGAAAAATTCCATATTTGAAAAGATAAAAATATATTTTTATCAAAATGAACTAGTTGTGAACTAGATTTATAATCCAATATATTTAAATAAATAATTTGGATTTGAAATGGTTTTAAAAATAATCAGAATTTCCAATATATGAATTTGAATGGATTTGAATCGAAATCATCTTTGGAATATTTCGATATTGGATTTCGTGATTATGCGGATATTGTTATGGAAATTTGGAAGATATATTTGTATCGTTATTTCCAATACGATATTGGTTGGTTTCAGAATTTGATATTGAATATAAGCCGATATAATTTCTATTCAAAGCCTTGTATTTAATATCAAATGGGATTTTGGGTTTGTCGTGAATGGTGTCTTTCTTAACCCTGTTCTTGAACCCCATGTGAAGAATTAGCAATTAATTAACATTTAATTGTAATTGAAAATGGAATGTGAGTTGGGTTTGTTGTGAACTGTGTTTTTAACGACATTCGTTCTTTAACTCGATTTACAGTGAAATGTGATTTGGAATTTATAAATCTTTTTATTAAGATTTAATGGGAATTTTACGAAGTAAAATTTCCAATCTAATATATTAAATTGCAATTGAATGGAATTCGATTTGATAATAATCGAAATGAGCTCATGTGGAGGAAAACTGATAATATATATGGAATTTAAAAGGCTTTGTCATTATTCCATTTATATTATTAGTCGGATATAGGATTTGATATTGATTATATATTGATCTATTTCCCATGAAGATTCCATAATTAATGGAATGTGATTTGGGTTTACCATGAACCGTGTTTTAAATGACATTAGTTCTTTAATCCAGTTAAACACAGGATTACATGTCTAACATTGTATTTCGAACTGTATGGTTGATCTCTACTGAATATATATCTGTTTGGTGGCGGAAAATTTATTCTCTTGCTTAAAACCCCTTCCTAAGACGTACAAGCTTAGAGGTTATATATCGATAGAAATCAATAGTACGGTGTAGATTGCCGATGCGACATGTTAGTGTTTCCAAAGTTAAATAATCATTAATACTGATTTTTTGGAAGATTAAAACCAAGTGGAGTTTTAACGAATCTTTAATTAGATTGAAATGTGGATTGATAATTTAAATTATCAAATTTGGAAAATGATCGAGAATGGAGCATCACCAGTTTTACTTCTAGCGATAGTTAAGTCTTTAATTAGATTTGAATGGGAAACAGTAATCAAATTTACTGATAACATCGTGGTGTTAGATACGGGGTATGACCAGTTTTGCTCCATGGGATGAATAGGTTGGGATTGGGAAATTAAACAAAGATTACTTCGGTAAGGTGCGTTAATCCCGACTAGTTTGGAAAACCTTAATGTGGTTTGAAGGATATCCAAAGGAAGATTAAAGAATAAATTTTAAAGAATTTATCTTTGATAAAATTAATGGGAACATATCCTTAAGGATATGAATATTCAAATAAAAGCATATTCTGAATTGGAATGAGGCATATGTTGTGTTTTTATAGCACTTGTTTTATATATACGCGAGTAATTCGGAAAGGCCGGGTTTATACCCATTCTGAATAACTGATTCGACGATATGTCGATGATGAAGACGGTGGTTGAAGACCGGAGGTCTTCACATTGTTTGGATGATTACTGATGTCTTGATTGTACTGTACACCCAAGACAAGGTAATAAGTGGTGATCATCCATACGTACTTGGAGATCGACCGGATATGCGAGGACCTCTCTCCTGTATTAGACATATGGGACGAGGAATAAGGTGCCCCTGGTTTCGTTCAGACCTAGAACTTACTTGTAAATGGACTGTGTGTCTGATATTGGATTTTAGTCTGTGTTGACTATTAAATATATATCTGTTTGGTGGCGGGGAATTTGTTCTCTTGCTTAACGCCCTTCTCTGAGACGTACGAGCTCAGATGTTATATATCGATAGATATCAGTTGCATGGCGTGATCTACCTGTGTGGCATGCCTGAGTGGCAAATGATTAAGGCTTCTATTGAAAAGAAGAGTCTTGTGGTTAATGATCAAAGCACGGCCTTAAATGGCATAGTATTTTGTATAGCGTTAATTCACGAGCCTCACACCGCGGTATGAGTTAAAAACGGGATAAGGGACCCAAGGAGGACATGACGTTTCTTTCTAGCTATGGGTGGTGTCAGGATTTTGCAAGCCCAAACATTTATAATATTTTTACCTTTGTGGTTGTTGGAATGCGAGGCGCCTCAGATATATCGGTCTCTATGGAGCCAATGGATATAGGTCCTATAAGACTGGGAAACGTGTGTTCATGAATTGTCAATCCTCAAACATAAGGGAGGACCGGCCTTGGAGGATCCAAGGGTCTTCTACGGGAGATCCTGAGGCATTTGCTAGAGTGTCTCGAAGCCTGCGAGGAGTACATCCCTTTCCTCGACTCTTGACGGAAATCCAATTCCCGATACGTGACATTGTGGTTTTGATTGTAGAGCCTAGTATTTGCGACATGATATATGGTACCCATGCCGTTTATGATTGATACATTTATATTTTAAGTTATTTTCATACACTTTACACTATAATAGTATCAAAATGATTTGTTTTAAACGTACCAAGCAGGTTTGGCTATTATAAGGTAAAACCCTATCCTCCAGCTTGTGTTGCATTGTGTGATGGGACCTGGGTCTTATAATAGCTTCATTTTTTCAAAACACATTGCGCTATTTATTCTATGCACCGGTATTCTTGGGAGGAAACCCTTCCGTGTTATATGGCATTGTCCCTTGATATACTATATTTTAAAGTAAAGTTTTAAATAACTGTTTTGATTCTCACAAAAGTCACATGACTAACCTAGAGTTTATTGTTTTAACCTAAACTCTGGGTGCCCCTATTTTCCACACAGGCAGCTAGCAGTTTTGGTTTTGCATATTTATATTCACAGGATTCTGGTTTATAGCTGGAACGATATTCGGAAAGCTTTGTATCCATTTATCTCTTTCAGTTGTGTTTTTGTATTATTTTCCACTACATTGTAATTTGTAAATATCTGTTATTTATCAAATGTATATTATTTGTTCATACTCTGTATATTCTTGTACTCTGATGTAAATTGTTGTAATAAGCAATAAAATGTTCTTCTGTTTGTGTTCTGATTTGTCATGTTCTCAACTCAATCCCGGCTTTCCTTTACAGGGAGGTTCTGGTCGTTTCAGTTGGTATCAGAGCTTTGGTTTATAGAGCTCGAGAACAAGAAATATTAGAACCGAATGAAAGAATTCATCAGAAATTGGATTAGTAATATCCAATGAGGATGACTCGTTAGAGATGGAATCAGTAGTATCTTAGAATGAGTCGAAAGAGTGTTATTTTCAAAATAAAAGTGAAAACAAATTTTGCTTTGGAAATTTAAACCATTTCATACGTATTTGAATATTATTTTATATTGATTTCGGACAATCCAGTATATAAAGAATTTGCATATACACCTTGCAAACGTGTATACGAAGCCTTAATATGCTGGATAGATATAGATTCACGCTCTAGTCACCCGGACATGATTCTGATGAGAGCGCGCCATCATCAGTATTCATGACCGAGTTTCAAAAGTGAGATGTCTACATATTTCCAATTGACTTGTCTGAGAACCAAAACTAGAAAGGGTTATAGTTGTGAATGGGCATCGAAAACAAGATTTTGTGTGTGTGTGTATATATATATATATCAAAGTTATGAATTTGAAAAAATAATCAACTAATTGATTGCTGGTTGTGTTGTTTGATTATTGGTTTGATTAATTAAAATTTTGAACCATTAAGCCAAATTGAATCAAATATTGTACTGAGTTGGAAATTGTTTAGAAATGCATACATGTATATATATACGCATTGTTGAACAGGTTACGGATAAACTGCTAAGAAGAAAAATAAAATTTTATGCCCGAAAAATAGGTACATGTTTACTAATTTTTTTTTTAAATGTATATGAGCTTAAGGCTGGCCGCTTGGCAATTTTCTTTTTCTTTTAAAATGTTTATGAGCCTAAGGCTAGCCGCTTGGCAATTTTCTTTTCCTTTTAAAATATTTATGAGTCTAAGGCTGGCCGCTTGGCATTCTCTTTTTCTTTTTGATTGGTGAGGGCCCTGCGTGGTGAGTTGCGGTTTTAAATGTCTCCCCGTATAAAGGAGGTTATGGCAAAAAAATTCAAAAATTTAGGGTGTTAGCCAAATTTTTGAAGAATTGGAAAATTCTTAGAAGCTGAAATGTTGAAGAATGAATGCTAGAATGAAAGTTGAGTTGATTAGTAAAACAACTTTTAGCTCCGTTCCTTTTCGAGGACGAAAAGATTTTAAGTGGGGGAGATTGTAACAACCCGGAAAATCAGAACCAATTTAAAATTTGTATTTTGGCAATTTTAATTAATTTTGAATATTTAAAATGATTTATTTTAAATAATAACGACGATAAATTTATTTTGAATAGAATTAGAACGTATATATTTATTTGAATCGAAGTTAGAATATAAATATTTAT
The DNA here is from genome assembly GCA_030737875.1 of Allium sativum. Classification (NCBI taxonomy): domain Eukaryota; kingdom Viridiplantae; phylum Streptophyta; class Magnoliopsida; order Asparagales; family Amaryllidaceae; genus Allium; species Allium sativum. The sequence goes on from CM060916.1 coordinate 590,220,460, forward strand.
TTTAATTATAAAAGGAATTGGAAATGGCACGGTAGTTTAAAAATTCGATTTCAAATTTCAAATGAATGTACAGGATTCATAATAAACTGGATTTTAGTAAAACTAGAAATATTTGAATCTATTTGAAAATATCTTTCCACCAAATCTGAAAAATCCAGATTTCATAGCGGAAATAAAAAGTTATGTCCAGTTGAAAATTTAAAATAGTCGCTATGGAAATATAGCCGTTAAAATTAGCGATTTTGCAAATGACCTCCGTTTTCGATGAGACCACTTTTGTTGAATCCGAAATGTCAAATTATTGCTAGATTCCCAAAATCAAAGTTTTTGGAATTAGTATGTAAGCGTGGTGAATGTACACATGTTTGGCAATTTCGGTTTGAATTCATTCGACTGGAAAATGACCGTTTTTCAAATGGTCTCCAAATTTGATGGAATTAATTTTGGTAGGACCGTATCGTCAAAACATAGCCATGTTTATTTTTCTAGAATTTTTGGAGTCTGTATGTGGCCCTGATAAATTAAAATGGACGTTTGAATTTAAAATATAATGATTTATATTTTAAATTTAGCGAAAACTGATCGTAATAGCTTAATTGGGTTACGATATATATCCCATTGTGTTCGGAATGAGGGTAATTAGCTAGGGCGACAGTCATTGGGTCTCGTTTGGAGATCGAATGAAAAAGTGACTTTATGGGAAATTAAATTAATTAATTATATGTATAAATATATATTTATATTTCTTTTCCCTCTTCTGTCTCATACACAGATCGAATTATAATTAAAAGGGGGAAAAGGAGAACGAAGGGGGGAGGGGAGAAGACCGTCGCCGCCAGCACCGCCGCCCATCTCCCCCGCGTTAGCCTCCACCTCCCCTTCCTCTCCATCACCTCCTCCCTCCTTTTCAAATTTAAAACCCCCAAACCCTGAACCCATCCGCCTCCACGGCTACCCACAGCCTCGCCACCGCCGAGACGATGACCAGTCTCTACCTCCACCTACCCCGCCGTCCTCTCCAACAGCCAACAGTGGACCCCCCTTCTCCTACTAAAATCCAATTTCAACAAAGAAAAAAGTGAGTTTTTATTTTGTTTTATTTATTATTTAATTTTCTTTTCAGTTTTATATATATTTATAAATAAAAATATTAGGATTTTTATAAATAAAAAGTTAGGATTTGGAAAAATAAATATAGAAAGATATGATTTTTATTAGTAGATAAAAATTTGATTTTTATAATAAAGTAGCGAAGATAAAAATATAATCTTTATATAATAGAGAATATAAAAATATTATTTTTATGTATGTAGTGAGTTAAAAATATAATCTTTATATAATAGAGAATATAAATTTATTATTTTTATGTATGTAGCGAGTTAAAAATATAATCTTTATATAATAGTGAATAAAAAAATATTATTTTTATGTATGTAACGAGTTAAAAGTATGATTTTTATATAAATGGATTTGAAATAAAAATATGGTTTTTTTATATAAATAACATTATAAAATGTGATTTTTATAGTGTTAAAAGAAAATGTGATTTTTATAGCGTTGAAATAAAAATGGGATTTTTAATATAAAAATCGTATGAAACAGATTGCGATGGAACCGACGAGAATCAAATCCAAACCCGAACCGTTCAGAAATGAGTAATGGAGGACTAGATCCCAAAGGTGAGAACTTCTCACTTTAAATTTGTTTTCTAGTTAAAATATATACTAGGATGCAGACAGTGCTTAGCAGCACCCGACACCAGGCGTCCACAGACCATGAACGACTTTTTTGATTATGTTGTGTTGTGGATATAGATTATGCTTGGGATGTGAAAGGAAAATAAAATATTCATGTGCTGAAATAAATATTTTATAGTTAAAAATATAATTTTTAACGTGTATATGAATAAAATAAATATTTATTTACAAATCGGGCGATTTGTATTTGTACACACATTTGACTGATATGGATTGGGACGATATATTTTACACATCACCCAACTGCACAAATAAATCTGTATTAGTTGTTTGAAAACCCCACACGAGTATTGGGATGATATTTGATGTACACTAATCCCAATTATTTAGTTGTATGTCAATCGATTGGTTGACAAGCCGCTGTAAGTATTGATTATTTATATTTACTGCTTACGTAGTTGTGTAATGCACTTTGGATGATGGTCGACTGTATTTGATTGTTGTTGCATACATGTGTTGTATGAAATCAATTTAAATAAAATTATATGGTGATTGACTGTGTCTGATTCCAATTCAGAAAGAATGAATATTTTAAAATAACGAATATTTTAAAATGGCGAATAATGAATATTTTAAAATAGATAATACTTTAAAATAATATTCAGTAATGGATCAAAATGTGATTTTGATGTCCGATTTGGGATGGACACGAAAATATTTAAATATATAAAGCTGTGTCGATTAGATTAACGCCATTTTGACATGAATGATATTTATATCGATTTTATTCATTTTTATAATGAATATCGAAAAGGAAGTGATTTCAAAATCTAATATTTTGAAAATATTATCATTTACATATTAATGGTATGAAATATTCAATTTTGATTTGAAATTGAATATGAAGTTGAAATCGTTCTGAAAACAATTTATAAAATACGTTTTAAATGGAAATCGACAAAATATAATAAATATTATATATATATAATGGCCTGAATAGAACGCGTCGCACCGTGGTAGTTCGCGAATTTCGACCATTGACTTCGAATGGACATTATGGGAGATCCGACCATCGGATTCTCCTGAAACCGGAACCTTGGGTTCGTATTGAAAAGAGATTTCCAACGAATACAAAAGATTTGAAATCTAACGGTTGGATTTGGAATTATGTCCAAATCAAATTTGGAAAAGGTCGTTGTAAGTTTAGTTCGATGATAGTTTATGGAAATCGACTATACAGGCCTTGATAAAATTATTAAAAATATCAATAATTTGTGTAAAATCATAATAAATGATTTGGAAAGAATTAAGATGAAAAATTCCATATTTGAAAAGATAAAAATATATTTTTATCAAAATGAACTAATTATGAACTAGATTTATAATATAATATTTTTAAATAAATAATTTGAATTTGAAATGGTTTTAAAGATAACTAGAATTTCCAATATATTAATTGGAATGGATTTGAATCGAAATCATCTTCGGAATATTTCGATATTGGATTTCGGGATTATGCGAATATTGTTATGGAAATTTGGAAGATTGTTAGACCAAAAATTGGCTCTAACACCCAAATTAGATATGAATTCAATGAAATAGAATCAAAAAGCAATAAAGAACACGCAATTTATAGTGGTTCGGCGTTAACGAGTCTACGTCCACTTTGTTTTCTTTTAATTGATGATTTGAATACAAATACAACAATGATTCTCACTCAACCTCACAATTACAGTGCATAAACTCACTCAAATCTCTCAAAAATGGACTTTAAGAGATGATTTTGATCTGAATATGATTGTAGAATTCGGCTATGGAGGAAGTATGGACTGAGAATTTGCCAAAAGATCCTTTCAAATGCCTCTAGGTGGTGTATTTATAGGTGAAGAATCTCCTCGAAGTGGCTCCGGTTCGGAATTGCGTGGCATCCATCCCTTGAGAGTCGGGTTCGGAGGCTCCAAAATGGTTACAACGCATTGATTTAGTAGGAGATCATGGGAGAAATAGTCAGATCTTGTCCGAGTCTTCATGGGATACGTGCAACAACGACTACAAATTCAGAGGGAAAAATGGGTTCGGATCGGGGCCTCTGATCCGACCCGATGATGCAACTTGCTGTCCTTTGATGTTGCTGACGTACTCATCCGATCCGAACCGATGGGATTGCTTACTTTCTTCTGATGTCGCTGAAGTGTTCCTCTGATCCGAACCGCCGCAGCCACCTGCTTTATGATGCTGCTGCCATACTCTTCCGATCCGATGTAATCTCTGCATTCTTGATCGTTACTCACCTCCTGCGCTATCTTCCTCCGATCCGGTCCGATTGGTGTCTTTTTCACTATTTGCTCTTTGTGTAGCCTAGTTCACAAAGTAGGCTAACATTTTGCCCCCTCGAAGTACACTCTTATCTGAGATAAAGTGTGTTTCGAAGCAGTTCACGAAATATCTTTTGAACTAGAATCATTGAATGATCACTTCCATTTACTTGTAGTGTTGTGTCACTTCATAACATCGTGGCTTTTGCTGCTTATATATATATCCATAATCCATATGAATTACTTTCTTCATTTTCAAACAACTTTGAGAACTTTTATTTCACGCCCAGTGATTCTTCCAGGTAAGCTTTTTCTTTACTTTTCCTCAAATTCTGCCTTCATGATAAGTCTATGAGCATAACCTTCTTCAGTTCGGATCCCGATCCGAACGGATTTCTCTTCTACACTGCTTATCAATGGGCTAACAGGCCATAGTTCCTTTGCGGGCTTGACTTCCGGTACGATCGGGTCAGTGGAAATTGAGGAAATCGGGAATACGAGTAGTCACCGCAGCTTTGTATAAATCTTTCCTCCATCTTCTTCTTTCATTATTCTCGTCCAACAGAATTCACACCAAAACCCTAGAATTTCAAAGGCTCCGAAACTTTTCTCGTTCTTCCTTAAATCAAACAAATTGGTAGGTTAAAAGCTCGAATTACCTTACTGTAATCTATTTCGATTTACGTTTGTGGCAAAAATGGATAATTCGATCATGGCGTTGCCTGATTTGAATGCCTCGGCCTCCTCTCTTCTCGCCGTCATCGCTGGTGGCTCTGTCACCACTTCGAAGCATGGAGAGAGAGAATTAGGGTTCTATGGTAGGCTTGAGCACGTAAGTGCTTAGCTTCGATTGGGTTTTGTGAAATTGAATCGGGTTCAGCGTTGGTTCAGCGAGGTGGAGAAGGAAGGAGATGAAGGGGAAGAGAGGAGCTGGGATCGGTTCGGATGAAGAAGCGTTGAAGTGAAAGAAAAGGAGAGGTATTTACATAACTGGATTGGGTTGGAGCAAAAGAAAAAGAAAAAAAGAGGAAACAAAACCCACTTAACTGGATCGGATGGTGTTTACAAGACCGGATCGGGTCGGAGCAGAGAAAGGTAAAGAAGAAGGGGAAGACAAAACTCACATGTTCGGATCGGATGGTAATAAGAGACAAAGAGAAGAAAGATTACTCAAACTAATCCGATCCTCTTTGAAAGCCTACATCCGAGTCGATCCGGATCAACTCACTATCCGATCGAAACATGACTTTGCCCTCCGATCCGATCCCAATGCAGACGTCCGAACCGAACCGAACCGAAGCAGCCTAACTTAATATGCAAAAAAAATTCAACTATCTTAATAAATGCTTGACATAGCCTTCAACTTGACGAACAGTTAGGATAGCGCCTTTCGAACATGACAAATATAAGAATCGTTCTGAACATTACTGCTTCCTTGGACCTTTACATTATGCTTTCATGTATTTACTTTGCATTTTTGTCACACGTAGCACACACTTTAGTTCACATACACACACGGGGGACACGGGCAACTTTACTCTAATCCTTGCCATTGTTTCTTCAATAGTCTTGCGATCATGGCCAAGAGACGTTCTTCCAGACTAGAAAAGAAGACAGAAATTGCAGAAACTTCTGAGAAATATACTCTCGATGACATATCTTCCTTTTCAGACCCTGAATGGGACGATGAGGGCCCAGATTATGAAATAGGAACGCATAACAATGAAACATCTTCGGACAGCGAAGCTTCTCTGGGCTATGAGGAGGAAGGAGGGATTGGAGATTACCAAGCCCCTGACGAATTTGAGTCTGCCATTATCTTGGAATCACCCATGGACTCTGTTGAATCAACGATCGACGATGATAGACTTGCTCGCATTTGTCTAAAGCACGGTATACTAGAAGGGATACTCTGGTGCTGTCGAAAACTGACCGTCCTCACAGTCCTCCAGAAGGATTTATGGAAATCACCCGATTGATGTGCATGGTTGGGGCTATTCCACCGTTTTCTCCTTTTGTTGTCGACTTTCTAATACAGATGCGGATTGCCCCCATGCGGCTGCATCCCAACTCCTATGCTTACCTATATACCTTATATGTAGCATACCGCGAAATTTTAGGTACCAAGCTCACTTTCGATGATGTTCATTTCTTTTATAACTTCAAGCATCGGACTCGAGAAACTCCTTCTTTCTCTTACTTCGAATCAGTCCCAAAAAGGAAAATAATTTCAGCGCCGTTCAGCAGCAAGGCCGGCGATTCCAAGCTGGAATGGTTTTATATAAGGCAACAACCCGGATGTGCCAGGAGATGGACAAAATCAAGTAAAGCATTGGTTTTCTAAATCTCAACTCTGAATGTTCACGCCAACACATTGATCCGTTTTCTTTTTGTTTGCAGTTGATAATCCAAAACAAATATTGGGTCAAGCATACTTTGATCGGATGCATCAGCTCCTTAATGGTGACCAAAAATTTGTAACCATTAATGAAGTCCTTAAGGATGAATACCTTCATCATCACGGGCTACTGTCCATTACCCATAGCATAGGTCACGGGTCGGGTCCATATGTATACATCCCTCCAGTGGATGTAATTCCAGAAATGGGCGAGAGCTCGAAAAGCCCTACAAACCTTCTCCATCTTCGACTCAAGACGATGAGCTGGCCAACATAGCCGAAAAACACAGAGAGGGGTACACGACGCTATTTCTCCTGAGAAATTTTTATCTCCTAAAGAACTGCCAACAGACGCTTCCCAAGGAGATGCCCCTACTACCGATGATCCTACATTTCAGGGCTTAGGAGATCTCCCCCTACCTGAAACTATTTATACCTCCAAGGATTTTGGCACAAATCCTTTAGTTTTTACTTCTTCAGAGGAGACTACTCCTGTTAAGGCCAAAGAGCCCACTCACATTGGCTTGGCTTCAGACTCGGGTTTGTCGGGGGGCACACCACTTAGGATGCACTTAACACAATAGCACCACACTTCACAGAACTTACTTCTCATGAGAATACTGATTCTGAATTCCACTTGCATTGTTGCGCAGGTACAATGTCTTGCCCTCATTATGACATCAGGAAAATTCGTCGCAGCATGACTAGGCCCCCTTCTGATGTTGAGCATGATCACCGCGAAAGCCGGGGTAGAGAGGATAGAAGGCCTTATGACTCTTATCAGTCGCGGACCTCGCGCTCTCGCTCTCCCGTTCGGTCAGATCCAGAGCGATACAAAAGCTACAAAGGTCGTCGAGGAGATGATACGTCGCAGTCAAAAGATCAAACCTCTCCTCGAGAAAAATGCAGTAGGGAAAGGAGCCCGCCGAAAGATACAGACTCACGAGGCAAGCATAAGGTTTCTGCTAAGCGGCCTACGAAGGGTGAGCAGGCCATTGTGCCCGCTACACATAAGGATACCGAGCTAACATTCCCCGCACCTCCGCCATTGGATTCTGAAACTAAAGTTAAGCAAGCATACCTGAGGAGCAGCTCCCCGAACACTATTTTGAGAACCTGACTTTCTTACCTGCTCTCGAGCCTATTTTCTCAAGGTGGGCCAATGAGGTCAAAGCAAAGATTGACGCAGTCGAAAAACAATATACGGAGATGTTCAAGTATTCACGTAACCACTCCAGAATCATCCGAACTCTAATTACGGATACTAGCTCGATGAAAAAGACTGCAGAAGCCCACGCAAAAGCCTTGAAAAACTTGGGGAAAGACCTTGAGGATACACAGGCCCAACTTGATATTGCTCAAAGGGATGCTGCCAACTTCAAGCAGCAATTAAAAGAGCTACAAAAACGTTATCATGACTTGCTCGAGTCTCATAGTCAAGAGCGCTCAGAGCTGAAGAAGCAAGCAGAAGATGCTAAGTCGGATAACGCCAAAATGCAACCTTCTTATGCTGCTCTTGAGCGAGAAAAGGTCGAGTTAGAGAGGAAGAATGCTGAATTGGAGAAGAAAAATGCCGACTTGGCTTCCAAGTTGATGGAGGCCAAAAACAGGGCTGCCCTAGCGGAGGGTAATGTTGAAAGTGTCATTAAGTCGGCCGAAGAGACCCGCAAGCAGTTGTCAGAGACCCAGGAAGATGTGCAGGGTTTCGGCGAATTAATGATCGAATTTTTTGCGCATATAATTCTCCACTGAAACATCTCTTGGATCGAAGATTATCCGACTACCTTGGTTCACGTGTGGAGCCAAATTATTGAATGGGAGAAAGAGGAACTCAAGGTAGATTCCGTCGATGAAGACAAGCTCATGGAAAAATATCTAAGAGATGATGAGCCGGCACGTCTGGCTGAGGGGCGTCGCCTCATCGCTGCTGCCATGGAGGAGGAAAAGAGGATGGCCAAACAAAAGCATATCTCCGAGGCTGGTTCTTCTTCTACTGCCGCTGAAACTCCTGAAGTCGAGGGATACGACCCCGAAAACCCGGCGATCCCTCAGGCATCTCTTTTATCCCCCATTCCCGAGACGGCGTCAGAGACGGCAGTTACTCCTGCTGAGAAATCATCGGAAGGTATCTCTACCTTTTCACCCCAATTCGTCAAAGCTGTCTCCACTTTTCATTACATAATCGGGCAATCAATGAAGGATCCTTTATTTTCTCCTGAGTTGACAACTGTTGCTTCTCATTCTGTAGGTGTTGAACCGTCCGAGAAGGTAGACGTGCCTCAGGGAACCACCGCCGGAGCAAAGTCAGTGGAGAAGGCTGAAGGAGAAAAGGATAAGGCTGATGCTCCTCATGATGGCGAGATGATAGACGCCTTGAAAGATGATGGCGGTAGCGAGGGGCATGGGGAAGACCCTGATGTGGCTATAGTCGAGGATCCAAAAAGCGCTAATGACATCACTTTGGCTGATATGAAAGCCGAACAAGATAAACGTATGCAACTAAAGGTTGAAGACCTGGACCCCGAAAGCCTTAAGCCTCATGCCGTGGTGGACCCTGGATCTAGGTTAGTTGTTAAGCTTTCAACTAGATCTATTACAGAAGAGATTGCTAAAAAGTCTTCTCTTGATTCCAGCATTCCTTCTCCTGGGAAAAAACCAACTGATTCTACCACTTCGGCTACAGGGAAGAAAAAGTTGAAACGCGTTATGACCGAAGCTGAAAAGGAGTCTAAGGCTACTCAGAAAGCTGCCAAAAAATCCAAGTCTGATATGAAGCCAAAATGATGAAGTGTTTCGTCTTATTTTGGCATTCAATTGGTTCGTAATTGTTGTAGCGAGTGCGGCCCTCGCATCTTCTTTTTTGCTTGTTTTCCTTGTACAAACCCACACGTTTGTAAATAAAAATAACTTATTTCCTGCAATGCCCGATAGTAGTAAGTTCAACACTTATGTAAAAATACAAAAGCATGTCATACTAAAGTTATGTAATGAAGTCATGATGGAGGGGAATATGTGTGTACTTGTATGCCCCCAGTCAATCTTGAATAACTGAGGGAGAACTATTCAAGATTAAATTAAAAAGTCCAAATGTCCCCGATTCTCTGACGGGGGTCATATTCCTTTCGTCATTGACGCCTGTTCTTTCTGGTCTGGCATCTTTATACTCTCCTGTCTCATATCCAGGTTAGAGTTTTCGTTGAGGCGGTCTCTCATCTGGGTGCACCTTCACACCTCAGAGGACGTCGTCTTCCCATCCTTTATACTCTCTCTCAATTCTTGAGAGTTAGAGTTAAGAATGTTGTCTTCCCATTCTTATATGTCCTATTGTACAAACAGTCGTTTTGTTTGTTCCCGCTTATAGGTCATCTCCAACTTTAGTTTAACGTTTCGTGTTTCACAGTCATAATAGAATAATAGTTGAAGATATAAATAATGCAGGAAAGTAAATGACACACGATATTTTTATAGTGGTTCGGCTAAGTCGCAGCCTACGTCCACTTTATAATCTTTTGTTCACATAAACAGACTTTTAAGACAAGTCATGCCTTTTTACATAGCTTATGAAAACAAAAGAAATGACATTTCGTATTTAGCTCAGATATCTTCTTAGGTGCTGAGAGTTCCAAGCTCTGGGAATCTCTTCACCGTCCACGGTCATTAGCTTGAATGCTCCTGTATCAAGCTTCCATTGGATGGTGAATGGCCCTTCCCATTTTGGACCCAGTTGGGTCGACGGCGGGAAGACTCGCTTCAGTACTAGGTCTCCTGGTTAAAAGGTTTTAAAGCGAACTTTTTGGTCATAATAGCGTGATACTTGATGTCGATGTTTTGAGGCACGCAAGTCGGCTTCATCTCTTTTTTCTTCAATCATATCAAGAGATTCTAGGAGGAGTTCTTTATTTGTCATCGGGTCATAGTACGCAACTCGATGAGAAGGGACTTCTAACTCTACCGGGATCACTGCTTCTGACCCAAAGGAAAGTGAATAGGGAGTATGGCCGGTAGCCGTCTTAAAGGTCGTCCTGTATGCCCATAAGGCTAACGACAACTCATCTACCCATCTGGCTTTGGTCTGTTTCAGCCGCTTCTTTAGAATTGATTTAATGACTTTATTTACGGCTTCGACCCGTCCATTTGATTGCGGGTGAGCTACTGCAGTATATCGTTTATCAATCTTATATTTCTGGCAGAAGTTTTTGAACTCGATGCTGTCAAATTGTGTCCCATTATCAGTTATGATGGTCTTCGGTATCCCAAATCGACAAATAATGTTTCTCACCACAAAACTGATCACTTTCCTTGCCGTGATGGTTGTTAGAGGTTCAGCTTCCACCCACTTCATGAAGTAATCCACGGCAACGATCGCATACTTGGCTCCTCCTCGGGCAATGGGTAGCACTCCAATAATGTCAATTCCCCACATGGCAAATGGCCATGGACTTACCATTGACTTGAGCTGGGTCGGAGGTGCTCTGGGAACTTTGGCATATCTTTGACATCTGTTGCAGCGTCGTGAATAAGCAGCCGCGTCTTTGTTCATGGTAGGCCAGAAATATCCATACCGTAACACTTTCTTTGCTAAGGTTTGGCCCCCACTGTGATCTCCACACTCACCTTCATGTACCTCTTGCAGTACACGTTTGATGTCGTCGTGTGCGATACACCGTAGCAGGGGCATCGAAAACCCTTAACGATAAAGGACGTCGTCCAGTAAAACAAATCTTATGGCCTTACGTCTTACAACTCGTCTTTCACTCTTTTTCAATGGGAGGGTTCCATTTTTGAGAAAAATTTTAATTGATGTAATCGAGGATTCTTTTTCTAGTTCAACTTCCAGGGCTAGCTCTGTTTCCATTAGATCGAAACTTGGTGAATCCAACACCTCTATCGGAACCATTTCGAATTCTTTAAGACTATCTGAACTTGCTAGCTTCGCCAATCGATCTGCTTTCTGATTTTCCACCCTCGGAATGTGTGTTATGCTATAATGCTCCAAATCTTCCAACAATTCCTTTACCTTCTTGAGGTAAGTGATGAGTCGAGGTCCTTTAGTAGCAAATTCTTCCCGAACTTGACATATAACTGTCTTGGAATTGCAATATATATCTAGTGTCTTCACTCCCAAATCTTTGGCGAGTTTCAGACCGGCAATCAGGGCTTCATACTCGGAGTCATTATTGGTAGCAGCAAACTCTAACTGCAACGCATAGTAGATAGATCATCCTTCAGGAGTTATTAAAACAACTCCGGCGCCAGACTTTCTATCATTCTTGGCTCCGTCCGTATATAATTTCCACGGACTAAGCTCTAATTCTTGATCGAAAGTAACTATCTTGTCACCCACTTTTTCTTCTTCAGGAATTGTAAATTCAGCTATGAAGTCAGCCAAGGCCTGCCCCCTTATTGATCTTCACGGCTGAAAGTTCAAATCAAACTGGCTCAGCTCGATATTCCATTTAAGTAGCCGCCCTGATGCTTCGGGTTTCTGCAACACTTGTCTCAAAGGTTGGTCGGTATACACCACTATTGGGTGTGCCTGAAAATAATGGCAAAGTTTGCGGGAAGCAATCAGGAGGCTATAAGCAAGCTTCTCTATCTTTGGGTAGTTACGTTCTGCAGCAGCTAGTTTTTTGCTTACGTAATACACAGGTTTCTGGACTTTATCCTCTTCACGTACTAGTGTTGCACTGACGGCGTGAGATGATACCGCCAAATAGACGAACAAATCCTCATGTTGCACAGGATTTGATAATATTGGAGGCTTTTCTAAGAAGTCTAACAGATTCTGGAATGCCTCCACACAGTCGGGAGTCCACTCAAAATTTCGCTTTCCCCGTTTTATGAGATCGAAAAAGGCACACACTTGTCAGTTGCTTTGGAGATGAACCTGCCCAGTGCTGCAACCTTTCCAGCTAAGCTTTGAACATCCCTAATCTTTCGTGGCTCCTCTATATTCCGGATTGCTGCTATTTGGTCCGGATTGATTTCAATTCCTCTGGAACTCACGATAAAGCCAAGAAACTTGCTTGATGCCACGCCAAAAGAACACTTCAAAGGGTTCAACTTCATCCCATACCTTCATAGTATGCCGAACATTTCTGCTAAGTCCTTCGTATGATTGGGAGATTGCTTGGATTTCACTAGCATATCATCTACATAAACTTCCATGGTCTTCCCAATTTGATTGTAAACATGCGATTGACCAGGCGCTGATATGTGGCTCCCACATTTTTTAATCCAAACAGCATCACAACATAACAATACAATCCCAAGTCTGCGATAAAGCTTGTATGCTCTTGATCTGGTACGTGCATGGGAATTTGATTGTACCCGGAATAAGCGTCCATAAAGGATAAAAGTTCGTGCCCGGCAGTTGAATCTACTAGTTGATCAATTCTAGGAAGAGGAAAGCTATCCTTCGGGCAAGCCTTGTTTAAATCAGAAAAGTCGATGCACGTTCTCCACTTCCCGTTTGACTTTTTGACCATGACGGGATTCGATATCCAGTCGAGATATTTCGAATCCTTAATGAATCCGTTACCTTTTAATTTCTCTGCTTCTTCTTTCAAAGCTGCCACCGCTCTGGGCCCAACATCCGTCTTTTCTGCTTGACTGATGGGTGTTTGGATTGATACACAAAGAGTGGCTCATAATGGCAGGCGAAATCCCACACATGTCAGCGTGAGTCCAGGCAAACACATCCAGATTTCCCTTCAAGAAATCAGCCAATTCCCTTGCTCTAACCGGATCTAGTTGCGAGCCGATCTTTAGTACTTTTGTTGGATCAGTTTCATCAATAGATATGTCGATTGTTATTTCATTGCCTCCATGTCCCCAGCTCTTCTATCCTCTCTGGGATCTATATCCTCGAGCACATCTGAGGGAAACTCTCTCGGGGCAGGACTCCTTAGTTGCTATGCTGAGGCCCCCTTTGGAGAGGCGGAATCGTCTTTAGCATTTATATTTAGCCCCTTCATTAGCATCTTTAACTCTGCCACGTAACAAGCCCGTCCCGTAGCTTGGTCGCCTCTCATTGTCCCAACTCCCGAGTCAGTCGGGAATTTTAGCAGCAAACACCAAGGCGCAATACATGCCCTAAATTCGGCAAGGGCTGGTCGGCCTAGGAAGGCATTATAAGGCGACTCCAAATCCAGAACTACAAATGGCAGGATCCTTACTCTCTGGCGATCCCCCTGCCCTAGTGTGACTGGTAATTCCACAAAACCCATTGGAGCTGTGGATACTCCGTTAAAACCACGTATCCATCCTTAACATGGCTTTAAGTCTTCTGCTTCGAGCCTCATTTGTTCGAAGGCTTTCTTGAAGAGGACATTGATCGAGCTTCCGTTGTCCACTAACACCTTATGAACCAGAGCGGGGCCAATTGTCGTGGTTATCACTAGCGGATCGTCGGTTGGGGATTGAACTCCAAACTCGTATCTGTTGCGGAATACGACATCATCGAACATCGTTTTTTGATGCTTTATTGGAGTGACGTCTTCAAGGCTGCTGCATTCTCTCACTTCATAATGCTTGGCGGCGTTGACATACTGGTCCATTGCTTTAAAACTACGACCAACCAAGTGAGGCCCACATATAATGGAGTTAATGATGATTCTCTTACCCTTTTGCTGAGCAGTGGGTTTTGAAGCAGGCTGTTCTTGGTTCGGTTCGGATGGAGAGAGTGAGAGCCCCCGACACCATCATCGCCACGGTTCGGATCATCAGGTCAGATCAGTGTTAACACGATCTGGTTCATTTCCTCTCGGTTCGGATCCTCCTGGTTAGAGTGATCTGCTCCAGAGCTTTGAGCGCGTGACCTTGTTAACACAATAGCTTGCTGATTTTCTCTAGCATCATTTCCCCTAGCACCTTGCACTTCCTTTCCTTTAGTCTTAGCCATAATACTTGATTCTTCAACGGTTAGTCAACAAGTACTGAAAGATGTCAGAGAAAGGGGATTAACTTCTTTGAACTTGAAGGTCCAAACAGTAGAATGATAATCCCAGAAAGGCTTAGAATTTGAAGATTCTCAGTGAAAGCACCAAAATGTTAGACCAAAAATTGGCTCTAACACCCAAATTAGATATGAATTTAATGAAATAGAATCAAAAAGCAATAAAGAACACGCAATTTATAGTGGTTCGGCGTTAACGAGCCTATGTCCACTTTGTTTTCTTTTAGTTGATGATTTGAATACAAATACAGCAATGATTCTCACTCAACCTCACAATTACAATGCATAAACTCACTCAAATCTCTCAAAAATGGACTTTAAGAGATGATCTGAATATGATTGTAGAATTCGGCTATAGAGGAAGTATGGACCGAGAATTTGCCAAAAGATCCTTTCAAATGCCTCTAGGTGGTGTATTTATAGGTGAAAAATCTCCTTGAAGTGGCTCCGGTTTGGAATTGCGTGGCATCCATCCCTTGAGAGTCGGGTTTGGAGGCTCCAAGATGGCTACAGCGCATTGATTTAGTAGGAGATCGTGGGAGAAATAGTCAGATCTTGTCTGAGTCTTTAGGGGATATGCGCAGCAACGGCTACAAATTCAGAGGGAAAAAGGGGTTCGGATCGGGGCCTCCGATCCGATCCGATGATGCAACTTGTTGTCCTTTGATGCTGCTGACGTACTCATCTGATCCGAACCGATGGGATTGCTTGCTTTCTTCTGATGCCGCTGAAGTGTTCCTCCGATCCGAACCGCCGAAGCCACCTGCTTTATGATACTACTGCCATACTCTTCCGATCCGATCCGATGTAATCTCTGCATTCTTGATCGTTACTCACCTCCTGCGCTATCTTCCTCCGATCCGATCCAATTAGTTCTTTTTCACTATTTGCTCTTTGTATAGCCTAGTTCAAAAAGTAGGCTAACAAAGATATATTTGTATTGTTATTTCCAATACGATATTGGTTGGTTTCAGAATTTGATATTGAATATAAGCCGATATAATTTCTATTCAGAGTCTTGTATTTAATATCAAATGGGATTTTGGGTTTGTCGTGAATGGTGTCTTTATTAACACTGTTCTTGAACCCTGTGTGAAAAGAATAAATATTTTAAGTAAGATTTAAAGAAGAATTACCAATTAATTAACATTTAATTGGAATTGAAAATGGAATGTGAGTTGGGTTTGTTGTGAACTGTGTTTTTAAAGACATTCGTTCTTTAACCCTATTTACAGTGAAATGTGATTTGGAATTTATAAATCTTTTTATTAAGATTTAATGGGAATTTTCCGAAGTAAAGTTTTCCAATCTAATATATTAAATTGGAATTGAATGGAATTTAAAGTTTTCCAATCTAATATATTAAATTGGAATTGAATGGAATTCGATTTGATAATAACCGAAATGAGCTCCTGTGGAGGAAAATTGATAATATATATGGAATTTAAAAGGCTTTGTCGTTATTCCATTTATATTCTTAGTCAGATAAGGGAATTGATATTGATTATATATTGATCTGTTTCCCGTGAAGATTCCATAATTAATGGAATGTGATTTGGGTTTATCGTGCACTGTGTTTTAAATGACAATAGTTCTTTAGCCCAGTTAAAGACATGATTACATGTCTAACATTGTATTTCGAACTGTATGGTTGACCTCTGCTAAATATATATCTGTGCGGTAATGGAGAATTTATTCGCTTGCTTAACACCCTTCTCTAAGACGTACGAGCTTAGAGGTTATATATCGGCAGAAATTAATAGTACGGTGTAGATTGTCGATGCGACGTGTTAGTGCTTCCAAAGTTAAATAATCATTAATATTGATTTTTGGGAAAATTAAAACTAAGTGGAGTTTTAATGAGTCTTTAATTAGATTGAAATGTGGATTGATAATTTAAATTATCAAATTTGGGAAATGATCGAGAATGGAGTATCACCAGTTTTGCTCCTAGCGATAGTTAAATCTTTAATTATATTTGAATGGGAAATGGTAATTAAATTTACCGATAACACCGTTGTGTTAAATATGGGGTATGACCAGTTTTGCTCCTTGGGATGAATAGATTGGGTTGGGAAATTAAACAAATGATTACTTCGGTATGGTGCGTTAATCCCGACTAGTTTGGGAAACCTTAATATGATTTGAATGATATTCAAAGGAAGATTAAAGAATTAATTTTAAAGAATTTATCTTTGATAAATTAATGGGAACATATCCCTAAGGATGTGAATATTTGAATAAAAGCATATTCTGAATTGGAATGAGGTGTATATTGTGTTTTTATAGCATTAGTTTATTATATACGCGAGTTATTTGGAAAGGCTGGGTTTATACCCATTCCAAATAACTGATTCAACGATATGTCGACGATGAGGACGGTGGTTGAAGACCGGAGGTCTTCACATCATTTGGATGATTATTGATGTCTTGATTGGGCTATACACCCAAGATAAGGTAAAAAGTGGTGATCATCCAGACGTACTTGGAGATCGACCGAATATACGAGGACCTCTCTCCTGTATTGGACATATAGGACAGGGAATAAGGTGCCTCCGGTTTCGTTCAGACCCAAAACAAACTTGTAAATGGAATGTGGGTCTGATATTGGATTTTACTCTATGTTGATTGATCTCTATTAAATATATATCTGTTTGGCGGCGGAGAATTTATTCTCTTGCTTAATGCCCTTCTCTGAGACGTATGAGCTCATAGGTTATATATCGATAGACATCAGTCGCATGGCGTGAATTGACTATGTGGCATGCTTGAGTGGCAAATGATCAAGTCTTCTGTTGAAAATAAAAGTCTTGCAGTTGATGATCAAAGCACGGCCTTAAATGGCATAGCTTTGTGTATAACGTTAGTTCGCGAGCCTCATACCTTGGTATGAGTTAAAAACGGGATAAGGGACCCAAGAGGACATGACGTTTCTTCCTAGCTATGGGTGGTGTCAGGGTTTTGCAAGCCCAGACATTTATATTATTTTTACCTTTGTAGTTGTTTGAATGCAAGGCGCCTCAGATATATCGGTCTCTATGGAGCCGATGGATATAGGTCCTATAGGACCGGGAAACCTGTGTTCAGGAATTGCCAATCCTCAAACGTAAGGGAGGACCTGCCCTGGAGGATCCAAGGGACTTCTGCAGGAGATCCTGTGGCATTTTCTACAGTGTCTCGAAGCCAGCGACGACTACATCCCTTGCCTGGACTCATGACAGAAATCCAACTTCCAATACGTGACATTGCGGTTTTGATTGTAGAGCCTAGTATTGGCGACATGATATATGGTACCCATGCCGTCTATGATTGATACATTTATATTGGAAGTTGTTTTCATACACTTTACACTATTATAGTATCAAAATGATTTGTTTTAAAAATACCAAGCATGTTTGGCTATTGTAAGGTAAAACCCTATCCTTCGGCTTGCGTTGCATTGTGTGATGGGACCTGGGTCTTATAATAGCTTCATTTTTTTCAAAAAGCATTGTGTTGTTTAGTCTATGCACTGGTATTCTTGGGAGGGAACCCGTTCCCTGTTATACGGCGTGGTACCTTGATATTCTATATTTTAAAGTAAAGTTTTAAATAACCGTTTTAGTTCTCACACCAGTCACGTGACTGATCTAGAGTTTATTGTTTTAACCTAAACTCTGGGTTACCCTATTTTCCACACGGGTAGCTAGTATTTTTGGTTTTGCAGATTTATATTTACAGGATCCTGGTTTACAGCTGGAACGATATTCAGAAAGATTTGTATCCGTTTATCTCTTTCAATTGTGTTTTTGTATTATTTTCTGCTGCATTGTAATTTGTAAATCTCTGTTGTTTATCCAATGTATATTATTTGTTAATACTCTGTATATTCTTGTACTCTGATGTAAATTGTTGTAATAAGCAA
Source organism: Allium sativum (assembly GCA_030737875.1). Lineage (NCBI taxonomy): Eukaryota > Viridiplantae > Streptophyta > Magnoliopsida > Asparagales > Amaryllidaceae > Allium > Allium sativum. The sequence goes on from CM060916.1 coordinate 590,238,731, forward strand.
TGAAATGTTCCTCTGTTTGTGTTCTGATTTGTCGTGTTATCAACTCAATCCAGGCTTTCTTTTATGGGGAAGTTCGGGTCGTTTCACCATATGTGATTTATATGAAAAATCAAAATTTCAGTAATATGCACATTGTGCCATTCAAACCGTCTATTTAATGTAAAATAGACATTTAAATATGCATAAATTGTCGTGTCTAAATTTTGCATTTTGGCGCAAACCAAAATAAAAGAAAGTAATTTAGTAAAAATTTAGAAATGATAATAGATGTTTTTTTTTCAAACAATGTTTCCCAATAGTTCAAAAATGTATTTTGCGGAAACTTAAACGATTCAAGTCACATGTTGGTAAAAAAGGAAGTTAGCCACGCAAAAATGCGAAAAACTGAAATCACATATAAAAACCAAATAAATTTTTAGCTTGATATGGGACGGTGATTTATTTTTTTATATATCAGTGACTAAAACAACGCAAAACCGGTCCTTTGCTAAAATTTGTTCGACACAGAATTCTATTCTTGATAGCTCTAGGACAGCCGTTAGTTTAGATAAGAAAATTGAGATTTCATTCAAATAAATATGCGTGAATGACATAAACATTTAAAACATAGAAATCTCATTAACTTAAGTCGTGCAATTTAAACAACACTAACAATTACAAGCACAAATCACCACAAGCCAAGAACCCGATGCTGGAATGGGAAAACAACAAAGACGACTACAAAACAACAACACCGAAACTCCTAAAACAATGGCTATAAACAACGATATGTCTTGCTCCGCGGCTGGAGCTCAAATCAATTTTTATGATCTTTAATTAACCATATCATGGTAGCAAAATACTCAATCTCGTGTTACAAACACTACTGGTGTCATTCGGGGTTCGCACATCACCACCTCTTAAGAGAGCTTTGATGAGAAACGAAACCTACTACAAAACTTCTCCTCATGGAAATCCACCTAATATTGTCTAAGGACAAAAATGGATAGGAGAAATTATAGAAAGTAACTCCATGAGACAACACAGGAACAACAAGCCGACTTATGCTTTGCCGAGAATAGACGACTTGTTTGATCAGCTTCACGAAGCCAAGGTGTTTTCCCAAATGTATTTGGCGACGGGATTTCAGCAATTGAGAGTGGCTAGGGATAATATGTTGAAGACTTCTTTTAGAATACCGTTTGGATTAAATGGATGGTGATGCATTTGGATTGACTAACGCACCAACGTATTTTATGGATCTTATGAATCTTATTTTCATAGAAACGTTGAGTGTCCTTGCTTATGTTCATGGATGATATATTTGTTTATTCCAGGACTGAGGATAGATGACATAAGACGCATTTGAGAATTGTTTTGGAAACCTTATAGAAAAAATGAGGGCTAAGTTTTTGAAGTGTCACTTCTTAGTCAGTTCTGGAAGGAAGAAGCGAGATACTAGGGTCATGTCATGTTAGGACATGAAATAATGGTGGATCCCGCTAAAGTTGCAGTGATACAAGATTGGGGTCGACCCAAAAGTGTGATGGATGTTAGGAGTTTCCTTGGTTTAGCTGGATATTATCAATGATTTATCAAGCAAAGATAGCTACACCTTTAACTGGTCTAAAGAAGAAGATTCAAGCCTCTGCATGGGATGAGAAGTGTGAATAAGCCTTTGGAATTTTGAAATAAAGGTTGACGAGTGCTCCCATGCTGACTATTCCGAGTGGGAATGAAGAGATGGTGGTATATACCGATGCATGTGGTACTATACTAGGATCAGTGCTAATGCAAAAGATAGAGTCGTGGCAATGTCAAGTCGACAACTGAAGCCGCATGAAAGGAATTACTCGACTCACGATTTGGAGTTAGCGGCGATAGTGTTTACTCTGAAGATTTGGAGGATTATTTGTTGGGAGTTAGGTTCGAGTTTTTTTAACAGATTATAACTCATTGAGGCATCTTTTCTCCTAGAAGCATTTGAATCTTCGACAGCGGCAATTAATACAGTTTTAGCGCCCCCACATGACTTTGGTATTGCCTATACTCCGGGTAAAGGTAACGCAGTGGCCAATGCATTAAGCAAAAGACATGCGGGTTTGGGAGCCATGTTTCAGAATGGAAGCATCTTGAGTATTTGGTCGGCTTTGATTTTAGACCTCATTGTGAGTTAGAGCCTGAGATGTTAGCAAGCTTACCAATTTGGCCAACTCTTATCGAAAGGAGTGGCAAAAGCCGAAAGAAAGACAATAAGCTTATGGAAATCGTACGGAAATTAGAGATGATATTTGTTGAGGAAATTAAAGATTTTGAAGTCATTCGAGATGGTTGGCTTCGTAAAAGTGGATGACTAGTTGTTCCTGATTTCGATGGATTGAGGGATGAAGTTCTAAGGCAATGTCATCACCTTAGATTGATGATTCATCATGGTGGTAAGATGTATCGAGATATGAAGCGAGTTTTCTACTGGCAAAGAATGAAAAGGGGTATTGGGAAATTTATCTCAAAGTGTATGAACTGTCAGTTGGTTAAAGCCGATTAGAAGAAGCCGAATGGATTATTATAGCCATTAGAAGTTCCGAAATGAAAACAAGTGTTGATGGATTGTATTGATGGTTTTCCTAGAACAAAGGCAAGATATGATGGCATTTGGGTTGTCGTGGATCACTTGACTAAAAGAGAAAGGTTTATTCCTATCAGATCGATTAGGAGGACGTTGAAGTTGGCTAAGCTATATATTATGTGGGTAGTTCGATTCCATGGGATTCCAAAGAGTATTGTTAGCGATCAAGATCTTTTACTCACCAGTGGATTCTGGAAGAGTTTGCAAGAGACAATGGGACCCAAGCTATGTATGAGTACGACTTATCATCCCTAAATAGATGGTCACATTGAAAGGGTTAATCGAGTATTGGAAGATCTTCTTAGAGCTTGTGTATTATATTTGAAGGAATGTGGGAAGATCATCTGCATTTGGTGAATTTGCTTATAACAATATCTACCGATTAAGTATTGGAATGGCACCATATAGGGCTTTGTATGGTAAACCATGTAATTCTTCATCCTATTTATTAGAAACTGGCGAGAAGTTGGCATTTGGGCCTAAGATGATAAGTAAACAATGGATAATATTGAGATCATTCGATGTCGAATGAAGGCAACCTAAAATCGTCAGAAGAGTTATATCGATAAGCGACGAAAGGACTTGGAATTCTTACCTCTATGGAATGCAGTTCATTTCAAAAGAAAAGGGAAGTTAACACCAACGTTTGTTGGGCTGTTTTCGATTGTCGAGCATATTGGAAATCTCACTACCAGATTAGATTTACCAGAGAAGATGGCGAGCGTGCATTATGTGCTTCATGTGTCGTTTGTACAGAGGTTCATGCATGACTCAAATGTTGTGGTATCTCCTGGTCAGCTTGAAGATTTATTGGTCGAGCCTTAAGTTTCAAGGCCTCGTTAGTCTCTTCGCATCGTAGGTTGTGACATGAAACAGCTTAGAAGGAAGATCGTTAAGCTAATCAAGGTACAATAGAGCGAAGACGATAACGATTACACATGGGAAACAGAAGAGAGTATGAGGTCGACCCATCCAGAACTCTTTGAGCGGTGTGTCCCATATATCACCTCTTACTTATGTCATTGTGTCTTGCACTATTAGAAGTTCTACATGCTAGGATATGATTTTGATTGCATGGTTTGTTGGATGTTAGATCGGATGATATATTGAATACTCGTGGTTGGTAGGCATGCAGGACACTATAATTGCTCTGGTTTGCTTGGAATTTCAAGGGGAAAATTCCGAAAAAGGGAGATGGGGGAATGTACCGACCAGTAGTGAGCATATCAAAGGATCCTAAAATAATTATTTTAAATTCCCTAGTGGTCAGATCATTATCAGATTTTAGTATGTTGTTCAAAGGGATGTGAGACATGTCCATGATTTTTACCAAGCTTGATTTTGACCCTTTTACCCTTGTGAATATTATTTTATCAATAACTTTTGATATGGATCAAACCAGGTGATGAAATCAGTCTCGTTGGATTAAAATGGTGGTTTTCAATTCTGTCGAGTGGTCACATGAAAGATTTGGTTAAGCGATTCGGGAGGAATCATTATTTTAAGTTTCAGCTTCTATTAGACTGACTGATTAGTAGCTGATGGGTTGATTAGTCAAACGTATTAGGCTAATGACCTACAGTTATAAATAGAGGGATTTAGGGAGAGAATTAGGGTATTTCATTCAAACATTAGATTGGGCGCCTGTGCTTCTCTGGTTCAACCTAATCACCAATTTCTCCATTTTTTCATCCTAATTCATCATAGATTGCATCTAGAACCTAGATCATCATCAAGGAATATTAGATCATTAATATTTAATCGATTTTGGGGGTTTTCTAACGCTGTCCAGATATGAATTCATTAGATTTACGTCGGATCTAGTGATTGGTGAGTGATAAATATCTCTTACATGGAAAATACAGGTTCTATGGGTAAATTAGGATAAAATCCATATGTTACATGCTAAATTCACCCTAGATCTGATCATGTATGTTTAACATAGATTTAAACGTCTTAGGAAAACTAAATTTGATCATGTTAGTCAGATAATTGTTAGATTAATCATGTTCATGTATATGTTTAGGTCCAAATCATGTTAGATCTTATTCTTTGGATAGGGTTGCACAAAGTATGGTTGGGTCGGGTTAAACCAAATACTTCATTCGAATCGCGTATGTATGGGTTTAAGGTTGTTCAACGCGTATCCAACCCTATACGAAGTCGGATATGGGTTGGGTTGGGTTAAGTAGGGTTGGTTTGGGTTGCATGAATCTAATAAAAATAAGAGAATAGAAGGGAATTCTTTTAGAAAAATAATATTAAAATATTTAACATAATATATTGGATTTTAGCTAGCACAATGCATTAAACATAACGTATGCATTATAACGCATATTTTATAAAAATTTCATTGTAAAACACATCATATAAAATTAATTCACTACATAGTAAAACAAGTGTTACATTTTAAAATACATTAAAATGCTCTTTAAAATATCGTTTTTAAATTCTATCTAATCTGAATTGACATGAAATATGTTTTTTTATATTTACTACAGAATACATAAAAATTATTCTAGGATCATACTATTCTAATTTTAAGTGGACTGATATTAAATTAGTTTTTTAATATAGGGTTGGGTTGGGTTAAAATAAGATTTGGTAGAACAAAATATTACACCCTACCCGTATATAGTATAGGTTACAAGTTGTAACACATAACCATCCCAAACTAGGAAGGGTTGGGTTTATATGGATTGGTGGGTTGGGTCGGACTGGATATGGGTTGTGTGCAGCCCTACCTTAGGATATTTTTATGCCATAATTGTGATATGTTCTTGTTTGCATGATCATTGTTGTATGAATCGATGTTTGTTTTGATTACATTGTTTACTTACTAGAATTGATTGACGTAGATATTAGGATTGAAAAACAAAGAAAATCGGAGGTTCAAATGATCAGATTTAGATGAAAATGGCGGAGAAGATCTGGATGACGAGATGAAGGAACCTATAAAATTTGGGTCGAAAATACGCTAACTGCACTGACCGGTACAAGTTCATGGCCGATGGACTGGCCCGGTCCATCACAGTTGGTTGTATTACTGTGAAATTTTATGTGAGGAATCGTGGTGGTAAATCAAGGCTTCATGCAAATTTTTATGTCATTTAGAAGAGGTTTGGGATGTGTTGAAGGTTGATTGCTCAAGTGCAATGATGGACCAACAACAATTTTTACTGGAAGGGTGAAACACTTTGAAATTGGACTGGCAGAAAGTACTTGGGGAAGGCATCGAGTGGGTCAGATCACTTAGCAAAAATTAGCTAAGCCTTAGGACCGGTACTGGTCTATGGATGATGGATCGGTACTGAGCCATCAAGAAGTCGAATGGAGGATCGAGACTTCGAGGCTTTGTTGAAGGTGGCTTCTAGGGGTTGCTCATGAAGTGTGATGATGAACGGACTTCGGATAGTTGGTGTACAAGTCACTAATGGATAGCGCTTCGTTGTGAACTCAGCGGTCGGAGCTGAACTGATATGATACTAATCGCAGGATGATGTACGATCAAGTAAGATGATAGATTGACTCAGATGGGAGGTGATCATGGATGATAATAGAACTGGTTTGGAAAGTCGCTCAAACTAAAAATGTGATCGCTTAGAAGAAAAGATCGATAGATCTGAAGTGCTGAGGAAGCATTGGTTATCGAAAGTTCTCGCAAGCTCAAAGCATGGGTATTGTGGGGATGCCCATTAAGATCACGATGGATCGAGTACCCTAGGTAGTCATGATAGATCAAATTGTCTTGATGGAGACGAACATACGTAGTCACGATGGCATGTGGCAGTTTGGCTAGAACCTAGGTTTTTCCATTAGCACTTTTGATCGTTGAAAACAAATTCAATAATTAATGCATTCAAGACCGTAGTCGGTGATAGCTAAGGTATTGGATGCTACGGATACTATGGTTGATTATGTGTTTTCTTCTCTGCTTTTCTCTTGGTAGGCTATTACCATAGGTTTTCGAAGAGAAGCAGGATTAGGGTTGTCCTTTTCTATTCAGTAATGACACGTGAAAGGTGATTTTCGTATGCTAAGTCAATTATTGCTAGGCAGATCAGATGGTTGAATTGTCTATTATCCTGTGTAACTATTGTTAGTTATTTTTATCGCTCACTAAGACTGCCGTTGGACTCAAGGTTTTATGTTCCCCTCTTATTACCTTGGGATTCTCGTCAACGTTGATGGCAAGTAGAGTGAGATAGCCGGTAGCCGGTTTTGGTTCCGATGATGTTATGTGGTGACGACCAGGAGGCTGATGTATTACTACTATCCACTATTCTGATGTTTTGTTGTTTCCGTTGTTTGTTAAGACCTTATTGACTCTAAGAGATATGTAGTGATGCTTGATGTATAAATTATTCATTTTCGGATATGTTTTGTATTGAAGATTCTGAGATGTTATGAGATTTGAGTTTCTATTCTGTTACGCTTCACTATTATACCCTGTTGTATAGTTTATTATATATGTTATTCATGAACTGTGAGTTATATGACATGTTTACTTTGAGTTACTCTTTCCTTGTGATCGTCCCATATCGGTCTGGCACGTCATACGGTGCACATTTTCTTTAGTTATGTGTAGGAGGTATGGACCGGTCGTCACAAGAAAAAATTGTCCACTCCGTGCCCGATCTGATATTATTTAGGAGAAAAACTGAAAACACTTCCGTCCGGTCCGGTCTGATCGATTTACACCTCTAAATTTGTCCTTTGGAAGATGAATATACAATGACACATATGGAAAAACATTGATAAAGTTATAAAGAACTTCAACTGCACATTCATCCATCATTCATTGGCTTCCAGGTGGGCATTGATTGAACTGTATTCTAGTGGATATCATGATCTTGAAGAAATTTGAAAATAGCTAACACGTCTATTTCGCATTGAAAATGTCAAAGTTGTATTGTATTCATATACATTATCTACAGTACGATTATAAATGGCAACATACAAAATAGCAAGTGGCAATGGAATAATAATAATAACAAAAAATCAAAACTAAACTGGTATTTATAGGTAATGATTATAATAATAATGATGATGATGATGATAAGAGGTTAATCAAAAAAGACAAAATCGTAAAAATGATAAGAGGTTAATCAAACAAGTGGCAACTGGGCCCTATTAGTTAAGGCTTCCATCATTCATGTATATACCCAGGATTTGAGTTGATATCGTTTCATTGATTCCTCCTACCCTGTATAAGGTGAGAGATGGTATTTTATCACTCGCTATACCGTCTAGCTGATCTTATTAGAGAACCTCCTTAGTCGCTTACTACTTCCCATAAGGTAGGTAGCCATATCTGACATTTAAGTTTCCAAGTTTGGGTAGGCCCCACACACTCACGCCATTCAAGGCCCCTAAACTGAAAGAACTACTCCCAAGTGGACTCTTCAACCCAGCCGCTTAAGACCTAGGAAGCGGACTATACACGAAGGTTATTAAGTGCGTACCCCATTAGCCTTAATACCTTTTCCCTATAGGGATAAAGTGGGTTACGTCATTAAATCCTTTCCGTTTAGTTTCTCTTTATGGAAATACTATACGCTCACGGGTTCCTATGGTTAACCTACTAAGTCCATCTCTAACTTTTAGTTATAAGTTCTATATTAACTAACATAAATAAGGAAAGTAATATCCTCCTTACCCAAAGATATTTATTTGATTATTTCCCTAATTGGACTTAGTACTTAAACAATCAATACCCATATATACCCTTTTTATTTCATATATTTCTATTCATAAATTAATTGCCATTTATAACCATAACGGTCATATTTTCCTAAGGCAAATCATAAAATTTCTAATTCCCTTTTTATGACCATTGATTATAATTAATGCCATTTATGAGCCTAACAACCATAATTTTCTTAAGGCATTAATTCACAATGGATATCATTATCTTATTAGTCCCGAATATATGTATTTGTTATATCCCAGCAAACATTACTAATTTTATTTATTTATTGTCTGTTATATATATGTATTTATGCACTAGAGCTCTCACATTAAGCTGACAATATGTGGTTGCTAGATTTGTCGGGCAGTTCCGGGTACACTTCTACCATAAGTAAAACTTAACCTCATGTGTTAGTACAATTATATTTATGCACTAGATCCCCCACATTATGTTAACCACTTGTGGATGCTAGATTTGTCGGTTGGTTCCAAGCAGACTTCCACCACAAGTTGAAATTAACCTCGTGTCTAGGTATGAATTTTAATTAAATTCCATAATTGGGATTCACCACATTAATCCTAATAAATCTTAGGAATTGTAAGCAATTTGACTTAATTTCCCTATTAAGATTACCTTCCCCAAATCAACATTCCTTGCAATGGTTATTTATATTTTTATGGCCCTACTGTAGCAATCAATTACATAGATTGCTACAACGATCACCACAAATATATTCATTTAATATGGATTACATTTATGTATATAACTCTGTAATTTAATAGCTTCAGACATTCAAACATTCAATCTAATATATATTTTGTCGCTTTACGTAGATTAGGACGGATAATGTGTATATATTTATATTTGTATTTTTGCGTGGTCAATTAAATTATCATCTTTAATTATTATTCATTGTTAAATTTAATAATTTGGTTTAATTAATAAACAAACATTCCTTTTGGCTTTCAATCTTGCCAAAACGTTCCAAATCTTACAAAAAGACCGCTACCTATAATTATAGTAATTTACGGCTGATTAATGGAACTGGAAAATAGTGTGAAGGACAAAATGAACAAAAAATTTAACCAAAAGGACAAAATCCAAAAATTAGTTATAAGGACAGAGTTTAGTGTAAGGTATGAAATTGTAGTGGGCCACCGAATTCCTCCTTTTACATTAAAAATTGTCCTTGAGGTTAGAATTTTAGGCTCTTGTCCTTATGGCTAAATTTTTGGTTGAGTTTTCCTTGTGCCTAAAAATCCCTTAATGGAATTGACATATTTTCAAATCACAAAAAATATATTTTAATGTATATTTTGGAATAGTTGATGCAAACAACACATTAATATGTACATTTATATTTATGCCTATGTTTACACAACTTTTCCCGTTTTAAATCTTTTTGTCATATATCTTGTGAATTCAAAATAACGTATTTTTGTTGAAAAATAGGAAAGTGACATATTTACAACAACTAAACCAGAGTCTCAACAATATTGTTCACAAATAGGCATATGTCTTTTATATTAAAATCACATAATTCACCATTGTTCCTTTTTAATCAAAGTCACATAGTTTATCATATTAACATAAAACTAGAGATTTGGAAGAAAACTACATCTAAACAGTGTTATTGGGTCTAATTTCTAAATCTTCAGTGTTTTACAACAAATTACAACGTAATTTCCAACATAATTGTAGGCAATATGTGTAAACAATTTAAATAAACCTATAATTAATATTATTTGTAACAACCCATATTTTTTAAACCAGTTTAAAATTTAATTTTAATTGATTTTTAGATAAATTAATTATTTTAGATGAATTATTTTGTGAATAAATGACTTACAATTTATTTTAATTGAAGTTAGAACGTATAAATTTAAATTTAAATTAAAATGAGCTTGAAATGGCGTAGTAGTTTGAAAATACGATTTTCAACTTTGAATGAATGTATAGAATTCAATATGAATCAGAATTTGATAAAATAAGAAATGTTATAATATTTTGAATTGTAATTTTCTAACGAATGTAAGAGATTGAGATTTCACTTTATAGATTGTAAGTTATGCCTAAATTAAAAATTAGAATAGTCGCTGTGGAATTTATATATAATTTTAATATTATATATAGCCCGTAAAAGTAGCCATTTTGCAAATGAATGAATTTGGACTCGAAACCACTTCCATTGAGTTCAAAATGCTGTTTGCATGTTCGAAAACTATAAAGGTGAAATTTGGTCTTTTTCTTTGTTTGTATGACCAAAATATCACTTTTTACATATGAACGGATTTAGACACGGAACCACTTCCGTTGAGTTCAAAACGTCATTTACGTGGTCAAAAACTATAAGGATTGATATGTTTGGAGTTTGTGAAAATTGGGACTTTAGTTAGGGCTTGGTCAGCCAACTTGGCCACTTCACTTAAGTGCCCAAATCAGCCCTTCTCCCTCATTCACTTCCACACTTAGAAAAAAATTAGAAAAATGGAGAGTGGAAAGGGAAATTAAAATTCCTAAGCTTGGGATTTCAATTAGTTGCTCAAATCAAAGGGGAAATTGAAGAGGAAATCTTCGTAAGCCTCCTCTTTATCTTCTCGATCTTCTCTAGCTTATCTCCTCTTTGATTTTTGATGATTCCTATGACCTAACTCTTAGGAAATCTATTTATATGTGCTTAGATTTGAGATTTGCATGCAATATTGAAAGAGATATTGATTTTGCTTGCTATTGGGTCTATTCCTTGTTTGTAAACAAGCAAAGGTGGGAACTTCCATCTCAAATGATTAAAAATGTGATTTTCTATCATAATATTTGTTGTCAGAAACAAAAAGGGGTAATATTAGTTAAACATGTAGTAATTGATTAAGTTTGGGTTGATGAAATGACTATTTATTGATCGTATGCATTTAATATGAGGATAAATGCCAAGTATTGCGATAAAAATCATTTTTATTTGATATAGGTGAGTTATTCATGAACTCTCATCTATGCCACAAGCTATTGGCTTATAAAAGAGTAATTAACTTAATGTTCAATTGGGTTTGCATATGCTAGGGGATTGGGTATGTTAGTGTAAGTTAGTCGATTTCGTGAATTTATGTTTCATTGAATTGAAAATTATGATTAGAATTGTCCACACAATCTACTTCATATGCTATGGGTTTATTTGGTAATATTGTGAAGCTACGTTGCCACTCTGGTAAATTTCTATGTCTTCATAGGCCGCTTGAATCATATTTGATTGCTTTGGTTAGAAATTTTGTCCGTTTTGGACTTATAATCAAAACCATTACAAATCCCTTCAATGTTTATGCATGCGAAATTTGGTGTTATGAGTTGCCTTGGTGAGTTTTAGAAGCCTCATGCCCATGTATATAACATCATAGGCCTTCAGGCATTGGGTTGTTATCGTTTTGAACATGTTTTCTTGGCAAATTGTGCTCAGGATCAGGATTAAGATGTTCGAATTATTTTGTTTAGACGTCTAACCTGCTTCAAATAATTATGAAAACAAGCAGAGCAATTCAGATGTCAGAATCTTTTTATTCAGACGTCTGAATTGTAATTCAGATGTCTGGTCAAAGAAATTCAGACGTCTAAAATAACTCAAAATTGAACTAAATCCTTGCTATTTCAGGAAAATGCAAATTCAAATATCTAAATTTTTAATTCTGAATTTTTAATTCAGACGTCGGAATCCTGTTTTTGGACTGTTGACCAGTGGAGACCATGCTCAGCAGTTTAGGCCCATTTAGGCTCTTTCGCGGCCGAGTTTCGGCCCATTTCGACTTCGTTTGTGACTTGTCACTTTCACTAATTCGCAGATTCCAACATTCGATTTTATTCGAAATCGTTTGATAAATCGTTTCAACTTATTTAAGAAATTTAAAATGTGTTCAAACCAATTTTGCTTGGTTTGTAAAATAAAATGGTTAAGTACAATTTGGCATGAAAAAGTATAAAATGAATTATGGATACGATATGACTGGAGTATTTAATTCAATGACCGAATTAAATTCTCGATCAAACAATTTTTCCTAAGGTAATGAATGATGAAGGCTAATGATTTAACCAGGGGAAAGAATTTGTTTTGAAACTTTATACAAGAATTATTTGAAAAGACCGAGTTAAATCTCATTTCAAATAATTGTTACGACGATTAAAAGTCGAAGATATTGAAGATGGTGCCAGACCAACATTCTTCACATCGAATGGATTGCTACGGATGCCCTTTATTGGAGTTGCTTCCTTGAAGGGGCTATAGTGGTAGTTGTCCGGACGTACTTGTGGATTGCTCGGATATGCAAGGGCCTCTCTTTTGTATAGGATATATGGAATGAGGAATAAGGTGCCTCCGGCTTCATTCAGATCCGGTACGGATGTATAAATGGATTGTATGTTTGACATTGTAGTGTGTGCTATGTAGTTGATCTCTGCTAAATATATATCTATTTGGTGGCAGACAATTTATTCTCTTGCTTAACACCATTCTTTGAGACGTACGAGCTTAGATGTTATATATTGGTGGAAATCAACGACATAGTATGGATTGATAGTGTAGCATGACAAGATGCTAGTGATCAAGGCTTTTGTTGAAAAGAAAAGTCTTATGGATGATGATCAAAGCACAGCTTTAAGTAGCATAGCTTTGCCTATAGAATTAGTTAGTGAACCTCACGCCCCGGTATGAGTCAGAAACGGGATAAGGGACACAAGGAGTGCATACGTTTATTTATAGCTAGAAGTTTTGTCATGGTATGGAGCCCAGACATTTTTACTTATGTGGATGTTGGATGCAAGGCACCTCGGGTATGATTGGTCGCCAATGGCCAAGTGATAGGTTTGATAGGACAGGGAAACATATTGTTTAGGAATAACCAATCCTCTAACGTAAGTGAAGACCGACCTTGCAGGATCCAAGGGTTGCCCATGTGTGTAATCCTGGGTCATTGTAACGATCTGGAATTTTTTTTCTTATTAAATAATTAAGTTTATAATTTAATTAAATTTGAAATAAATTGTTTAGAATTATAGTTAAGAAGTATTTTGTTAAAATATATAATCTTATATATACCTTTGGTAGCATATGGTCAAGTGTTGTATATAGTTTTAATAGCATTTAAAGGGTAAATGCTACCAAAAGAACATCCTTTCTCTTTTTTACAAGTGTTAAGACACTTGTAATTTTGCATGAAACATTACATGCATAAATTACACATGTCCTACGAGGTGTCAATACCATATTCTTCCATTCCATGTACAAATATGCCTCCTTTCCTCCCTTAAGCACCATTCCACTCTTCTCTTCCATTCCTTCTTTGTCTTAAAATCTATGGCTTCCAAGGTGAAAATCCTCCTCCTCCTTCATTTATAAAATATTTAAATTGTTGAAAAGTCAGTAATGTCAAACAGTCAGTCCGGGATAACTGTAGTGGATCTAGCAGCCTATCAATAGAGGATAGCATAGTGGAACCCCAAGGTGAGAGCTCGACATTTATATTTGTTCAATTTTTATGTTGTGTGGATGATTATCGATGATATGGATGATTAGTAATTATTGCAATGTAAGCGTTTAGTGACAAACGCTTATATGTACACATGCATACATTGTTATATATACCCATGCATGATCGTGTGATGGATGAATGGATGCTTCGTGGCTGTTATTAGTGATGATATGTGCATTTTACTTGTTACACACATATGTGGATTTATACAGATATAAGACAAGTCTCGGACCAAGTTTGCGTTATAAATGAATATTTTATTCATCTAAATTTCAAAGTTGGAATGTTGTTGAAAATGCTTTTAAATAGTTAGTATAAGTGAAATGGTTTTGTAAATTATTTTAAAGCAATTTAGTAAAGTTTTTTTATGAATGTATATTACAATCAAAATAGAGTTTGTCAAAATAAATACCGGAACGTTCTATGATTACAAAGAGGATAGTGTCTAGGCTTGAGTTTGGAAAATATAGTTTCCTGCTCTCCCTGGCTATCCCTAACCGATCCGATGGATGAGATGGTTAATTCAAAAAAAAATTGAAATTTAATTTGAAACCTTTTGAATTTATAGTAGAATTTAGCGTATTTTTGTTAAAAACTTTAAATTCTTATAACTTTTGCAACTTAAATCAGGTTCCCATGAAATGAAAAACATTTGATTTTCATCAACAAGAGCTTTCAAATGAGTGAAAGCAGATTCTAGTTTCGACTTATAATTTTCAAGTTATATTTAAACTAATATTAAAAATGTTGTTGCAAGTGCTATCCATTGACTAAAATGATAAATGGTTTTTTTTAATTATTTAAAAATATGGAAAAATTGTATAAAATCATAATTAATTATTTAAAAGTAATTTATGTTGAAATCATGAAGTTTTGATAATATAAAAATTATTTTCCCTAAATTACCGAATATCAGTATTTTAAAATACTTTTTAACACTTTTGTAACATTGTTTATTCAATGTTAAAGGTATTTAACTTTATAAAATCTTTCCCTAACCTTAGTAATTAATTGCTAACATGTAATAAAAGGCTTTAAATGATAATTTGAGTTTCCAAACATAGAATATGGATTGAGACTTGATTTGGTCCTACATATCCACATGGTTTCAAAGTTGCTTTTATTATTTGGAAAGATCGGGATTGGATTTATGTCTAAAAACCATTCCAAGTAATAATACGACGTTATGGAGCAAATTGAAGGCATTGAAGACGATACTGAAGACCAGGACCCTTCATATCGTAAGGATGACTTGTTGAATGTCTCAAATGGGTAGATCCCATTTGCATATGGATTTTATATCAGTTAAGTGGTAAGAAGCCGGAATGTATGTGAAGGAATTGTGGTTTCATTCAGACCTAGAACGGACTTGTATGGATTGTGTGTATAACATTGTAATTAAGTGCGTAGCACTGATCTTCATTAAATACTTATCTTTTTGGTGGCAGAGAATTTATTTTCTTGCTTAACACCCTTCTCTAAGACGTATAAGCTTAGAGGTTATATATTGATAGAAATCAGTGACGCGTTGTGAATGGACAATGCGACATACTAAGTGATGTGATGAGCTATGGATGATCAAAACATGGCTTATTTAGGCGTAGCTTTGTGCATATCGTGACCTCGACAAGGCTCACATCCCGGTAAATAGCCAAAACAGGAAGAAATGCAGCAAGGTTATGGGTATGTTGTCTCCTTCTAGATAAAGGGTGTACTATGGTATGGAGCCCAGGTATAAACCTATGAGAAAACATCTAATTTAGTGGTTGTTGTTGGCGAGTGCTCGGAAAGGTCGGTAACGACCGCAGGATGACATACTCTGGCGTACTCTAAGTTACCTAGTTACAGAGGTAACCCGACCTTGTGTTGGCATGAAGAGCATCACTATTGATCCTCGGGCATCCCTCTAGAGGCGTTCAAAATTTAGTTCGGTAAGGAAGTTCCTTTGCCTGGTCATTATTGGAAACCCAGTCTCCACTACGAGCCAATTATGGTTTTAGTTGTATACTATTATGTCAGTATAGTACATGGTACCTATGCTGGCTAAGATTGATACAATTACTTTCGAAATAGTTTTTCACACTATACGCTAATAATAATATCAAAATAGTTTTAGAGTATTAAAGCATTTTTGACTATCATAAGGAGAAACCTTGCCCATGTGTGTGTTTGCATTGTGTGTGTGCCGCGAGACCTTATGTTATTTTCATTATCAAAAAGTCATTGCGAATTTTCTATGCACAAACAAATATGATGAGTTCTCACACCAGTCCCATGACTGACCTGGAGTTGTTTTGGTTTCACACAAAAATCTGTGTGCCCATAATTTTTACAACGGCAGCCTAGTGTCAGGTTTAGTAGCAGTATTTGGAGCTGGTTTCTTGGAGCCTTTTTTTCGGAGGATCCCTTACTTTTGTGGAGTTGCTATTGCTGTAGAGTATTAGCTACTTTCTTTGGGACTTATTACTTCATGGACATCTGTGATTTGGAGCTATTCAGGTGAAGATAAAGTCTGTTATGGGATTTACATTGTTAATCAGTTTCCGCTGTTCTTTTGGTTATAGTTATAAAATGTTGTAAACTCTGATGTAATCTCATGTTATATAAATGAGAAGTTGTTTTTAGTTCATTGTGATTATCTAATGTGTTATATCCACAGAAAACCAAGAATCCGACACTTAAATCTTTGACATTTTGAATACGAGAAGGTATTAAAGTGTCGATTTTCGAGGGTTGAAATTTCGGGTCGTCACAGTTGGTATCAGAGCTTTGGTTTATATAAAGCTTTGGGGGTATAACTCATTAGAGATAGGCTTATGAATACCCTAGAATTAGTAAAATCCAATGAAATGAAAAGAGTTTAAACTGTTTCATACTCCTTAGGTAATTCATCTGCATTTCTAATAAGCATTTTCATACTATATTCAGATAGTAGGAAATGAGCAGTAGACGCAGATGTAGGTCTCAATTAATGAAACCATTTAAACCATTCTAATTGCCAGTGGTCGTGATGCAATTAATGAAACCATGATTCGATCCCCAACTCAAACTAGTCTTCCGGATCTGAATAAGAGTTATGTAAATCTGGGTAGGAAACCATTTAAGGGATCCGATGATGTTATGGAAGCTCAAGTCTAGATTAAATCATGCGAGAATATTTTCAAAGGACTTATTCTAAAAGATAACCAGAAGAGATTGCTGGCCACATGGAAACTACAGGAAGGAGCCGCTACATGGTGGGAGACTATCATCCAAGGGAAATCAGAAGACGACTTTTCATGGAAGGATCTCAATGAAGTTTTCAAAGAACGTTAATGCCTTCAGCTGGAATTTCTCGAATATAAAAAGAGTGTATGAATCTTAAGCAAGGTAATATGTCATTTGGGGAATACCAGAATAAGTTCAATAAGCTTTCTCTCTTTGGACCTAAACTAATAAACACCCCGTTGAAGAAGAATGACAGATTTATTAAGAGGATGGATCCAAAATATCATGAGAGGATGACTGTGCATGTCAAGCAATCATTCGTAGACTTAGTAGATATGGGATATATGTATGCCACCATTGACAAGCAAAAGGTACTTGAAAAGAAGGAAAGCAACAAATATAATAAGGATAAAGATAAGAAGAGGAAGTCTAAAGGAAAGAAGCTTGAGCCGAAGAAACCAAAGAAAGGAATTCAACAAAATCACTTGATGAAGATAACTTGCTGCAACTGTCAGGGAAAGGGTCATTTAAAAGTTAATTGTAAGAAGCGAAAGAAGCCGAGGGAGAAGGATCAGGAAAAGGAAATGGATATGGAAAGAGTCTATATAGTAGAAGATGAACCTTCAACCTCACCGGACATAGAAAGGAAAGGAGTATTAGAAGGGAATATTTTTGTTTGTGATAAACTGGTTAGACTATTATTCCATACTGGTGCTTTACACAGTTTTATTTCAAAGGAAACCGTTGATGAATTAAAACTTGAACCAAAACTTACTGACCAACCTATTTGCGTAACTAATCCAGTAGAAGGTTCCACAAATCTCTATCTTTATTGTAGGAAGGTCCCTATTTCTTATTCTCTGTATCAATTCCCTATAAATCTTATTGTCCTAGATTTCAACGAATTTGGAATTCTACTTGTAATGGACTTGTTAAACAAATATGAAGCCATCTAGGTGTGCAAATAGGAAAATATGGGTAAAGAAATTTTTTGGAAATTTTATCGAAATATCTTGTGAAGATCCAAGCCCAAAAAGGGATAGTCTAATGTATACTTGGGTTACCCTGATACCGACATAAATATTATCCCCGTTGTCATGGAATTTCCAGACGTATTTGGAGAAGTTTAGAGTCTTCCTCCACATTGTGAAATTGAATTTAGGATTGACCTCGTACCTAATGCCCGACCCATTGTCCATCCTAGCCGAAGAATGACCCTAAGATAAAGAGAAGAGCTAAATAAACAAGTCCAAGAACTTTTAGTAAAAGGCTTTATCCGACCTACTCGTTCAAGTTCGGGGTCAGCTATGGTATTCGTAGCCAAGTTCTACGGTTCCTTAAGATTGTGCGTTGACAGTCGAGATCTTACTAAGCAAACTCTTAAGAATAAATACCCTTTACCCCGTATAGATGACCTATTCGATCAGTTAAATGGTGCCCGATTTTTCTCAAAATGGACCTAGCCATTGGTTTTCGTCAGCTTAGAAGCGCAGAGTATTGTATCCATCTAACTGCCTTTAGGGGACATGATACCTTTTACGGATGGTTAGTAATGTCGTTCGGTTTAACTAACGCCCCCGCCTACTTTGTTGATCTAATGACTAGAGTATTTCGAGAAGTATTGAATAAGTTCGTATTGGTTTTCATTGACGATATTCTCATCTACTCTAAAACTAAGGAAGAGCACGCAGAACATCTAAGAATTGGTTTGGAAATATTGAGAAAGAATGTGTTCAAAGTGAAACTCTCGAAATGCCACTTTTGGGAAAAAGAAGTAAAATTCCTTGGTCATATCATATCCAAGAAAGGAAATTCGGTAGACCCAGGAAAGATTTCTGCCATTTTAGAGTGGAAGCAACCAAAGACACCAAAAGAAGTTGGGAGTTTCCTCAGATTGGTCGGCTATTACAGAAGATTTGTTCAAGATTTTTCAAGAATAGCTTCTCCTCTTACAAAGCTAACTATGAAGAATGCCAATTTGTGTGGTCCCCAAAATGTGAAGAAGCCTTTCAGAAGCTAAAGAAAAAACCAACATCTGCTCCAGTTCTAGCTATTATACACGGAAATAAAGGGTTGCCAGTTTATACAGATGCATGCAAAGAAGGAGTTGGCATAGTTTTGATGTAGAAAGGCAGAATAATTGCCTATGAAAGCAGACAATTGAAAACACATGAAAAGATTATCCAACCCATGACTTAGAATTGCTAGCTATAATGTTTGCTTTGAAAATTTGGAGGCACTATCTTTTGCGAGTAAAATTTGAATTGTACACTGACCATAAGCCTCTAAAGTATTTATTCACTCAGAAAGATTTGAACTTAAGACAACAGCATTGGTTGGAATATTTAGCATCATATTATTTGGATATTCAGTATACCCCTGGGAACAACATTGTAGCTGATGCTTTAAGTAGGAAATACGTCGTCATCGCTTACTTAGTTATTGCCCCAACTCTTATGGAAAAGATTGTCAGTAAGCAGGGAGAAGATAGATTTTTACAAAAAATAGCTGTGAATATAAAATAAGGTAAGGATTCAAGTTTTGAAATTGATGAACAGGGTATTTTGATATTGAAAGGAAAAGTTTGCGTCTCAAACATAAAAGAGCTTCAGAAAGAAGTATTGGATGAAAGTCATAAATCCAGATTCAGCATCCACCCTGGAGTTAATAAAATGTGTTGAGATGTTAAATGTACATTTTGGGGGAGAACAATGAAGAAGGACATGTCTATTTATGTCAGTCGTTGCACCACATGTCAACAAATAAAAAGCGATCATCACAAGACAGCGGGATTACTTCAACCTTTGCAAATTCGACAATGGAAATGGGATCAAGTTTCGATTGATTTCATTAATGGTTTACCTCGCACTCGCAAAGGAAATGAAGGAATATGGGTTATTGTAGATCGCCTAACTAAAAATGCCCATTTCATTCTTGTAAAACCTACCAGGACTGCTGCTAGTTTAGCAGAGTTATATATTAAGGAAATCGTTAGGTTACATGGAATTCCAAGTAGCATTGTAAGTGATCGTGACCCTATCTTCACCAATCGTTTTGGGAAGCTTTTCAAGATGCTTTGGGAATGAAGTTGGACTTTAGCACTGCCTATCATCCACAATCAAATGGACAAACAGAAAGAGCTAACAGGATTTTGGAAGACTTATTGCAAGCATGTGTTCTCGATTTTGGAGGTCCGTGGGAGAATCATCTTCCATTGGTTGAATTTTCTTACAACAATAGTTATCATGCTAGCATTAAGATGGCACCGTTTAAAGCCCTCTATGGTCGTCCATGCAAATCGCCAATAAATTGGGTTGAGGCTAGAGATCGACTTGTTCTTGGACCAGATATGATCAGAGAAGCGACAGAGAAAGTGGATCTCATTAAGAAGAAGCTAAAAGCATCCCAGTATCGAAAAAATGTTATGCTAATCGAAGGAGAAAAGCTTTGAAATTTGTAGTTGGAGATTCCGTATTTCTGAAAGTATCGCCAATGAAAGGGGTTATCAAATTTGGGAAAATAGGAAAGTCTCCATGGTATATTGGACCGTTTCCTATTCTGGAGAGAATTGGACCATTAGCTTATCGAGTGCAGTTACTAGAGTGGTTGTGTGGTGTGCATGATGTATTCCATATATCTATTCTTAGGTAGTATGTGGATGATCCAGACCAGGTTATAAAAGAAGCTGCTCAACAAGATCTGAAAATTACCCCAAGTTTAGTAGTCAAAAGAGAACCCACAAAGATCATTGCTCGAGATGAAAAGAGATTAAGAAATAAGAATGTTAAGTTGGTTAAAGTACAATGGAGTGATGACCCCAAGGATTGTACCTGGGAAATAGAAGAAACTATGTGGAAATTCTATCCTGACTGTCGAGTGGATATTCCAGTCTAGCCCAACCATCGGTAAACTCATTTCCTTATCTATTTCCTTTTAGTTATTACTGTTTTATATTAATACTATCTTATGCAATTTTGGGGATGAAATTATTTTAGGGGGAGGTGAATGTAATGATCTGGAATTTTTGGCTTGTTAAATAACTAAATTTATAATTTAATTAGATTTGAAATAAATTGTTTAGAATTATAGTTAAGAAGTATTTTGTTAAAATATATAATCTTATATATACCTTTGGTAGCATTTGGTCAAGTGTTGTATATAGTTTTAATAGCATTTAAAGGGTAAATGCTACCAAAAGAACATCCCTTCTCTTTATTACAAGTGTTAAGGCACTTGTAATTTTGCATGAAACATTACATGCATAAATTACACGTCCTACGAGGTGTCTTTACTATATTCATCCATTCCATGTATGTACTTCTTTTCCTCCCTTAAACACCATTCCACTCTTCTCTTCCATTTCTTCTCGTTCTTTATCTTAAAATCCATGGCTTCCATGGTGAAAATCCTCCTCCTCCTCCTCCTCCTCCATTTATAAAATATTTAAATTGCTAAAAAGTCGGTAATGTCAAACAGTCAGTCCGGGATAACTATAGTGGGTCTAGCAGCCTATCAATAGAGGATAGCATAGTGGAACCCTAAGGTGAGAGCTCGACATTTATATTTGTTTACTTTTTATGTTGTGTGGATGATTATTGATGATATGGATGATTAGTAATAATTGCATGTCAGCGTTTAGTGATAAACACTTATACGTACACATGCATACACTGTTATATATACCCATATATGATTGTGTGATGGATGAATGGATGCTTCGTGGTTGTTATTAGTGATGATATGTGAATTTTACTTGTTACACTCATATGTGGATTTATACGGATATCAGACAAGTATCAGACCAAGTTTGTGTTATAAATAATATTTTATTCTTCGAAATTTGAAAGTTGGAATGTTGTTGAAAATGGTTTTAAGTAGTTCGTATAAGTAAAATAGTTTTCTAAATTATTTTAAGGCAATTTTGTAAAGTTTTTATATGAATGTATATTAAAATCAAAATAGAGTTTGTCAAAATAAATACCGGAACGTTCTAGGATGATAGAGAGGATAGTGTCTAGACTTGAGTTTGGAAAATATAGTTTTCTGCTCTCCCTAGCTATCCCTAACTAATCCGACGGACGGGATGGTTAATTAAAAAAAAAAATTTGAAATTCAATTTGAAACCATCTGAATTTATAGTAGAATTTAGCGTATTTTTTTTAAAACCTTTAAATGCTTATAACTTTTACAACTTAAATCAGGTTCCCACGAATTGAAAAACGTTAGATTTTCATCAACAAGAGCTTTCAAATGAGTGAAAGCAGATTTTAATTTCGACTTATAATTTTCAAGTTATATTTAAATTAATATTTAAAATGTTGTTGCAAGTGATATCCATTGACTATAATGATAAATGTTTTTTTTAAATTATTTAAAAATATGGAAAAATTGTGTAAAATCATAATTAATTATTTAAAAGTGATTTATGTTGAAATCATGAAGTTTTGGTAATATAAAATTTATTTCCCTAACCTAGCGAATATTGGTATTTTAAAATACTTTTTAACACTTTTGTAACATTGTTTATTCAATGTTAAAGGTATTTAACTTTATAAAATCTTTCCTTAACCTTATTAATTAATTGCCAATATGTAGTAAAAGGCTTTAAATGATAATTTGAGTTTCCAAACATAGAATATGGGTTGAGACTTGATTTGGTCCTACATAGCCATATGGTTTCAAAGTTGCGCTTATTATTTGGAAAGACCGAGATTTGATGTATGTCAAAAAACCATTCTAAGTAATAATACGACGTTGTGGAGCAAACTAAAGGCATTAAAGATGATATTGAAGACCGGGACCCTTCATATTGTAAGGATGACTTGCTGAATGTCTCAAATGGGTAGCTCCCATTTGCAGATGGATTTTATATATGCTAAGTGGCAAGAAGCCCGAATGTATGTAAAGGAATTCTGGATTGTGGTTTCATTCAGACCTAGAACAGACTTGTATGGATTTTGTGTCTGACATTGTAATTGACTGCGTAGCACTGATCTTTATTAAATACATATCTACTTGGTGGCGGAGAATTTATTCTCTTGCTTAACACCCTTCTCTAAAACATATGAGCTTAGAGGTTATATATTGATAGAAATCAGTGATGCGTTGTGAATGGACAATGCAGCATACTTAAGTTATGTGATGAGCTATGGATGATCAAAGCATGGCTTATTTAAGCGTAGCTTTGTGTATATCGTGACCTCGACAAGACTCACATCTCGGTAAATGGCCAAAACAAAAAGAAATATATGTTGTCTCCTTGTAGATAAAAGTTGTACTATGTTATGGAGCCCAGGTATTAACCTATATGGAAAACGTCTATTTTAGTGGTTGTAGTTGGCGAGCGCTCAGAAAGGTCGGTAACGACCGGGAGATGACATACTCAGGCGGACTCCAAGTTACCTAGTTACAAAGGTAACCCGACCTTATGTTGGCATGAGGAGCATCACTGCTGATCCTTGGATATCCCTCTGGAGGTGTCCAAAATTTGGTTAAGTAAGGAAGTTCCTTTTCTTGGTCATTATTGGAAACCCAATCTCCACTACGTGCCAATTACGGTTTTAGTTGTATACTATTATGTCAGTATAGTATATGGTACCTATGCTGGCCAAGATTGATACAATTATTTTAGAAATGATTTTTCACACCATATACTAATAATAATATCAAAATGGTTTCAGTGTATTAAAATTTTTTTGACTATCATAAGGAGAAACCTCCCCATGTGCGCGTTTGCATTGTGTGCGTGCCGCGAGACTATGTTAGCTTTATTTTCAAAAAGTCATTGCGAATTTTTTATGCATAAACAAATATGATGAGTTCTCACACTAGTCCCATGACAGACCTGGAGTTTTTTTGGTTTCATACAAAACTCTGGGTTCCCATAATTTTTACCCGGGTAGCCTAGTGTCAGGTTTAGTAGCAGTATTTGGAGCTGGTTTCTTGGAGCCTTTTTCTCGGTGGATCCCTTGCTTTTGTGGAGTTTCTGTTGCTATGGAGTATTAGCTATTTTCTTTGGGACATATTATTTCGTGGACATCTGTGATTTGGAGCTATTCAGGTGAAGATGAAGTCTGTTATGGGATTTACATTGCTAGTCTGCTTCCGCCGTTCTTTTAGTTATAGTTATGAAATGTTGTAGACTCTGATGTAATCTCATGTTATGTAAATGAGAAGTTGTTTTTATATCATTGTGATTTATCTAATGTGTTATACCCCTAGAAAACCAAGAATCCGACCCTTGAATCTTTGACATTTTGAATATGAGATGGTATTAAAGTGTCGATTTTCGAGGGTCGAAATTCCAGGTCGTTACAGTAATATTTTTAGAGGTGATCCGAATCGGTAAGGAGACCATCTCTTGCTTTGACTCACGATGGAAATCCAATTTCCATTATGCAATTTTTCGGTTTTAGTTGTAAACATATATGGTGACATAGTAGGATGGGGTGCTATGCCGTCTATGATTGATACATTTATGTTGATGTTGTTTCGACATTATGCACTTATAATAATATCAAAAATTATTTTTGTTTTATGTGTATCAAGCATGTTTGGCCATTATAAGGTAAAACTTTGTCTTATGGTTTGTGTTTGCATTGTGTGATGGGACCTTAGTCTTATAATGACTTCATTTTTTCAAAAAGCATTGCGATGTTTACTTGATTTACTTTATTTTATGCACTGGAAATCCAATGGAGAATTTCTCATACCAGTCCCATGACTGACTCGTAGTTTGTTTTTCCCTTGCAAACTTGGGTGCCCTTATTTTTACATGGGCATCCAAGTGAACAGATGATTGGCTTTCTTTTGGATATGCACCATAGCATTGGGTGCTCTTTTGGCTGAAGATGAAGACTTGTCTTTTTATCATTTCTTTTGAACGCTTAAACACTACCGTATGTATGTTTATATTTGATTCCGATGTAGACCTATGATATATTTGATGAAAGTTGTTATGTACTAAACGTGATCCTGTATCTGTGTAAATCTGATGTCGATGATTATGATTCTGCTGTTATGATATGAAGTAAATTATTCTCCAACTTTATGTATTATGCTATGTTCTGTATTTTGTTGATGTGATTAATGTGTTATTTTCCAAAGGCCAACCTTACCACCGTGGCAGGGGTTTGGTTCGCATCAGGCGTGGTATCAGAGCTTTGGTTAACCTTTGTTCTGGAAGACAACACATTAAACAACTCGTCAGAGATAGAATCAGTAGTATATAGGATGAGTAACTCATTAGAGATATGATTAGAAATATCCTAGAATGAGTACATTAGAATAACATATAATTTTATCGTTGCATCATTATCTATGCATATGTTTATATGCTTCTAGCATTTCTTAAACTATCTTTTCTGTTGGCCTGACTCTTTCCTTGCTATTCAAAGAACTGAAAGGAAATGAGTGGACAAGGCAAAGACTGAAGACGTGGAGGCCAAGGAAGGGCGAATATCCCCGCTGTTAATAATCAGCCTAATCTCGATGAAGGTGGATTAATGGCTAATAATGAGTCTGTATTGTAACAAGAGAAACAATAACCGTTTGATCTAAATGATGTTGCCAAGAAATATAAGAACTTAGGTAGTGTGCCATTCACAGGAAATGAAACTGTAATGGAAGCTCAAGCTTCGTTGAGGTCTTGCGAATGGATCTTCGCGGGCCTAGAATTGGCTGATAATAGAAAAAAAATTAGCATCTTGATTTCTTAAAGACAATGCCCTAATCTGGTGGGAAGCTGTGACCGTAGGAGATCTAGAAGTTGACATGACTTGGGCGAGGTTCAAAGAAGTCTTTGAGGAAAGGTTTGTTCCACGATAGGAAGTCGAGCATTTGCATGATGAATTTGCTAATCTCCGGTAAGGCGACTGAACCATTCATGAGTATGTTAGCAAGTTTAACGAACTCTCTCGGTATGGAATAGAATTGATTCAAGAACTGATCAGAAAGAACAATCATTTCATTGACGGTCTTTAGAGGAGGTACCACAACCGAGTGACAGCTCACATGGAGCTCCCATTTGCTAAGGTTGTTGAGATGGCTTGTAGATATGAGGGTATTGATAAGAGAAATTCAGAGGATAGGGAAAGAAGTCAAGCTAGCAACAAAAGAAAGCTTCCCGGTAAGAAGCCGGAGGCAAGCAAGACCGAAGCAACTAAAGCCCAGGAAGATAAGCGAGCAAAGGGTAAATGCTACAACTGTGACCAGTATGGCCATATGTCTAGGGAATGCAATGCACCCAAGAGGCCAAAACGAATGAATCCGGCCTTAGTCAGAAACCCCGTGATACTAGAGAATGCTACAATTGCCATAAGATAGGGCATATTAGCAGGAATTGCCCATTGCTGAAAAAGTCTGAGGTGGCTCATGTATATAATTTGGAAAATGCTCCACCTCCTCCTACCAGTGAAGGTAAACCTGATGTGTTGGAAGTACACTTACAATTAAAAATATTCTTGTTAAAGTATTGTTAAATACGGGGGCATTGCGATGTTTTATCTCGAGCAAAATGGTTAAGAAATTAAATTTAAAATTGAGAAATCTTGAAGAATCAATTAGTGTCCATAATCCGATAGGACGTTCCTTTATTCTTTATTTATATTGTAGAGTGCCCATCTCTTATTCTTTTTACCAGTTTTCCTTTGATTTGATTGTCATAATTCTTTTTGAGTTGATATTATACTTGGGTTGGATTGGTTAACTAAGTATGGGGCCGAGGTTAAGTGCGCCAAGAGTATTGTTAAAGTTAAAACAAAACTTGGGAGTATTATTATACCATGTGCAGGCTCAAGTTCAGATAGAAAAGAATTTTTGTTTACTCTTGAAGTTTCTCCTACTTCTATTGAGAATATTCCGGTTGTTAAGATTATGCGTATGTGTTCGAAGAAGTTGATAGTTTACCTCCACGAAGGGAAATTGATTTCCAAATCGAGTTAGTCCCGAATGCAAGGCCTATTGTGCATGCAATTCGAATAATGACATTGAGAGAGAAAGAAGAGTTGGGTGATCAAACTCAACAGCTTATATGGAAAGGTCTAATCCGGCCTAATTTCTTGACTTGAGGAGCAGCCGTAGTATTTGTTCCTAAGTCAGACGGTACTCTCAGACTATGCGTAGATTACCGAGACTTAAATAGGAAAAAGTTAAATAATAAATATACATTGCAACCATTGATGATTTGTTAGATTTCTTGAATGGAGCTAGAGTGTTTTCAAAGATGGACCTAGCTACAGGTTTCCATCAATTGCGAATTGCAGAAGAATGTTTTCCTTTGACAGCTTTCAGAGGTCCAGACTTGTTTTATGAATGGTTAGTAATGTTGTTCGGCTTATGTAAAGTTCTTACTTACTTTGTAGATTGGAGGAATCGTGTATTTCATGGAGTGTTGAATAAATTTATGCTAGTTTTCATTGATGATATTTTAATCTTCTCTAAGTCAGCTAGCGAGCATGCAAAACATTTGGAAGAGGTTTGTAAATTCTAAGAAAGAATGTATTAAAAGCCAAATTTTCTAAATACATATTATGGCAAGAAGAAGTGAAGTTCCTCGGCCATATGGTATCGAAGGATGGAATTCCTATGGATCCGGGAAAGATTACAACCTTAGAGATTGGAAGCAACCTAGCACTCCCACTGAAGTCAGAAGTTTTCTGTGATTGGCGGGCTATTATTGAAAATTCATTAAGAATTTTTCGAAGCTATCTAGTCCATTAACGAAGCTTACAAAGAAGCACGCAAGGTTTAATTGGACGACGGAATGTGAGGTAGTTTTCCAAGAGCTGAAAGTAAGGTTGACTATTGCTCCAGTGCTGACTATTATAGATGGCAATCAAGATTTGAATTTCTATAAAGATGCGTCTCATGAAGGAGTAGGTGCGGTATCAATACAAAAAGGCCAATTTGTTGCTTATGCTAGCCGTCAGTTGAAGCCGCATGAGAAGAGGTATGTTACTCATGATTTAGAGTAGTTGGCCGTAGTATTTGCTTTGAAGATGACATTATCTTTTAGGTGAGAAGTTCGAATTGTATACAGATCATAAATCATTAAATATATGTTCTTCTAAAAAGATTTGAATTTGAGACAACATTGGTTAGAATTTCTTGCAGCATACGATCTTGATATTTTGTATACTCCAGGGAAAGCCAACGTTATAGCGGATGCACTTTGTAGGATGAATGCAATCATCGATAATCTGACTATTACACCTCTGTTGATCGAGGAGGTTTCTGTTTTACAGAAGGAGGATGAGTTTATTCAAATGATTAGCAAACGAGTTCAAGAAGGAGAAGTTTCAAGCTTTCAAATTGATAGCAAAGAAATTCTTAGATTGCAAGAACGAATTTGTGTTCTGGATATTCCCGATCTCAAAAGAGAAGTAATGGATGAATGTCACAAATCCAAGCTTAGTATTCATCCAGGGGTGAGTAAGATGTATTTAGGGGTGGCAATTAGACCCGACCCGATGGACCCGGACCCGACCCATCGGGTCTCGGGTCTAGGCTGGTCGGGTTTTGTCGAGTCTAAACCATACATTTTCAAAGTCTGAACCCGACCCGACCTGAGCTTCGGTTCAGGTCAAGTCGGGTCGGTATTGGTTTTGTTGGATAGAAAGACCAAAAATACATATATTTCAATGATTCTTGGTCGGGTCTTTCAAGTCGGGTCAATTTGGGTCGGGTTTTTTCGAGTCTTTATTGTATTTTTCATCACCTAGACCCGACCCAAGACCGTTAGGTTCGGTTCGGGTTCGGGTCTTTTCAGGTCGGGTCGGTTTTTCGGTTCTTGGTTCTAATTGCCAGCCGTAGATGTATTACGATCTTAAGTGCACATTCTGGTGGAAGGCTATGAAGAGAGACATTTCTATATATGTTAGCAGGTATTCTACTTGCCAACAAGTCAAGAGTGATTAACAGAAGGTCATTGATTTGTGCAACCTTTAGAGATTCCACAATGGAAGTGGGATCAAATTTCTATGGATTTCATTGATGGTTTGCCTAGAACTAAGAAGGGCAATGATAGTATTTGAGTTATAGTTGATCGTTTCACGAAGAGCGCCCATTTTATTTCAGTGAAATCAAATAGAACAGCTCAGAGTTTGGCTCAGATATATTTCAGAGAGAATGCTAGACTGCATGGAGTTCCCAGCAGAATTGTCAGTGATTGCGATCCAATCTTTGCTAGTAAGTTCTGGGAAGCATTCAAATCTGAATTGGGAACCAAGATCAATCTTAGCACTGCCAGGGCCGGCTCTTCCCCAAAGCAAGGGAAGCGGTGGCTTAGGGCCCATAAAAAAGTAGGGCACCATCTTCCGCATAAACTTGAAATTGGAAAAGAAAATGAAACAAAAAAATCGAAAACGCAGACCCAAAAGAAAAAATCGTAGTTGCACGAGATATCGGCTTTGGCGACAGAGTAAGCGGACGGCGGCGGTTATTCCTTCTTAGCGTCATCCCCTCCAAGTCTTTAGAGCACAAAATCAATCAATTATTCCAATTCAGTGACGCAACAACAGAAGGATATACGGCAAAAAATCAATTAGGGCACTTTAAGAATTTGCTGTTGCTTCCCATTTCTGAAACTTAAAAAGGTACTAGTTTGATAATTGATGTTTTAATTTTAACTTTATGTACTTTGTCTCGTGTCTGTAATTTGAAAAGATATTGTATGCTATTGATAAAAAATAAAGGGAACTGAAAGGAGAATAATTTGAAGAAGAAGGCATGTTTTGTAAAGATTTTCCATACTGTACACTATTTGTGTGATTTACAGTTTGTGTTTCAATTACTCAGGTTTGCATATGTTTGGCTTACAAAGTGGTATTCAAGCAAACAATTTTTTGAATTAAACGGTAGAAAGAAAACAAATAGGAATAACATTTTTTTTTAAATATTTTGAACATTGCACACAAAATTTGAAGAAAACACCACTAACATTCTTTTTCCTACTTTTGTGCTAATTATTGTAGTAAAAATTGATGTTGCACTTGACAGCTACTTTACCAGTAGGTATACTGAATTAAAGTTATCTCAATAAATGACAAAGTGATAAATTCTCGTACAGTTCGGCCTTTCAGTTTTATTATGAGAGTTCTGAATCGGTAAAACTAACAACTCCTTGTTATCTATGAAATTTGAAACTTGGAAGCAGGTTTTAGCTATGAGCCATTATGCATCATTTACATCTATTGCAAATAAGCACGATTCACACTAATGTTTTTCTTTATATTTAAACAATGGAAGTTACTTTTATGATTTAATTAACAAGAATACATTAGTTTTTTTTATAAGGGCATTGTTTTTTCTTTTGGCTTTAGGCATCAAAACTCCTAGGACCGGCCCTGAGCACTACATATCATCCTCAGACAAACGGTCAGACTGAGAGGGTAAATAGTGTATTAGAAGATTTATTGTAGGCTTGTGTTCTTGATTTTGGAGGATCTTGGGAAGATCGTATAAACTTGGTGGAGTTTTCATATAATAATAGCTACCAGGAAAGTTTGAAAATGTCACCATTTGGAGCATTGTATGGTAGGCCATGTAGATCTCTTGCATGTTGGATAGAGCCAAGTGATCAGTTTGTATTGGGTACAGATATGATCCGAGAAGCTTCAAATAAAGTGGATTTCATTAATAAGCGATTACAAGCAGCACAAAGCCGACAAAAGAGTTATGATGATTCTAGAAGAAGTGATTCGCATTTTCTGTTGGTGATCACGTGTATTTGAAAATTTCTCCGATGAGAGGAGTAATTCGATTTGGGAAGATGGGAAAATTGGCGCTTAGATATATTGGCCCATTTCTTATACTCGAGAGGATTGGAATTCTAGCTTATAGAGTTCGGTTGCCCAATTGGTTGTCCAGTGTTCATGATGTGTTTCATATTTCTCAGCTTTGCAAGCATGTTCGTAGTCCCGATTTTATTGTGGAAGAAACAACATAACAAGATTTGGATATGACTCTGAGTTTAGCTATGCAAAGAGAGCCAATGAAGGTTATTGGCAGGGAAATCAGAGTTCTAAGGAACAAGAAGGTGCATTTAGTCAAAGTGTATTGGAGTGCAGATCGTAGAGACTGCACATGGGAAATCGAATATAGCATTAAACAGGCTTATCCCAAGTGCAGAGTGGATATCTCTGATTAGCTCTATTGAGAGGCACATTTATGTTGTGTTACATTACTATTTAGCTCATGCTTTGCTGCTATCATTTCTTTTTCGGGCACGAAAATGTTTTAAGTGGGGGAGATTGTAACAACCCGTATTTTTGGAACCAATTTAAAATTTAATTTTAATTGATTTCTAGAGAAATCAATTATTTTGAGAATAAATGACCTAGAATTTATTTTAATTGAAGTTAGAACGTATAAATTTAAAGTTTAATTAAAATGAGCTTGAAATGGTGCAGTAGTTTGAAAATATGATTTTCAACTTTGAATGAATATATAGAATTCAGTACGAATCAGAATTTGATAAAACAAGAAATGTTGGAATATTTTGAGCTGTAATTTTCTAACGAATGTAAGAGATTGAGATTTCACTTTATCGATTGTAAGTTATGTCTAAATTAAAATTTAGAATAGTCACTATGGAATTTATATATATTTTTAATATTATATATAGTCCATAAAAGTAGTCATTTTGCAAACAAATGAATTTGGACTCGAAACCACTTCCATTGAGTTCAAATTGTTGTTTGTATGTTCGAAAACTATAAAGGTGAAATTTGGTCTTTTTCTTTGTTTGTATGACCAAAATATCACTTTTTACATATGGACGAATTTGGACTCGAAACCACTTCCATTGAGTTCAAAACGTCGTTTAGGTGGTCGAAAACTATAAGGTTCGATATGTTTGGAGTTTGTAAAAATTGGGACTTTGGTTAGGGCATAGTTAGCCAACTTAGCCACTTCACTTAAGTTCCCAAATCAGCCCTTCTCCCTCACTTACTTCCACACTTAGTAAAAAAACTAGAAAAATGGACAGTGGAAAGGGAAATTAAAATTCCTAAGCTAGGAATTTCAATTATTTGCTCAAATCAAAGAGGAAATTGAAGAGGAAATCTTGTAAGCCTCCTCTTCATCTTCTCCATCTTCTCTAGCTTATCTCCTCTTTGATTTTTGATGATTCCTATGACCCAGCTCTTAGGAAATTTATTTATATGTGCTTAGATTGGATATTTGCATGCAATATTGGTAGAGAGGTTGATTTTGCTTGCTATTGGATCTATTCCTTGTGTGTAAACAAGCAAAGGTGAGAACTTCCATCTCAAATGATTAAAAGTGAGATTTTCTATCATAATATTTGTTGTGAGAAACAAAAAGGGGGTAATATTAGTTAAATATGTAGTAATTGATTAAGTTTGGGTTGATGAAATGACTATTGATTGATTATATGAGTTTAATATGAGGATAAATGCTAAGTATTGTGATAAAAATCATTTTTATTTGATATAGGTGAGTTATTCATGAATTCACATCTATGACACAAGCTATTGGCTTGTAAAAGAATAACTTAATGTTCATTTGGGTTTGCATATGCTAGTGGAATGGATAAGTTAGTGTAAGTTAGTCGATTTCATGAATTCATGTTTCATTGAATTGAAAATTGTGATTAGAATTGTCCATATAATCTAATTCATATGCTATGAGTTGATTTAGTGATATTGTGAAGCTTCGTTGACGCCTTGGCAAAGTTCTAAGTCTTTACAAGCCGCTTGAATCATATTTGATTGCTTGGTTAGAAATTTTGTCCGTTTTGGACTTAGAATCAAAACCATTGCAAATCCCTTGTATGAATGTTTATGCATGTAAAATTTGGTGTCATGAGTTGCCTTGGTGAGTTTTAGAAGCCTCATGTCCATGTATATAACAACATAGGCCTTCGGGCATTGGTCGTTATCGTTTTGAACATGTTTTCAAGGAAAATTGTGCTTAGAAACAGGATTCAGACGTTTGAATTATTTTGGTCAAACATCTGACCTGCTTCAAATAATTATGAAAATAAGCAGATCAATTCAGATGTCTGAATTTTTTTATTCGAATATCTAAATTGTAATTCATACATCTGGTCAAAAAAATTCAAACGTCTGAAATATCTCAAAATTTAACTAAATCCTTGCTGTTTCAGGAAAATGCAAATTCAAGCGTCTGAATTTTTGATTCAGATTTTTGAATCATGTTTTTGGACTATCGACCAATGGAGACCACAGTCAATAGTTTAGGTCCATCCAGGCTCTTTTCCGGCCGAGTTTTGGCCCATTTCGACTTTGTTTGTGACTTATCAGTTTCACTAATTCGCAGATTCCAGCATTCGATTTTATTCGAAATCGTTTGATAAATTGTTTCAACTTATTTTAAGCAATTTAAAATGTGTGCAAACCAATTTTTCTTGGTTTGTAAAATAAAATGGTTAAGTACGATTTGGCATGAAAAAGTATAAAATGAATTATGGATACGATATGACTGGAGTATTTAATTCGATGACCGAATTAAATTCTTGATTAAACAATTTTACTAAGGTAATGAATGATAAAGGCCAATGATTTAACCAGGGGAAAGAATTTGTGTTGAAACTTTATATGAGAATTTTTTTGAAAAGACCGAGTTAAATCTCATTTCAAATAATTGTTATGAGGACTAAAAGTCGAAGATATTGAAGATGGTACCAGACCGACAATCTTCACATCGAATGGATTGCTACTGATGCCCTTGATTGGAGTTGCTTTCTTGAAGGGGCTATAGTAGTTGTTGTCTAGACATACTTGTGGATTGTTCAGATATGCAAGGGCCTCTCTTCTGTATTGGACATATGGAATGTGGAATAAGGTGCCTCCGGTTTCGTTCAGACCTGGAACAGACGTATAAATGGATTGTATGTTTAACATTGTAGTGTGTGCTATGTAGTTGATCTCTGCTAAATATATATCTGTTTGGTGGCGGAGTATTCATTCTTTTGCTTAACATCCTTCTCTGAGACGTACGAGCTTAGAGGTTATGTATTAGTGGAAATCAACAACATAGCATGGACTGACAGTGTAGCATGCCAAGATGCAAGTGATCAATGCTTTTGTTGAAAAGCAAAGTCTTATGGATGATGATCAAAGCATAGCTTTAAGCAGCACAGTTTTGTGTATAGCATTAATTCGCGAGCCTCACACCCAGGTATGAGTCAGAAACGGGATAAGGGACGCAAGGAGTGCATACGTTTCTTTCTAGCTAGAAGTTATATCATGGGATGGAGCCCAGACATTTTTACTTATGTGGATGTTGGATGCGAGACGCCTCAGATATGATTGGTCGCCAATGGCCAAGTGATAAGTCCGATAGGACCGGTAAACATATTGTTCAGGAATAACCAATCCTCTAACGTAAGTGAGGACCAGCCTAGTAGGATCCAAGGGTTGCCCAAGTGTGTAATCCTGGGTCATCTTGCTAGAGATGATCCAAATCGGTAAGGAGACCATCTCTTGCCTTGACTCATGATGGAAATCCAATTTTTAATACGTGACTTTTCGGTTTTAGTTGTAAACATATATGGCGACATAGTAGGATGCGGTACTAAGCCGTCTATGGTTGATACATTTATATTGAAGTTGTTTGCGACACTATGCACTTGTAGTAATATCAAAATTAAATTTTGTTTTATGCGTATCAAGCATGTTTGGCCATTACAAGGTAAAACTCTATCCTCTGCTTTGTGTTTGCATTGTGTGATGGGACCTAAGTCTTATAATGGCTTCATTTTCCCAAAAAGCATTGCGACGTTTACTTGATTTACTTTATTTTATGCACCGACAATTCAATGGAGTAAACACGTTCCGTGACATATGGCGTGGTCCTGTGATTTACCTCATTCTTAAACAAGTTAAGTAACTATAGAATTTCTCATACTAGTCCAATTACTGACTTGTAGTTTTTTTTCCTTGCAAACTCGGGTGCCTTTATTTTTACACAGGCAGCCAAGTGAACAGGTGATTGGCTTTCTTTTGGATATGCAAGATAGCATTTGGTGCTCTTTTGGCTGAAGAAGAAGACTTGTCTTTTTATCATTTCTTTTGAACTCTTAAACACTACTGTATGTATGTTTATATTTGATTCCGATGTAGACTTATGATCTATTTGATGAAACTTTTTATGTACTAAGTGTGATCTTGTATCTGTGTAACTCCGATGTTGATGATTATGATTCCGCTGTTATGATATGATGTAAATTATTCTCCAACTTTATGTATTATGCTATGTTCTGTATTCTACTAGTGTGATTAACGTGTTATTTTTCAAAGGCCGACCTTGCCATCATGGAGCGGGAGTTTGGTTCGCGTCATTATTCCTAACCACAATCCACAATTTCTAAGTTTTGACAATATTTATTAACATATATGATAAGTGCCAATTCAAATTTAATAATATTATGAACAGATCTGATGATAATAGGCATACATTTTTTAGATCTAATTCAAATGAGATAAATAGGCTATTATAACTTTGGATGTAAATTCCCCACTCACCAGAATCTCATTGTTTTGACACCCCTCCTCATTACAACCACCCAGTTTTTTAGCGAAGGTCGGGTTCTCATAGGTGTTTTAGTTTGCGTTTCGGTTCTAGTTCTCTCTCATGCACGGTATTGGCAAAGTAACTTACTTTGAAAAGTTAGTTGATTGAGTTGTTATTAGTCTATCCTATTTTGTTTCTGCCGTGAGTTATCTTTACCGTACTCTGGTTATGCTTATGCTCATTTATTTGCAGGTAACAGA
The DNA here is from genome assembly GCA_030737875.1 of Allium sativum. Lineage (NCBI taxonomy): Eukaryota > Viridiplantae > Streptophyta > Magnoliopsida > Asparagales > Amaryllidaceae > Allium > Allium sativum. The sequence continues at coordinate 590,274,503 of CM060916.1, forward strand.
TTTACACACTCCATGCTTGGATGTGTTTTCGATGTTTGTCGAAATTTGGGAATAGAAAGATATGTGTGTTACATTTAATACACAGATGTATCCCGTTTGGTTCAATCCAAGATGTATGCCTACCTAGGTTAGTGATTCTAACCTAACCTTGTAAATGTTTACGCACGACTCTACTACTCTTCCCAAAGTAGTTTTCCCAAAGTATAATACCGAGATAAAACGTTTACGCACACATTTGTTAAGCCTTTATACCAGAACATGGTTGGTTATATATTCAAGGGTAGACCCCTAATTACGGAGTTTCTATATATGTATATATATGTATTTAATAAAAGGTAGATTCAGAAATTCAATGAAGTAACGAACGAATATACCTCGTAATTATTCATCTGATGGATACGACATACTAACGTGAACGTGTCCCATTTTGGATCGAGCAATGGTCTTAACCGGAACTACCAACGAAACCAAAAACCAGAAATAATGACTATCTCAGTTGTAGCTAGATTTATTTTGTCCAGTTTCCAACCTCGAATCAATGAACCTCACCCTATGCCATCCTCATGCTCTTCACGACGAGATCGCCAACGTATTATAGGGTAAGACCGAACAACACATTTCAACTCTTAGTCATTTAAAGCCTATTTTTTTATTAGGCCCACGACTAATTCATCGTCGAAATACAATTCAATCGAGTAACAAAGATGAAGAAAAACAGAAAAGAAAATCGAATTATGTTCTCTCACGAGTCCTAGTTTAACTAATTCCTCTAATCGCTTAATCTATGCTCTGATACCAAATCTAACACCCCACTCTTTTTTGTCCCCAAATTTCAACAAAAATCAAAACTCAAACACGTCCAAGCATGGAGCGTGTAAATATAGTACCTGCAAATAAATGAGCATGAGCATAATCAGAGTACGAAAAGATAACTCACAGTAGAAACAGAATAGGATAAACTAGTATTAATTCAAGTAACTACCTTTATAAAGTAGGTCACTTTGTTGATACCGAGCATGAGAGAGAACGAAAACCGAAAGCCAAACTAAAACACTTGTGAGAACCCGACCTTCTCTAGAAACCTGAGAGGCTGTAATGAGGATGGGAGTCAGAAAAACCAGATTATGGTGAATAGGAAATGTACAACACATATTATAATACACAGATGAATCTCGTTAGGTTTAACCCAAGAAGTATGCCTATTAAGGTTAGTGATTCTAGCCCAACCTTTAAGATAGACAGAATTACGCATGACTTAACTAACCTTCCCAAGGTAGACTTCCCAAAATATGATACCGAGATAGAACGTTTACACATATATTTATGAAGCCTTTATACCAGAACATGGATGGTTATTTAATCAAGAGTGAACCCCCAATTAAGGAGTTTTAATATACACACACACACATACATTTTTATTCGCTCATCCTTTATATTTTAGTGCCTCACTATTAATGACAGATAGGGTGGATTCTCCCTGATCCCATAAGACACTAGGTGGACCTATTGGTCACTTATTAGTCCTCGATAATATATTCAACGTTAACATAAACCAGAGATGTGACGCCCAGTCCCGCACAAGACTCGACATTTCCCTGAAATGCGCTGCGCCAATGCCCAATTAGCACGGAACGGTCGTCAAAAGAAGCAGATTTGAAACTATGAATCATCAAGAACCTGTAGTATATCTCACAGTGCATGGAATAAAATATAATAATAACATAACTTTATATAAAACAGACGAGACAGTGCATAAGATGAAAACTAAACCATCATAGCAGCGGAATCCAAAATACAACTTATGATCCAAACCATTTTTACAACTTCAAAATACTGTCTCTAAAGAAAAATAGAGAAGGTACACTACTAATGCCCAAAGTAGTGACCAAATACAACACAAGGAGAATATATGTAAATAGTACGTGGAAGCCTCCTGCTCGACTCCGGACAGTTACTCGTGCATAACCACCTAACCTGTCTTTAGTCTGCTCGTTTAGGAGCACCCAGAGTAATAAGAAGAGACATAAAACTTTGGGTCAGACAAAAGTCTGGTATGAGCAATTACAGCAAAGTAAAACAATAACAGATATAAATAATCATGCCTGAATTTGGACCTGCAACCAAAGAGTTAGCACGACAAGATGTACAGTACTCTAAGGTAACACTAACATACAGTGTAAAAATGGGAGTGTGCGTGTTATGGTGATAGCAAACATCAAACATAGTAATCAACCTCACATCTCTCAATAGTGCCTAAAGCTTACGATATCCATCGCTTTGCTTACCAAATCCTTTACTACGACCTCTTTTCCCTTGGGAGACTTAATGACACCATCGCACTGGTCCATAGTCGATAATCCTTTGCTACGATCACCTTGCCCTTGGGAATCCTAATGGCCCTGTTGCACTGATCCATAGCCATGCTACGATCACTTTGCCCTACGGAGTCCTAATGACTCCAATGCGCTAATCCATAGCCACTAATCCATCTCTCAGTGGTGTACCAAAGCTACATATACCGATAACCCCTTTGCACACGTCCCGCAGCAAAGTCCAACTTTAGAAATTAACTCGTCGATCCCTATTTGGATCTTGAGCCATCACTTCTCATCTGGACTTCCTTTGCATCTCGGGTTTAGTCGAATTAGAAATGATCTTCAAAAGAGTCCACGATCATCATTGCTCATTCATCCTCCTCTGGACTCAGTTGCTCGATTCTCCATTAGGTTGGTCGGTCGTGTGAGTCAGTCGCACGTGCTTCTCAAAGGTCGGTTACTCATACATGTTCCCCAGTGTTCCGTCGCTCGAGCTAAGTTCACTCGCTCGATCTCCCTCATGAGGCTTGCTCGTTAGCTCATCCTCCATCAGACTCGGTCATTCATAGATGCTCCACCAGGGTTACTCGCTCACACTTATCTCGTAAGGATCGGTCGTTCATGCATCTCCCACTGTGGTTGATCGCTCGAACCTCCTCTATCGGGTTCACCAAAAACTCCCGCACCAGACTCGATCGCTCAGCCTGGTCGGTCGCGCATACCCCTAGAGGTCAGTCGTGCGACCCAAAACTTGTATTGTTTCCAGCAAGCTATTTTCGCCTCTCAACAGCATTTCTGACCATTCTTACTTTCCTATGCAACCATAGAACATACTAAGCAACAATAATAACATGTGGAATCAACCAAAAACATCCAAACAATGATTTAACATGAAATTATGGATCAAATATACCTAAAACCATGATTTTTCCCTTAATCCCCTTAACTTTGTTTAACTATAGGATTAGCAAAATTATTCCAAATTGACCCAAATTTTTACCAGTGACATAAAATACTATTTCATAATTTTTACATATTTTTCTGAGTCATAATTTTTCTAATTATCACTAATCACCCCTAATTAGCCATAACTAGTGAAAAAGCATGCAAATCACTCACCTTAGCCATAAATAAATTTCAAATCTAAATCTCTAATTGATTTGACATGGATCCCAATGTATTCCAGCAGCTCTATCTCGATTTCTATGCTAATCCGCCTTAATTTGATGTAGATTTGGCTAATATGTGATTAGAAAGTGATTAAAAGGTGATTTAGGAGTGCTAGGTTTGAAGAGATGATAAGTGGCTACTAAAAAATGAATAAAACTAATTTCCCAAACCCTATTAGCCTTCCCATTATCCTAATCCCGAAATGGGTTATGGGCCTAGCTGCTAATCACTCTATTTGGCCCAATTAAGCTGTTTTTCATCTTACAAACCTTATTTCAGCCATATCTCCAAAACGCTAAGTCCGTTTGACTAATGTGACCACTCTACGGAAAGGTAAACCATCATCTGAATCCAATGAAAGTGGTTTTATGTCAAAACTCCTTATCAATCCAAAGTTATAGGAGAAACAAAATTCACTAGGGTAAAATGGTCATTTAAAATGTAGAAAAAATCGTGAACATGGGAAATGACCCCAATAGTCGTTCCCCAAAGTTACACGACCATATGACATCATATGAAAATAAGATAAATATTCTACGATCCTTCGATATGTAGAATACGGGTCGTTACACTCCCCCCCCCCCCAAAGAAATCCCGCTTGCTTATCGTCCATTTAAAAACAATCGAACATACATAATAACACAGCAAGCCTATTCTAGCATGCGGTTTACTAACAAGGGAATAACTATATTGTGATTAAAATTTTACCTGGCAAAGTGTTCTGGATATGACTTCCTTATTCTTTCCTCGGTTTCCCAAGTAGAGTCATTCTCATTATCGCCCCACTAGACCTTGACTAGTTCCACCTCTTCCTTCGAAGTTGCTTCGTATCATGTCTGACGGTACGAATCGTTCTGTGGCTCCCAATTGCCTCATATTCTGTCTCGATATCATCCAACTGATCTGGTGAAATAGTCATATCGGAATCGTGCACGAACTTCCTTAATTGGGAAACATGGAATACGTCGTGGACTTCTGCCATCTTGTTAGGCAATCCAACTTTATATGCTAAATTCCCAACTTATTCGAGAACTGAAAACGGACCAACAAACCTTGGTGCAACTTACCTCTTCTACCAAAACGAATCACACTCTTTAATGGAGGGATCTTGACTAAAACCAAGTCGCCAATGGAGAATTTCAAATCTCTTTGCCTTTTATCAGCATAAAACTTCTGCCTATCTTAGGCAGCCTTCCATTCGTTGTTGAATAACCTTGATCTTATTTGAAGTTTCTCTTATTACACTGGCCCAAGCACAAATTTCTCACCGGTTTCTAACCAACATGATGGTGAGTTGCACGGTCTTCCGTACAAAGCTTCAAATGGAGCCATACCAATACTGGACTAATAACTATTATTATATGCAAACTCAACCAGATGCAAATGGTCATCTCGTGAACCTCCAAAATCCAATATACAAGCTCTCAAGAGATCCTCTAATACACGATTCACCCTCTCCATTTTACCGCCATTTTTTGGATAATATGCGGTACCGAGATGTAATCTGACCCTAACGCCTCTTGTAAGCTCTTCCAAAACCCACTGGTAAATAACGGATCTCGGTCACTTATAACACCTTTGGGTACTCTATGAAATATCACTACCCGCTTCATATATTGTTCCACTAACTTAGTTCCTGTTCTATTCGACCTGACGGGTATAAACCTTGCACTTTTGGTCAATCGATCCACAGTCACCCAAATACTATCATGACCCGATCTAGTCCTTGGTAAACCATCTATGAAATCCATTGAGACTTGTTCCCATTTCCATTCGGGAATTTCCAGCGGTTGTAACAAACCACTAGGCTTCTTTTGCTTGGCTATAACTAGCTGGCAGTTCATGCACTTGGATATAAACTTCCCATTGTCTCTCCTCATCCCTTTCCAGTAGTAGGTCTACTTCATGTCTCGGTACATTTTGTTACCACCATGGTGTATAGTCAGTTTCATGTGATGACATTCTCTAAGCACTTCATCTCTCAATCCATTAGCGTTGGGTACAACTAGTCTCCCACTCTTTCGAAGCCATCTTTCTCTATCCAGTCCATACTTGTTCATCTCCTCATCGCCGATACCCATCTCTATTTTAGAGACGATTTCCAATAGGCTAGGATTGTCCCTCTGACTGGAACTGATCCACTCAATCAAAGTGGGTCTGATCGTCAAACTTGCTAACATCTCTGGGTCCAATTCGCACTTAGGTCTGAAATCATATCCTGCGATTTATTCCAGTTGCTTCCATTCCAAAAACGTAGCCCCCAAACTGGCATGTCTCCTACACAATGCATCAACTACCGCATTGACATTCCCAGGCGTGTATGCGATATTGAAATCATATGAATCCAAGAACTCTAACCATCTCTGTTGATGAAGATTTAAATCCTTTTGAGAGAAAAGATACTTTAATGACTTATGATCACTAAACAACTCGAATCTTTCTCCCAAGAGATAATGTCTCCACATCTTCAATGCGAATATGATTGCTGCCAATTCCAAATCATGGGTAGAATATCTTTTCTCATGCGATTTTAGTTGCCGACTAGCATAAGCTATAACCCCACCTCCTTGCATCAGTACAACACCTAGTCCAGTACCACAAGCATCCGTGTATACCATCATCTCTTCGTTCCCCTTAGGAATAACTAACACTGGCGCGCATGTTAACTTCTCCTTTAGACCCTTAAATGCATTCTCACACCTTTCGTCCCAGATGAAAGCTTGATTCTTCTTGGTCAAATGAGTTAACGGTGTCGTTATCTTGAAGAAGTCTTGAATAAACTTACGATAATATCCAACTAACCCCAAGAAACTTCTCACATTTGTTGCATTCTTGGACATAGACCAATCTTGCACTGTAGCCACCTTCGTAGGATCCACAGCGATACCATTCTGTGAAACAACATGGCCTAAGAATCTCACATCCCTCCTCCAGAAGTGACACTTAAAATTTTTTGCTTTCAGTTGTTGTTTCCTCAACACCTCCATCACTGTCCTTAATGTTCCTTGTATTCTTCCTTTGTCCTTGAGTAAACCAAGATATCGTCCACGAACACAAGAACAAACTTATTTAATTAATCCCTTAATACCCTATTCATAAGTTCCACAAAATATATTGGTGCATTGATCAACCTGAATGGCATGACCAACCACTCATATAATCCAGACGGCGTCTGAAACGCCCTTTTTGTTATACTCTCACCTGTTGCTTGGAGCTGATGAAAACCTGTCGCAAGATCTAACTGGGAGAACACTCTTGCTCCATTTAATTGATCAAACAGATCATCTATCCATGGAAGAGGATACTTATTCGTTCTTATCAACTTATTCAACTCGCGGTAGTCTACACATAAGCGAAGGGAACCATCTGCTTTGGTAGCGAATATGACTGGTGCTCCCCACTCGGAAACACTCCTTCAGATAAATCCCTTCTTCAAAAGATCGCCAACTTGCACTTTGAGCTCTCGCTGCTCCCTTGGCGCCATACGACGAAGTGGCATCACTATAGGTCTGGTACCTTTCACCAAAACAATCCGAAACTCAATCTCTTGTTGTGGTGGAAGTCCGGCCACTTCCCCGAAGATGTCCAGATACTTGCCAGCAATAGGCACATCTGTCAACTCATCATGCGGGATGTCAAGGGATTTAGAAAACTATCCATCACACCATCATTAGGTAGGCAACCAAATAGTACCCTCTACCCATCATCCGATCTAATGGTCACCAAAGACCCCTCACAGTCTACCACCACCCCCATATCTTTCGAGCCAATCGACTCCCAAAATAATGTCAAACCCAGTAAAGCCCAAAACAAAGCAATCACAAACAAACATGCATCCATGACTCGATAAGAACAAATTACGACAAATCATACAAAGGCTAGTCGAACCACCATTCGGGTTCGTCACAGCTAAAGGTCTTTTGACAATCTCAGGTTCCAAACCCAGCCTACCTACCAGGTCACTAGATACGAAGGAATGGGAAGCCCCGGTTTAAAATAACACTCGAACAGGAACAACATAAATATAAAGCATACCTTGAATAATGGCGCCCTTTCCTTTCTGCGCCACAGTTGGGGAATTCGACGAAGAAGGAACGGCATTGATAGCATATGCTTTCACGATCTGCTTCTCTTTAGGGGTTTGCATAAATTTATCCTTGAGATGTCCCACTTGGCCATAGTTGAAGCACTTCCTGTCCGCTGGCTTCGCTCGACAATCTTTAGAATAATAGCCCTTCTTGCTACAGCTATAGCACTTGACATCTTTCTTGTCATTCTTTTTTTGACCATCCTTGGTCTGATCCTGTTTTCTCTTATTCTGCGAATTCTTCTTGCCTCCACTGCTTGCCTGCGGTTTTGACTCTCCTGTAGATGCAATAGTAACCTCAGTCTTTGACTTAGGGTAAAGGCTCTCAGATCTCAATGCCTTTCCCACAATAGACTTGAATGTCTTATCTATATGATTTGTCAGTCTTTCCCCCAAGTACTCATCTAAGCCAGATATGCACTTCTTGTTCTTCTTCTCAGCAGTATCGATAAGAGAGAATCCATATTTCGATAAAGTATCGAATTCAGCAATATATTCCGAGACTGCCCTACCATTCTGCTTAAGCTCCAAAATTTTCCTAAACAATTCTGATTTCTGAGTAGCTGGGATGAACTTATCGCTGAAGCGAGTCTTAAACTGATTCCAAGTGACTTGATCCTCGGGAGTAGCCACTTTAATAGCATTCCACTAATTCATTGCTCGTCCTTGAAGCTGATGTGATGCTAGCTTCCCCTTCATTGCATCATCGATCCCTAAATCCTCAAAGATGTGCTCATAACTATCCAGCCAATCTTGAACTTCCGTTGCCGATTCCGTTCTGTGGAATGACTTTCTACCAAGATTAATATAATCCTTGCTGAGCTTGGTGAAATCGGCTCTAGGCGCCTGCACAGCTGCACCACCACCGTTAGCAGCATTAGGAACTGTTCCCTGAGCATCCCTAAGCATCTCTCGCATGAAGGCAGTAAACATCGTCTTTATATCAGGGACATTCCCATTTCTGTCCTCTATACATGTACACCTTGTATATCGACTCATCGTTCAATCTGTAAAGAGAAAAATGACTAACCATCTCCTTAGTGGTGCCCGTGTAGTGCGACTTCATCCTTAGATATACTAATAGTATATATATATATATAGTTTTTGAAAACCAAAATATCAAAAATGCGTGCTCTCATCTACGTAAACTATCTCTCCCTGATGTCTTCCCCTAGGTTAACTACGCACCCTAGGCTTTGATACCAAGTGTGCCGTCCCGCACCAGACTCGACATTTCCCTGAAATGCGTTGTGCTAATGCCCGACTAGCACGAAACCATCGTCAAAAGAAGGAGATTTGAAAATATGAATCATCAAGAACCTGTAGTATATCTCACAGCGCATGGAATAAAATATAATAATAACATAACTTTATATAAAACAGGCGAGACAGTGCATAAGATGAAAACTAAACCATCATAGTAGCGGAATCCAAAATACAGCTTATGAACCAAACCATTTTTAAAACTTCAAAATACTATCTCTAAAGAAACATAGAAAAGGTACACTACTAATGCACAAAGTAGTGACCAGTAACAACACAGGGAGAATATATGTAAATAGTATGTGAAAGCCTCCTGCTCGACTCCGGACAGCTACTCGTGCATAACCACCTAACCTATCTCTAGTCTGCTCGTTTAGGAGCACCCAGAGTAATAAGACGATAGCAGCAAAGTAAAACAATAACAATTATAAATAATCATACCTGAACCTGGACCTCCAACCAAAGAGTTAGCACAACAATATGTACAATACTCTAAGGTAACACTAACATATAGTGTAAAAATGGGAGTGTGCGTGTCATGGTGATAACAAACATTAAACGTAGCAATCAACCTCACATCTGTCAATAGTGCGTAAAGCATACGATATCCACCGCTTTGATCACCAAATCCTTTACTACAGCCACTTTGCCCTTGGGAGTCTTAATGACCGCATTGCGCTGGTCCATAGTCGATAATCCTTTTCTACGATCACCTTGCCCTTGGGAATCCTAATGGCCCCGTTGCACTAGTCCATAGTCATGCTACGATCACTTTTCCCTTGGGAGTCTTAATGACCCCATTGCGTTGATCCATAGCCACTAATCTGTCTCTCAGCGGTGAACTAAAGCTGCAAATACCAATAACCCCTTTGCACATGTCCCGTAGAAAGCCCAACTTTAAAAATTAACTCATCGATCCCCATTTGGATCTTGAGACATCACTTCTCATCTGTACTTCCTTTGCATCTCGGGTTTAGTCGAATTAGAAATGATCTTCAGAAGAGTCCACGATCATCATTGCTCGTTCATCCTCCTCCGAACTCAGTTGCTCGATTCTCCATTAGGTCGATCGGTTGTGCTAGTCAGTCGCACGTGCTTCTCTAAGGTCGGTTACTCATACGTGTTCCCAGTGTTCGGCCGCTTGTACATTATTCCATAGGGATCGGTCGCTCGAGCTAAGTCCACTCACTCGATCTCCTTCACCAGGCTTGCTCGTTAGCTCATTCTCCATCAGACTCGGTCGTTCATATTGCTCCACCAGGGTTACTCCCTCATGCTTATCTCGTAAGGGTCAGTCGTTCATGCATCTCCCACTATGGTTGATCGCTTGAACCTCCTCTATCGAGTTCACCGAAAATCCCTCCACCAGACTCGCTCGCCCGGCCTGGTCGGTCGGGCATGCCCCAAAGGTCGGTCGTGCGACCCGAAATCTGTACTATTTCCAGTAAGCTATTTTAGCCTTTCGACGAAGTTTTTGACCATTTTAACTTTCTTATGCAACCATAGAACATACTAAGCAATAGTAATAACATGTGGAATCAACCAAAAACATCCAAACAACAATTTAACATAAAATTATGGATCAAACATACCCGAAATCATGATTTCCCCTTAATCCCCTTGACCATGTTTAACTATAGGATTAGCAAACTTAATCCAAATTAACCCAAATTTTACTAGTGACATAAAATAATATTTCAGAATTTTTACATATTTTTCCGTTTTTTCTGAGTCATAATTTCGCTAATTATCACTATTCACTCCTAATTAGCCATAATTAGTGAAAAAGCATGCAAATCACTCACCTTAGCCACAAATAAATTTCTGATCTGAAAATCTAAATGACTTGACACAAATCCCAATGTATTCCAGCGGTTCTATCTCGATTTCTATGCTAATCCACCTTAATTTGATGTAGATTTGGCCAATATGTGATCAGAAAGTGATTAAAAGGTGATTTGGGAGTTGGAGGCCATTGATAGGTTTGAAGAGATGATAAGTGGCGGCTGAAAAATGAATAAAACTGATTTCCCAAACCCTGTTAGCCTTCCCATAACCCTAATTCTGAAATGGGTTATAGGCCTAGCTGCTCACACTATTTGGCCTGATTAAGGTGCTTTTCATCTTCCAAACTTTATTTCAGTCATATCTCGCAAAAGGTAAGTCCGTTTGACTAATGTGACCACTCTATGGGAAGGTAAACCATTATCTAAATCCAATGGAAGTTGTTTCAGGTTAAAATTCGTTACCAATCGAAAGTTATAGGCGAAACAAGATTCACCAGGGGTAAAACGATCATTTAAAATTCGGAAAAAATCGAGAACATGGGAAATGACCCCAATAGTCGTTCCCCAAAGTTACACGACTATACGACTTCATATGGAAAATAAGATAAATATTCTACGATCCTCCGATACGTAGAATGCGGGTCGTTGCAAGAGGGCACTAGCTACGGGCCCTACAAGTTAAGGCTTTCATCATTCACGCATATACCCTTGCCTGCGTAAGGTGGGAGATGGTATTTTATCACTCGCTATATCATTTAGCAGACCTTATTAGATAACCTCCTTAGTCGCTTGCTACCTCCCGTAGGATAGGTAGCCATATCTGACGTTTTAAGTTTCCAGATTTGGGTAGGCCCCACATGCTTACGCCATTTAAACCCCTAAACTGAAAGATCTACTCCCAGGTGGACTCGTCAACCCGAGCCGCTTAAGACCCATGAAGAAGACTATACGTGAAGGTTATTAAGTCCGTACCCCATTAGCATTTAATACCTTTCCCTATTGGGATAACATGGGCTACGTCATTAAGTCCTTTCTGTTTAGTTTCTCTTCACGTAATTACTATACGCACATGATTCATTATCGTCACGGGTTCCTAAAGTTAATAATATTTTACGTCATTAACCCGCTAAGTCCAACTCTAACTTTTAATTATAAGTTCTAAATTAATTAATATAAATAAGGAAAGTGATATTCTCCTTACCTTAGGATATTTATTTGATTATTTCCCTAATTGGACTTTGTATTTAAACAACAATCAATACCCGTTTATCCCCTTTTTTATTTTGTTTTACTTCTATTCACATATTAATTGCCATTTATGACCATAACGGTCATTTTTTACTAAGGCAATCATAAAATTCCTAATTTCCTTTTTATTACCATTGATTATATAGTTAATGCCATTTATGAGCCTAACAACCATAATTTTCCTAAGGCATTAATCCACAATGGATATCCTTATCTTGTCTTTCTTGAATGTATCTATTTGCTCATCCTTTATTATTTAACGCCTCACTATTAATAATAGATAGGGTGGATTCTCCCTAATCACTAACCCTGGCCGGACCTGTTAGTCACTTACTATTCCTCGATAATTTATTTAATGTTAACATAAACTAGAGGGCACTACTAGTTAAGGCTTATGTCATGCACGCATTAACCTGTACCCCGTGTAAGGTGAGAGATGGTACTTTATCACCCGCTATACCATCTAACTAACCTTATTGGATAATATCCTTAATCGCTTACTACTTCCCGTAGGATAGGTAGCCATATCTGACGTTTTTGGTTTCTAGGTTTGAGTCAGCCCCACACACACGCCATTTAAGCCCCCTAAACTGAAAGGCCTACTCCCAGTTGGACTCTACGACCCAAGCCACTTAATACCCAAGGAAGTAGACTGTATGCGAAGATTATTAAGTTCGTTCCCAATTAGACTTTAATACCTCTTCTTTTGAGAATGAAGTGGGCTACGTTACTGAGCCATTCCCGTTTAATTTCACTTTACGGAAATACTATACGTAAATGATTAATTATCGCCACGGGTTCCTATGACTAATAATGTATCACATCATTAACCTACTATGCCCAATTCTAACTTTTTATTATAAGTTCAACATTTACTAGTATAAATAAGAAAAGTTATATCCCCCTTACCCTAAGATATTTATTTGATTATTTCCCTAATTGGACTTAGTATTTAAACAACAATCAATACCCATTTATCCCCTTTTTATTTCATCTTCTTTTCATATGTTTATTGCCCTTTATAACCGCAACAGTCATATTTTCCTATGGCAACAATTAATCTTTAATTTCCTTTTATTGCAATTGATTACAATTAACATTATTTATGTGTCTAACAGCAACAATTTTCCTAAGACATTATTTACAATGGATGTCCTTATCTTATTAGTCCCAAAAAATCTATTTGATGTACCCCAACATACATTACTATTCTTATTTATTTGTTTGTTTATTTGTTGCGTATTGTGTGTATATATATATTTGTGCACTAGACCTCCCACATTAAGTTGACCACTTGTGGATGATGGATTTGCCTATCGGTTCTGAGCAGACTTCTACCACAAGTTGAACTAAAGCTTGTTTCTTAGTACGGTTACATTTACGCTCTAGCCCCTCACGTTAAGCTGACCACCTATGGATGCTGGATTTGCCGGGAGGTTCCAAGCAGACTTCTACCACAATTCACAAATTCCAAGATTTGGAAATATTTATTAGCAGATCTGATAGGTGCCATTTCAAATTCAACTATATTATGCACATATTTAATGATAATAGGCATATATTTTGAGATCTAGTTCAAATGAGATAAATAAGCTATTATAACTTTGTATGTAAATTTCCAACTCACCTAAAAGCATCCAAATTTGAAATCTGAATTACCTTTAGGCCTACAATTCACAAATTCTTATAAATAAACATTTAATCTGAAAAGGGAATACTTTCAGATCAGCAAATAGGCCAGAAATAGGAAAAGAAGGGAGGATTTGATGTAGAATATGTTAGCCATCGGTTCTTGTTCTTTTCTATTTAGACCGGATAATCCTTTTTAATTATATATGATTGATTATATACGAATATAATTTTGATTAAGAAATTTGATTGGAAGAGGAAGGAAAATGGAAGAGCTTCGTTGCTGCCTATAGATTTGTGTGGAAAAGAATGAGCCTTACTCCTTTATTTATAGGAGTGTAATTGGCCATGAACCGTTAGATTTACTTAAATAAACATCCATCCATTAATGCCCACATTTTTCTATGCCTAAATTTCGACAAAAATTGAAACTTGAAACGGTCCAAGCATAGAGCATGTAAATCTGGTACTTGCAAATAATTGAGCATGAGCATAATCGGAGTTTGATGAAATATCTCAAAACAGAAACAGAATAGGATAAACTAGTATTAACTCAAGTAACTACCTTTTAAAAGTAAGTCACTTTTCCAATACAGAGCATGATAGATAACGAGAACCGAAAGCTAAACCAAAACATCTGTGAGAACCCAAACTTCTCTTCAAAACTGGGAGGTTGTAATGAGGAGGGGGTCAGAAGAACAAGATTCTGGTGAACAAGAAACGTACAACACAGATTATAATATACAGATGTATCATGTTTGGTTCAACCCAAGATGCATGCCTACCAAGGTTAGTGATTCTAGCTTAACCTTGTAGATATAATTACGCATGACTCTAACTACCCTTCCTAAGGTAGACTTCCCAAAACATGATACTGAGATAGAACATTTATGCATATATATATATATATATATGAAGCCTTTATACCAGAACATGGCTGGTTATTTAATCGAGTGTGAACCCTTAATTACGAAGTTTATACACACACACACACACATATATATATATATCTTCATTCGCCCATCCTTTATATTTTAATGCCTCATTATTAATGATTGATAGGGTGGATTCTCCCTGATCGCTTAAGACCATAAGCGGACCTATTGGTCACTTATTATTCCTCGATTATATATTCAACGTTAACATAAACTAGAGGGCACTAGCTACAGGCCCTACTAGTTAAGACTTCCATCATTCATGCATATACCCTTGCCCCGTGTAAGGTGAGAGATGGTATTTATCGCTTGCTATACCATCTAGCCGACATTATTGGATAACCTCCTTAGTTGTATACTACTTCCCGTAGATAGGTAGCTATATTTGATGTTTTAAGTTCCCAGGTTTGGGTAGGCCCCACACACTCATGCTATTTAAGATCCATAAAATGAAAGACCTACTCCCAGGTGGACTCTTAACCCCATCCTCTTAATACCCAAGAAGCGGACTATATGCGAAGGTTATTAAGTTCGTACCCCCATTAGCCTTTAATACCTTTTCCTATTGGGATAAAGTGAGCTACGCCATTAAATCCTTTCCGTTTAGTTTCTATTCAAGGAAATATTGTACGCACACAATTCATTGTAGTCACGGGTTCCTACGGTTAATAATATTTTACATCATTGACCTACAAAGTCTAACTCTAACTTTTAACTATAAGTTCTAGATTAATTAATAATAATAAGGAAAGTTATATCCCCCCTTACCCTAGGATATTTATTCGATTATTCCCCTAATTGGCTTAGTATTTAAACAATAATCAATACCCATTCATCCCCTTTTTCTTCCGTTTACTTGTATTCATAGATTAATTGCCATTTATAACCTAACGGTCATATTTTCTTAAGGCAATCACAAAATTCCTAATTTCATTTTCATTACCATTAATTACAATTAATACCATTTATGAGCCTAACGGCCATAATTTTTCTAAGGCATTATTTCCCAATGGATATCCTTATCTTATCAGTCCAAAATATATGTATTTGTTGTACCCCAACAGGCATTACTAATCTTATTTATTTATTTATTGCCTGTTATATATAAACATATATTTGTGCACCAGACTTCCCATATTAAGTTGACCAGTTGTGGATATGGATTTGCCGATCAGTTCCGTGCAGACTTCTACCACAAGTTGAACTAAACCGCATGTTTTAGTATAGTGATATTTACGATCTAGACCCTCAGATTAAGTTGACCACCTATATATGCTGGATTTGATTATCGGTTCTACGCAAACTTCTACCACAAGTTGAGCCTAACCTCGTGTCTTGATGCATTTTAAATCAAATTACCTAATTGGATTTTACAACATTAATCCTAACATATCTTAGGAATTGCAACAATTTTATTTAATTTCCTGATTATGTTTACTTTCCCCAAATCACCATTGCTTACAATGGTTATTTATTTATTTATTTGTGGTCCTATTTATAGCAACTAATCACATTGATTGCTACAATGGTCACCACAAATATATTAATTTGATATGGATTACATTTACATGTATGATTCCATAAATGAATACCGTTTAAACATTCAAAAATTCAATATAATGTATATTTTGTCATTTTATGTAGATATATATATATATATATATATATATATATATTTGTGCAGTCAACGTAGTTGTCTTTCTTTATTATTGTTATTACTGTTAGATTTAAATTTTGGTTTCATCAATAACCAAACCTTCCTTTTTGCATTCAATCTTAACTAAAGGTTCTAAATCTTACAAAAAAGACTGTCAGTTACAATTACTGTAAATTATGCCTGATATATAGGCATATTTCAAAATCACAATATATATATGTTATGTATATTTTGGAGTAGTTGATGCAAACTACACACAAATATATACGTTTATATTTATACACACATTTGCACAACTTTTCCTTTTTTTCAATCTTCTTGTCATATTCCTTGTTGTGAATTCAAAATAATATCTTTCGGTTCAAAAAGAGGAAAACGACATATTTACAACAATTAAACCAAAACCACAACAGCATTGAAAACAAATAGGCATGTGTCTCTTTTTTTAATTAAAATCACATGATTCAACATTTCATCATTTTAATCAAAATCACATAATTTATCCTTTTAACACTAAAACTAGAGATTTGGAAGAAAACTACATCTA
Source organism: Allium sativum (assembly GCA_030737875.1). Lineage (NCBI taxonomy): Eukaryota > Viridiplantae > Streptophyta > Magnoliopsida > Asparagales > Amaryllidaceae > Allium > Allium sativum. The sequence goes on from CM060916.1 coordinate 590,291,141, forward strand.
AACAATGTTATGGAGACTGATTTCCAAATATTCAGTGTTTTACAACAAACTACAACATATTCCCCAACATAATTATAGGTAATGTTCATAAACAATTTAAGTAAACCTACAATTAATATTATTTCTAACCAAAATTCACAAATTCTAAGTTTTGAAAATATTTATTAGCAAATCTGATAGGTGCCATTTCAAATCAACAATATTATGAATAGATCTGATGATAATAAGCTTATATTTTGGGATCTAATTCAAACGAGATAAATAAGCTATTATATCTTTGTACGTAAATTTCCCACTCACCATAAAGCATCTAAATCTGAAATCTAAATAACATTTTAGGCCTACAATTCCCAAATTCTTATAAATCTACAATTAATCTTAAAAGGGATACTTTCAGATCTGTAGATATGCAAGAAAATAGGAAAAGAGGGGAGGATTTGATGTAGAATAGCTTAGCCATCAGTTCATGTTCTTTTCCATTTAGATCTGATACTCCCTTTCAATTATATATTTTATTGTATATGAATATAACTTTGTTAAAGAAATTTGATTGGAAGAGAAAGGGAAATGGCAGAGCTTCGCTGTTGTCTATAGATTTGTGTGGAAAAGAATGTGACCTTACCCCTTTATTTATAGGAGTGTAATTGGCCTTGAACTGTTCAATTTATTTAAATAAACATCCGTTCGTTTATATTATATAATATAACGTAATTGCCCCTCAAAACCTAGTCGTCACTAGGCTGGTCAAAGAGGGAAAGACATATATTAATTATTCTATTTATTTATTTCCGCTCGTTTTTCATAATTTGTCCGTAAATTTTTTATACGGACTTCGTTCGTGAAACTCCAAACATGAAAGTTGACCAGAATTCTGGGATATATGCACCAGTTAATGTTTCATGGTCAAATTCCATCATTTGCAAAAAATCCTATTTTTGAGAATATAGTTAAATAACTAATATATTGTCAAATTTTCAGGTTGTTGCATTCTTCTACCCTCAAAAGGAATTTCGTCCTGAAATTCTAATACCGTTTGATCTCCTTTTTCCGGTTAAAAAAGAAATTAAATTGGAAACAATTAGATTGCGTGTTGTTTGGATGGTACGGCTTGGATGCAAGATTGGTTGATTCATACTTCTATTCATAGTTGTGTGAGGGTTATGGATGAAAAGGAATTTTCAAAATTTGCATTCGTATTGAACTATCAGTATATTTTGGATGTTTTGCATCATGTTTCAAAAGTATTTTAAAATTTTCAATGCATACATATAGAGGGCCCGTTTTAGAATCATCTTGCATGCATATTTTATGGTGGAAATGCATTATGTACATAGTGCACATATACATACAGTTACAAAGTGGATGTACACAAATTGATTGTCTATGATAGGATAACTAGGTGTCAGAATTTAGTTATTTAATTAGATTCTCAAAAATAGGAATTTCTGCAAATGATGGAATTTGACCACGATACTTTAACTGATGCGTTCGTCTCGAAATTCTGGTCAAATTTTATGTCTAGAGTTTCACGAATGGAGTGCGTATGAAAAAAGTAACGAGCGAAAATGAAAAATGGACGAAAATAAATAAACAGAATAATTAATATATATCTTTGCCTGGGATAAACTGGCTGTTCCTATTTGCGAGACGGAAATAATTAAACAGAATACTTAATGAATAAACAACATTGGGATAAAATGGATGGAAATAAGTTAACACGCAATGTGAATTCAAGGTTAAGTTAAGGTTGTTCCAGTATGGGTGGAGTTTTCAAATATTCCTTTATTTGCTTGGTCTCACTCTAGGATAAACTAGCTAGCCTGTCATTTCAGTAGGTTGATATGTTTGGATGAAAAAACCGAAAGGCTTGAAAGACTTGTATATGCAAGATGCCTCATTGAAGTAAAGCCAGACAAAGTGCTCGTTGATAATTTCCTTGTAAAGGTACCTGGAGGAGGCAAAGAGTTAGAGTCAAACGTCTTTGGAAGGCTTTTGTTTGTACAGAATGCAGAGTCTTTGGACATTGTAATGATAGTTGTGAAGGAAAAGCAGTCAAAGGAAAACAACCTAAAGAAATACAGTAGCTTCAACAATTGACAGAAGAAATCAGACTAAAGCAGTTGCTGCAAGCACCAATGCTGTTGCTTTGAACAATCAGAGGAATGTGACCGATAACACTGTGGGGAAACTTGTTAATAACTATGGTAGGAGACCTCTACCACATACTCAAAATTGGCAAAAAGTCAATAGAAACAAGAGAAATGATAAATGCAGTAAGCCTAGAGGCAAGAGTACTTTTGGAGAATTCTGGCCAACAAACAACAAGATTAATACTCCTATTGCTGGTGCAGTTATCCCTATTGATAGTACTTTGGAAGAAGGAGAAATAGCTAATGAAAGTGGAGATGGTGATATGCATGTAAAAGCCAATAATGCAAACACGGAGAATGACAACACTGCTGTTGAAGCTAAAGGCAAAGAACCACTTATTACCAGTAACAGTTACGCAACTTTGCAATGTGAATTTGAGGAGCAAAGCAGCAAAGTTAACATGCACTTGAATGCTCCACTTGTTGTTGATAAGCTAACTACAGAAGCAAATGTCGAGGAAGAAACTCAGCTGCAAAGTGACAAAAACAATAACGCTCCCACTATTATCGGTGGACGTGAAGCATCATCATGTGACATTTCTTTTCCAAGCCAACTTCAAAGCACTGTTGTGTGTAAGCATGGTAGTAATGCTAGAGTTAAAATTGACACTGTTGAAAGCTTCTCTGGAAACAATCTTAGTGACTTTGAACCTGCTCTTAGTATTGTTGTTCCTTCATTGAGTGCTCTATATTATGTTATACCAACCGCTGAAGGAAGTGAAGGATGCAACGATCATGCTAATGGCACTTCAACTAGTCTGCAAACAAGTTCAAAAATTGGTAATGCCATAGCCATGAGTGTGTCTCACGAAGCTGGTAAGAGAAGCATTCCGAATGAAGGCATAAAGTAACCTTATAGTGATATCACCGCCACTTACCAGTATACAAAACAACGATAAATTCTCTTTATGGTCCAGAGAAGATGAACAAAGAGAAGCAGAGCACAAAAAAGAGCAAAATAATCACACCAGACCCAAGTCAGGTCCAAACGAGATCTATGGCAAATATTCTTAACAAACAAGCTGAGTTATCCAATGTTACAAAACATCTGTGCATGGAACATTAGAGGAGCACACTTTGATGCTAAGCTCGATCAATGTAAGCAATTAATAAGAAAGTAAAGCCTCAGTGATCTGGTGATTATCGAAACCAAGCTCAACGAACAATTGACTCTTCGAGCGGCCAGGTACATAAATTCCAATTGGTTACATATTCATAACATGAGTGCTTCTAGTTATGGTAGGATCTTACTTATTTATGATCCACCAGTACAAATTTTTTCCATAATCACTTCATCTAGTCAACATATTCATTATCACAATTTTCATATACCCACTTCTACGCCATATTACTTCACCTTCGTATATGCTTCTAAATCTTTTGCTGCTAGGAACACCTTTCTATCACAAATGCCCACACTTAGACAACACACACACTCTTGGTTGGTTTGTGGTGATTTCAACACCCCGACCAAACTCACCGATATAATGGGGGGAACAATTGTTTCGCCAACTGAAATTAGAGCCGTCAATATTGCTATTAACGACTCTAACCTCCTTGAAATTAACCATTTTGGTATTCCTTTTTCTTGGAATAATAACAAAAGAGACGGTCCCCTTACATACTCTAGAATTGATCATGCTTTTTGAAACTAAATTACTCTAAACATTTGGCCTAATTTTTCTAATGAACTTCCTCCTCCTCTCCTATCTGACCACACTCCTCAAATTCTTAGACATTGTGAAAATGAGACTAGGCGATTTCCTAGTTTTAAGTTTTTTAATGCATGGACTTCTGACCTGAATTTTTAGAAATTGTCAAACTTCAGTGGAATTAGCCTACTTTTGGTAATCCTATGCTAATTCTTTACAAAAAGCTTAAGTCATTAAAATTTGCCTTAAAGGCCTGGTCTACAAGTAAACATGGTAGTGGTAGTACACAGTCCATGCACCGGGGTCAGCTTCTTGCTACTGTACAAACACAAATGGCTAATAATCCCTCTAATCCAAACCTGGCTAAAATAGAATACACGTACCCCATTAATTATAATAATGCGCTGCATTATGAGTCTTTATTGAGAAAGCAGAAATCAAGAATTAAATGGGCTAAAGATGGAGATAGGAACACAACATACTTTCACATGGTTTTGAAAGCCAAACACAACATCGACAATATTCACTCTGTGATCGATACTCATGGGCAGGTACATTCATCTACTCCTGCTATTCAAGCATCTTTTGTACATTAGTTCACAAAGTTATTTGGAAATTCTGAAAATTTTGAACCTAATATTGAACACATAAACACCAACATCCTTTCGGTGCTGAACTCCATGCAATATAATTCACTAAGTGCAACTATTACTATTAAAAAAATCAAAACTGCTACGTTTTCTCTTAATAAAAATTCTTGTGGCGACCCTGATGGCTATAACGCAATTTTCTTTAAGCGCTGCTGGAACATTGTTTAAGTTGATGTTTACAAAGTTGTGCACCAATTCTTTAAAAGAGGAAATACATTGCCCTCTTACAACAACACCATCATTGCCTTAATTCCTAAAATTAAAAATGCTTGCTTTGTCACAACATATAGACCTATATCTTGCTGCAACACTATATATAAGTGCATTTCTAAGATAATGGCTGAAAAACTAAAATTAATTCTACTTGATATCATTTCCTTAAAACAATCAACATTTCTACCTTCTAGGAGCATTCTTGATAACGTATTTTTAGCTCATGAACTACTTAAGGGTTAACATGTTTCCTCTCGTATAATGCTTAAGCTTGATATTAGGAAGGCATTTGATACTATCCAATGGACTGGTGTCATCGAAATTATGAGTTATATAAACTTTCCCTGATGTCTAGTTGCCTGGATATACTCATGTATTAGCTCTACTCACTTTTCAATTAATGTAAATGGAACCCCTGTTGTTGTTTTTGAAAGTAAACATGGGATTAGACAAGGGACCCTATCTCTGCTTATATTTTTATAATTGTCATGGAACTTCTCATTAGAATGCTTACCGAGTTAGTCGATAAAAATCAATTTAAGCTGCACCCTAAATGCAATAACCCACGTATTACATCGCTGATGTTCGCTGATGATCTTGTTATTTTTAGAAAACCTGAAATTGAAAATATTACTAACATCATAAATACTCTTGACAGTTTCTATTATAAGACTGGTCTTAGAATTAACACAAAAAAGTTTGAATTCATGGCATCTTATTTATCTTCCCACAAATTAATCAAATTCAGGATATCACTAGCCTTAGTTGCAATCTTAACTCTATTATTTGAGGTCGCTATTAACTACTTCCAGAATAACAACTCAACAATGTTTACCTCTCTATGATAAAATCACTGTCAGGCTTGATTGTTGGTCAATTAAGATTCTCAAGCTGGCAGTTACTTTAATTAAAGCTGAAGTTATATCAATGCAAGTTTATTAGGCTCGTATATTCATCTTACCACAGAAACTGATTTATATGATAAGAACTGCATTTATGCATTTTCTGTGGAAAGGGAACATCCATATGAGATACTTAGCTCCATTATCTTTTTCACAGCTTGAAAAACCTATATTTAAAGGAGGTATGGGAATAGTTAATATGTGCAAATCGAACAAAGCCGCTTTTGGCAAGCACATAGATGATATTCTGTGTAAGAAAAACAGTTTGTGGGTGCTATGGTCTTATGCTCATGTGATCAAAGAGCATAGTTTCTGGTCCATGAAAGAAAAACAAAATAATAGCTGGACTTGGAAGAACTTACTTAAGTTGAGACCTTCCTTTTTACCTTACTTTAAATATAGGTTGAAAGAAACTGATACGATCAGATTTTGGCAAGATCCTTGGCTGGATCATGGATACATAATTGATTCCAAATTAACTTATCTAGAGTTGATGCAAACTGACATCCGTCAGGCTAACAATGTAGCAAGTGTGATGAATGGTTCTTCACGTTGACTTGCCGAATACATCTAATCCGAACACTTTGATTGTCTGGAAAAAAATTAACACCTGCAATACACGCAGTGGAGCTGTAGCAAACAATTCATGGAAAGTCCAAGGTGAGTAGTTCTCTATTAATTGCATATACCTTATTTTACATGATGTTACAACGATGTTACCTTGCAGATGGCATAGAATTATATGGAGACATGACAACACCGCTAAAGAGATCTTTATCTTCTGAAAGGTGTACCACCATGCATTCTTGATGAACTACAAGCTTCTATCGCGTGGAATGCATGTAACTGTGAACTGTGTTTTCTGTAGCGACCAACAAGAATCTACTGGTCATCTTTTCTACCAATGTCGTTTTATTCTCAGCCCATCTTGTACCAGACACTGTCAAAAGCGGGATTGTGAAAACCCGTAACTTCCCCGTAAAGGAAAGCGTCGGATAGTTCGAGAACAAACCACAACAGAACACATACAGAAGAACATTTCATTGTATATTACAACAATGCATCAGATTACAAGAATATACAGAGTATAAATGAATAAATATTACACAGAAATATCAGAGATTTAAATTACATTTAAATACATAGCAGCGGAAAATAATACAATACACAACTAGAAGAGATATACGGATACAAAGCTTTCCGGATATCATTCCAGCTGTAAACCAGGATCCTGTGAATATAAATCTGCAAAACCAAAACTACTAGCTGCCCGTGTCAAAATAAGGGCACCCAGAGTTTAGGTTAAAACAATAAACTCCAGGTCAGTCATGTGACTGGTGTGAGAACTAAAACAGTTATTAATCTTTATTTTAAATCATTAGGTAAATCAAGGGACCACGCCGTATAACACGGAACGGGTTTCCTCCCAAGAATACCAGTTCATAAAACAAACAGCGCAATGCTAAATAAAGAAAAATGAAGCTGTTATAAGACCCAGGTCCCATCACACAATGCAACGCAGCCGAGGATAGGGTTTTCCCTTATAACAGCCAAAGAATGCTTGATACGTTTAAAACAAATCATTTGATACTATTATAAGTGTATAGTGTATAAAACAACTTCAAATCATAAGTATCAATCATAGGCGGCATGGGTACCATATATCATGTCGCCATATATAGGTTTACAAATAAAACCGCAAATGTCACGTATTTGGAAATTGGATTTCCGTCTATGAACCGAGGCAAAAGATAGTCCTCAACCGATTCGAGACAATCTAGCCCATGTCTCAGGTCAGAGCTCGAGTGACCTTGGAGCGACAGGGCCGGTCCACCGATGTGGATTAAACTTAAACCCTGAACATGCGTTCCCCCGCCCTTTGGGGCGTAAATGAGCCAATCAAATGACTCCATCGGTTCGAGAACGACCGATCAATCCGAGGCGCCTCGCAACAGCAACAACCACATAAGTCAAACTCGTCAGGGCGTGTAAAACCACTGACGCCACTTTTTATCTAGAAGGAAACGCATGCCCTCCCTGAGGTCCGTCTCCCGTTTTTGGTTCATACCTGGTGTGAAACACGCGAGGTAAACGTTACACAAAGCTACGCCACAAAGGCCGTGCTTTGATCATCACCACAAGACTTTGCTTTTCAACAGAAGCCTCGATCAATTGCCACTTAGGCATGCCACACAGGCAATTCACTCCATGCGTTTGATATCCATCAATATATAACCCCTGAGCTCGTACGTCTCAGAGAAGGGCGTTAAGCAAGAGAATAAATTCTCCGCCGCCAAACAGATATATATATTTAATAGAGATCAATCACACGGACTAAAATCCAATGTCAGACACACAGTCCATTTACAAGTCCGTTCTGGGTCTGAACGAAACCGGAGGCACCTAGTACCCCGCATATCCATCGATCTCCAAGTACGTCTGGACGATCACTAACTGTTTCCATCTTCTTGGGTGTACAGCCCAATCAAGATCATCAGTAATTACCCAAACGACGTGAAGACCTCCGGTCTTCGACCATCGTCTTCATCTTCGACTTATCGTCGTATCAGTTATTCAGAATGGGATAAACCCGGTCTTTCCGAATAACTCGCGTATATTTTAAATAAGTGTTACACAAACACAACATACGCCTCATTCCAATTCATCAGTCACTAACCGTAAATTAATCAAGAGAATAATTCCCCAAATATTAACCCCGAAGGCCGAAACCAACATCAGATCAATATTCAGAAAACCATTCTGTTTGGCCAACCGACAGTTAGTTTCTAAATTTCACTTTCATAGGGAAAGATTCCCATTAATTTTATCAAAGATAAATTCCTTGAATTTATTCTTTATTCTATTTTTGAATCTCAATTCAAACTAGTCGGGATTAACGAAACTTACCGAAGTAATCATTTGTTTTAATTTCCCAATCCCAACCTATTAATCCCATGAAGTAAAACTGGTAATACTTCATATCTAACACCACAGTGTTATCGGTAAATTCAATTACCATTTCACGTTCAAATCTAATTAAAGATTTAACTATCGCCTGGAGCAAAACTGGTGATACTCCATTCTCGATCTTTTCAATCTAATTAAAGATTCATTAAAACTCCACTTAGTTTTAATCATTATCTGGGTTAAAGAATCAGTGTCATTTAAAACACGATTCACGATAAACCCAAAATCCCATTCCATTAATTATCGGGTTAAAGAACAAGTGTTATTTAAAACAATGTTCACGATAAACCCAAAAATCAATACCAATTCAATTCCAATTAAATATCATTTAATTGGTACACTTCATTAAATCTAAATAAAAAGATTTAATCTTTTCTCAACTGGGTTCAAGAACAGTGTTAGTGAAGACACCATTCACGACAAACCCAAATCACATTCGATATTCAATACAAGGCTCTGAATAGAAAATATATCGGCTTATATTCAATATCGAATTCTACGACTAACAAATGTCGTATTGGAAATAACGATACAAATATATATCTTTCAAATTTCCATAACAACACCTGTAATATCACGAATTCCAACATCGAAATATTCCGAAGACAATTTCGATTCAAATCCACTCCAATACAATCATTGGAAATTTTGGTTATTTTCAAAACCATTTCAAATTCAATTTATTTATTTAAAAATAAATAGAATTATAATTCTAGTTCAAAACTAGTTCATTTCGATAAAAATCTATTTTTATCTTTTCAAATATGGAGTTTTTCATCCCAAACTTTCACAAATCATTTCTTATGATTTTACACAAATTATTACTATTTTTAATAATTTTATCAAGGCCCGTACAGTCGATTTCCATTAACGGCCATCGAACTGCACTTACAGCGACCTTTTTCGAATTTGATTTGGACGTATCTCCAAATCCAACCGTTAGATTTCAAATTTCTAACATTCATTAGAAAGCTCTTTTCGATACGAACCCAACGGTTCCGCTTTTAGGAGAATCCGACGGTCGGATCTCCCGCAATGTCCGTTTGAAATAAATGGTCGAAATTCACGAACTGCCGCGGCGCGGCGCGTTCTATTCAGGCCATTATATTATATATATAATATATATAATATATACTTCGTCGATTTCTATTTAAAACGAATTATATAAATAGTTTTAAATTCGTTTCAAAAGCAATTTCAACTTCCTTTTCAATTCAAATCAAAATTGAATTCTTCTTTATAAATTCGTTTCAAAATTCATTTCTATTCAATTCAAATTTCAATTCAATTTGAATTCATTTCAATTCATTTCATTTCGAAATTGTTTTCAATTCAATTTGAATTCGTTTTCAATTCATTTCATTTCGGAATCGTTTTCAATTCAATTTGAATTCGTTTTCAATTCATTTCATTTCGAAATCGTTTTCAATTCAATTTGAATTCGTTTTCAATTCATTTCATTTGTTTTCAATTCAATTTGAATTCGTTTTCAATTCATTTCATTTCGAAATCGTTTTCAATTCAATTCATTTCATTTCGAAATCGTTTTCAATTCAATTTGAATTCGTTTTCAATTCATTTCATTTCGAAATCGTTTTCAATTCAATTTGAATTCGTTTTCAATTCATTTCATTTCGAAATCGTTTTCAATTCAATTTGAATTCGTTTTCAATTCATTTCATTTCGAAATCGTTTTCAATTCAATTTGAATTCGTTTTCAATTCATTTCATTTCGAAATCGTTTTCAATTCAATTTGAATTCATTTTCAATTCAATTCATTTGTTTTCAATTCAATTTGAATTCGTTTTCAATTCATTTCATTTCGAAATCGTTTTCAATTCAATTTGAATTCGTTTTCAATTCATTTCATTTCGAAATCGTTTTCAATTCAATTTGAATTCGTTTTCAATTCATTTCATTTCGAAATCGTTTTCAATTCAATTCATTTCGAAATCTTCGATTTCGAGATTACTTTTCAATATTCATTTTAAAATGAATAAATCCGATATAAATATCGTTTACGTCAAAATGGCATCAATCTAATCAACACGGCTTCATAAATTTCTATTTTCAAATATTCTATTTCAAATATTCTATTTCAAATATTTCCTATTATCAAAATATTTGTTATTATCAAAATATTCTTTATTTTCACGATTGGAATGAGGCCCAATCAATTACCATATAAAATTAATTATATGGATTTTCATACAACACATGTATATAATAACATTGAAAATAATCAACCATCAACCAAAGTGCACTACACTGTATAAGCATCAAATATAGATATTCAACGCTTATAACAGCCTGTCAATCAATCGATCGACATATTTAATCAATCAGGATGAGTGAAATTCATATTTCATCCCAACACCCGTGTGGGGTTTCAAACAATCAAACACATATTTTAGTTGTGCAGTTGGGCGATGTGTAAAATTTATCGTCCCAATCAATGTCATTCAAATAAGTGTACATAAACAAACCATCTGGTTTGTAAATGAATATTTATTTATTCACTTCACTATTTTCATATTCACGTTAAAAATTATATTTTTAACGATAAAACATTTTATTTCAACCTATGAATTTCTATTCAATTCATTTATTCAATAAAATGATATTTTTATTTTTCTAACATATTTTAGAAAATTTCGGCGGCATAACGGCACGATACTAGAAACGGGACGAGGCCTAGCCTTATCCCCGGTCTAGTGAAGGCCCACGCCATTCACACATCAATCAAATCAATTTCATCTCACCAAACAATTCAATTCAAACAAATAATTCAACTAATCTATGCAACCAAACAAACAAGTCCATGGTCTGTGGACGATTGTGTCGGGTGCTACTAAGCACCGTCTGCATCCTAGTATATATATATAACTAGAAAAATTTAATTGAAAGGTGAGAAATTCTCACATATAGCTATCCTAGCTCCCCGGCACTTCATTTGCAGAAGTCTTCGTCGTTTCGCCTTTTTGTCACCTTCGTTGCTGCTTTCACTACATACGTAAAAATCACATTTTTACTTCGCTATTCAATATATAAAAATCGAATTTTTACTTCGATGTTCAATATATAAAAATGCTATTATTCTATCGAAGTTCAATATATAAAAATTCTATTTTTCTATCGAAGTTCAATATATAAAAATTCTATTTTTCTATCGAAGTTCAATATATAAAAATTCTATTTTTCTATCGAAGTTCAATATGTAAAAATTCTATTTTTCTATCGAAGTTCAATATATAAAAATTCTATTTTTCTACATCGTTATTCCATATATAAAGATTATATTTTTAAACCTCTACTTTGAATATAAAGATTATATTTTTAAGCCGCTAAGATCTAATTTTTATCTCGTCAAAAATCTTATTTTTCCTACAACAAAATTCTAAACTTTTTCTACCTCCTACGAATTCAAAATTCCTTCGAATAAAAATCATATTTTCATGATTAAAAATCAAAGCTTTAAGAGAAAAAGAAAAATCTAATCTTTTTAACCAATAAAAATCAAACCTTTTTATTAATAAAAACTTAACTTTAAAATGATAAAAATCTATAATTTCTACCTATAAAAATCAGTTTTATATACTTTAAAAAAATCAGTTTTATATACTTAAAAAAAATCAGTTTCTTTTTAAAGTTAAAAAAAAAAATCAGTTTTATATACTTTAAAAAAATCAGTTTTATATACTTAAAAAAAATCAGTTTCTTTTTAAAGTTAAAATAAAAAAAAAAATCAGTTTCTTTTTAAAGTTAAAATAAAAAAAAAATCAGTTTCTTTTTCCCTAAAATCGAAATTAGGTTTTAAAGTAAATAAAAAAAAATCGGTTAACTTACAGGGGGGGCTGTAGCGAGGTCGGCGCCGGGGGGCTTCGACGATGGACTGCGGCGGTGGCTAGGAGGTCGGGCGCGGGGGTTTTGGGTAGGGTCGGGGGTTCGATTCGAGTGGGGATTGAAGCGTAGGCGGAGGAGAAGGGGGGGCAAGGCGATGGGAGGAGGAGGTGGAAGGCGAGGTAGAGGGCTGGGGGCGGTAGGGGAGCTCGTCGTCGGTGGCTCGAGGGCCCTAAGGCGGCGGATCGAATTTGCTTTCTCGTTTTTTTTTTTTTTTATTCGAGATACCTGTTTTGAACGTGAAAAGGAAAAGGGAGGCAGGGGCGTTGACTAAGGGAGGATGGGTGGAAAGGGTCTTTTTATTTATTTATTTAATTTATCCTTTATAAAGTAACTTTATATTTCAAATTCGAAATCGAACCCGCCGACTATCGTCCCTAGCGTTTTACCCCCATTCCGAACACAATGGGATATGTATCATAGGCCAATTCGACTGTTACAATCAGTTTCTGTTACATTTACATTTAAATCACTATATTGAATTTTAAACGTACATTTCAAATTACCGGGGTCATATACTAACTAGAAAAATTCCTGAAAAATATTTTCTAGCCTCGTATTGACGATACGGTCCTAACAAAACTAATTTCGTCGAATTCTGAGACCGTTTGAAAAATGGCCAATTTCCAGTCGATTAAAATCAACTGAAACTGGTCAAACGCGTTTTCCTTTGCCACGCTCACATACTGATTCAGAAAATTATGAAAATTGGAATCTAGCAATAACTCGACATCACAGACCCAACAAAAATGGTTTCGTCGAAATCCGAGGTCATTTGCAAAATGTCCATTTTTAAGGGCCTGAATTCCATAGCGACTATTCAGAATTTTCAACTGGACATATCTTATCATTCCCGCTACGAAATTTTGATTTGTCGGATTCGTTGGAAAGATATTATCAATTAGATCCTAATGTTTTTGGTTTCACTAAAATCCGGATTGTTTTGCTCCCGGTATATTCAATTGAAGTTTGAAATCGAATTATCGAACTACCGCGCCATTTTCAATTCTATTTATAATTATATATAATTATTTATATTCAAACGGCGATGCGTATAATATATACGTTCGAATTATATTCAAAATAAATTTCTCGTCGATATTATTTAAAATAATTCATTTTAAATATTCAAAATTCGCTAAAATTGCCAAAATAAAAATTTTAAACTGGCCCAGATTTTACGGGTTGTTACAATCTCCCCCACTTAAAACTTTTCGTCCCCAAAAAGGAACAAAGTCGAAAGTGGTTTGATTATTCAGCTCTACGCTCAACCTGGCTTCCATTCTCCAACTTTTCAGTTTTTGAGAATTTTCAAAACTTCAAAAATTTGGCTAACACCCTAAATTTTCGAAAAATTTCGCCATAACCTCCCCTGCACCGGGAGCATCGGGGAATTTCAAATAGCTTCCCCGGTCCTTCAGATCTCAAAAAGAAAAAGAAAAGGCCAAGCGGCTAGCCAATAGGCTCACAAAATCATCATCACCCAAACAAAACAGGAAATTATGTAATAAACATGTACCTATTTGTCGGGCAAACAAATTTTATTCTCTGCTCTAGCCTCCTTGCTAAGACCTGTTCAATGTAAGTATATGTATATGCAAGCAAATGCGACCAATTTTCAATATAATTCAATATTTGGTTCAATTAGGCTAAATGGTTCAAAATTATCAAACAAATAAACAAACAACACAAACATCAATCAATTAGCTGATTAGCTTTTGAAATTGATAACTTTGATACATAGTCAAAAATCAGATTTTTGATGCCAAATCACAACAATAGGCCGTATCTAATTTTGGTTCTCACACCAGCTAATAGGAAATATATAAATATCACACCTTCGACTCTCGAACACTAATTCTGATGATGTAGCTACAATCATCAGAATCATCTTCGGGCGACTAGAGTGTGAATCTATATCTATCCAGTATATTAAAACTTTGAATATACGTTTGCAAGGCGTATATGCAAATTCTTTATATACTGAATTGTCCAAAATCAATTTAAATAAATAATCAAATACGAATAGTTGATTTTAAATTTTCAAAACAAAATTGATTTTCACTTTAAAAAATATACTCTTCACACTCGTTCTAGGATACTACTGATCCTATCTCTAACGAGTCATTCCCATTGGATGTTACAAATCCCATATCTGATGAATTCTTTCATAGGGTTCTAATGTGTCTTGTTCTCTGAGCTTTGTAAACCAAAGCTCTGATACCAACTGTGAAAACCCGTAACTTCCCCGTAAAGGAAAGCGTCGGATAGTTCGAGAACAAACCACAACAGAACACATACAGAAGAACATTTCATTGTATATTACAACAATGCATCAGATTACAAGAATATACAGAGTATAAATGAATAAATATTACACAGAAATATCAGAGATTTAAATTACATTTAAATACATAGCAGCGGAAAATAATACAATACACAACTAGAAGAGATATACGGATACAAAGCTTTCCGGATATCATTCCAGCTGTAAACCAGGATCCTGTGAATATAAATCTGCAAAACCAAAACTACTAGCTGCCCGTGTCAAAATAAGGGCACCCAGAGTTTAGGTTAAAACAATAAACTCCAGGTCAGTCATGTGACTGGTGTGAGAACTAAAACAGTTATTAATCTTTATTTTAAATCATTAGGTAAATCAAGGGACCACGCCGTATAACACGGAACGGGTTTCCTCCCAAGAATACCAGTTCATAAAACAAACAGCGCAATGCTAAATAAAGAAAAATGAAGCTGTTATAAGACCCAGGTCCCATCACACAATGCAACGCAACCGAGGATAGGGTTTTCCCTTATAACAGCCAAAGAATGCTTGATACGTTTAAAACAAATCATTTGATACTATTATAAGTGTATAGTGTATAAAACAACTTCAAATCATAAGTATCAATCATAGGCGGCATGGGTACCATATATCATGTCGCCATATATAGGTTTACAAATAAAACCGCAAATGTCACGTATTTGGAAATTGGATTTCCGTCTATGAACCGAGGCAAAAGATAGTCCTCAACCGATTCGAGATAATCTAGCCCACGTCTCAGGTCAGAGCTCGAGTGACCTTGGAGCGACAGGGCCGGTCCACTGATGTGGATTAAACTTAAACCCTGAACATGCGTTCCCCCGCCCTTTGGGGCGTAAATGAGCCAATCAAATGACTCCATCGGTTCGAGAACGACCGATCAATCCGAGGCGCCTCGCAACAGCAACAACCACATAAGTCAAACTCGTCAGGGCGTGTAAAACCACTGACGCCACTTTTTATCTAGAAGGAAACGCATGCACTCCCTGAGGTCCGTCTCCCGTTTTTGGTTCATACCTGGTGTGAAACACGCGAGGTAAACGTTACACAAAGCTACACCACAAAGGCCGTGCTTTGATCATCACCACAAGACTTTGCTTTTCAACAGAAGCCTCGATCAATTGCCACTTAGGCATGCCACACAGGCAATTCACTCCATGCGTTTGATATCCATCAATATATAACCCCTGAGCTCGTACTTCTCAGAGAAGGGCGTTAAGCAAGAGAATAAATTCTCCGCCGCCAAACAGATATATATTTAATAGAGATCAATCACACGGACTAAAATCCAATGTCAGACACACAGTCCATTTACAAGTCCGTTCTGGGTCTGAACGAAACCGGAGGCACCTAGTACCCCGCATATCCATCGATCTCCAAGTACGTCTGGACGATCACTAACTGTTTCCATCTTCTTGGGTGTACAGCCCAATCAAGATCATCAGTAATTACCCAAACGACGTGAAGACCTCCGGTCTTCGACCATCGTCTTCATCTTCGACTTATCGTCGTATCAGTTATTCAGAATGGGATAAACCCGGTCTTTCCGAATAACTCGCGTATATTTTAAATAAGTGTTACACAAACACAACATACGCCTCATTCCAATTCATCAGTCACTAACCGTAAATTAATCAAGAGAATAATTCCCCAAATATTAACCCCGAAGGCCGAAACCAACATCAGATCAATATTCAGAAAACCATTCTGTTTGGCCAACCGACAGTTTGTTTCTAAATTTCACTTTCATAGGGAAAGATTCCCATTAATTTTATCAAAGATAAATTCCTTGAATTTATTCTTTATTCTATTTTTGAATCTCAATTCAAACTAGTCGGGATTAACGAAACTTACCGAAGTAATCATTTGTTTTAATTTCCCTATCCCAACCTATTAATCGCATGAAGTAAAACTGGTAATACTTCATATCTAACACCACAGTGTTATCGGTAAATTCAATTACCATTTCACGTTCAAATCTAATTAAAGATTTAACTATCGCCTGGAGCAAAACTGGTGATACTCCATTCTCGATCTTTTCAATCTAATTAAAGATTCATTAAAACTCCACTTAGTTTTAATCATTATCTGGGTTAAAGAATCAGTGTCATTTAAAACACGATTCACGATAAACCCAAAATCCCATTCCATTAATTATCGGGTTAAAGAACAAGTGTTATTTAAAACACTGTTCACGATAAACCCAAAAATCAATACCAATTCAATTCCAATTAAATATCATTTAATTGGTACACTTCATTAAATCTAAATAAAAAGATTTAATCTTTTCTCAACTGGGTTCAAGAACAGTGTTAGTGAAGACACCATTCACGACAAACCCAAATCACATTCGATATTCAATACAAGGCTCTGAATAGAAAATATATCGGCTTATATTCAATATCGAATTCTACGACTAACAAATGTCGTATTGGAAATAACGATACAAATATATATCTTTCAAATTTCCTTAACAACACCTGTAATATCACGAATTCCAACATCGAAATATTCCGAAGACAATTTCGATTCAAATCCACTCCAATACAATCATTGGAAATTTTGGTTATTTTCAAAACCATTTCAAATTCAATTTATTTATTTAAAAATAAATAGAATTATAATTCTAGTTCAAAACTAGTTCATTTCGATAAAAATCTATTTTTATCTTTTCAAATATGGAGTTTTTCATCCCAAACTTTCACAAATCATTTCTTATGATTTTACACAAATTATTACTATTTTTAATAATTTTATCAAGGCCCGTACAGTCGATTTCCATTAACGGCCATCGAACTGCACTTACAGCGACCTTTTTCGAATTTGATTTGGACGTATCTCCAAATCCAACCGTTAGAACATTCATTAGAAAGCTCTTTTCGATACGAACCCAACGGTTCCGATTTTAGGAGAATCCGACGGTCGGATCTCCCGCAATGTCCGTTTGAAATAAATGGTCGAAATTCACGAACTGCCGCGGCGCGACGCGTTCTATTCAGGCCATTATATTATATATATAATATATATAATATATACTTCGTCGATTTCTATTTAAAACGAATTATATAAATAGTTTTAAATTCGTTTCAAAAGCAATTTCAACTTCCTTTTCAATTCAAATCAAAATTGAATTCTTCTTTATAAATTCGTTTCAAAATTCATTTCTATTCAATTCAAATTTCAATTCAATTTGAATTCATTTCAATTCATTTCATTTCGAAATCGTTTTCAATTCAATTTGAATTCGTTTTCAATTCATTTCATTTCGGAATCGTTTTCAATTCAATTTGAATTCGTTTTCAATTCATTTCATTTCGAAATCGTTTTCAATTCAATTTGAATTCGTTTTCAATTCATTTCATTTGTTTTCAATTCAATTTGAATTCGTTTTCAATTCATTTCATTTCGAAATCGTTTTCAATTCAATTCATTTCATTTCGAAATCGTTTTCAATTCAATTTGAATTCGTTTTCAATTCATTTCATTTCGAAATCGTTTTCAATTCAATTTGAATTCGTTTTCAATTCATTTCATTTCGAAATCGTTTTCAATTCAATTTGAATTCGTTTTCAATTCATTTCATTTCGAAATCGTTTTCAATTCAATTTGAATTCGTTTTCAATTCATTTCATTTCGAAATCGTTTTCAATTCAATTTGAATTCGTTTTCAATTCAATTCATTTGTTTTCAATTCAATTTGAATTCGTTTTCAATTCATTTCATTTCGAAATCGTTTTCAATTCAATTTGAATTCGTTTTCAATTCATTTCATTTCGAAATCGTTTTCAATTCAATTTGAATTCGTTTTCAATTCATTTCATTTCGAAATCGTTTTCAATTCAATTCATTTCGAAATCTTCGATTTCGAGATTACTTTTCAATATTCATTTTAAAATGAATAAAATCGATATAAATATCGTTTACGTCAAAATGGCGTTAATCTAATCAACACGGCTTCATAAATTTCTATTTTCAAATATTCTATTTCAAATATTTCCTATTATCAAAATATTTGTTATTATCAAAATATTCTTTATTTTCATGATTGGAATGAGGCCCAATCAATTACCATATAAAATTAATTATATGGATTTTCATACAACACATGTATATAATAACATTGAAAATAATCAACCATCAACCAAAGTGCACTACACTGTATAAGCATCAAATATAGATATTCAACGCTTATAACAGCCTGTCAATCAATCGATCGACATATTTAATCAATCAGGATGAGTGAAATTCATATTTCATCCCAACACCCGTGTGGGGTTTCAAACAATCAAACACATATTTTAGTTGTGCAGTTGGGCGATGTGTAAAATTTATCGTCCCAATCAATGTCATTCAAATAAGTGTACATAAACAAACCATCTGGTTTGTAAATGAATATTTATTTATTCACTTCACTATTTTCATATTCACGTTAAAAATTATATTTTTAACGATAAAACATTTTATTTCAACCTATGAATTTCTATTCAATTCATTTATTCAATAAAATGATATTTTTATTTTTCTAACATATTTTAGAAAATTTCGGCGGCATAACGGCACGATACTAGAAACGGGACGAGGCCTAGCCTTATCCCCGGTCTAGTGAAGGCCCACGCCATTCACACATCAATCAAATCAATTTCATCTCACCAAACAATTCAATTCAAACAAATAATTCAACTAATCTATGCAACCAAACAAACAAGTCCATGGTCTGTGGACGATTGAGTCAGGTGCTACTAAGCACCGTCTGCATCCTAGTATATATATATAACTAGAAAAATTTAATTGAAAGGTGAGAAATTCTCACATATAGCTATCCTAGCTCCCTGGCACTTCATTTGCAGAAGTCTTCGTCGTTTCGCCTTTTTGTCACCTTCGTTGCTGCTTTCACTACATACGTAAAAATCACATTTTTACTTCGCTATTCAATATATAAAAATCGAATTTTTACTTCGATGTTCAATATATAAAAATGCTATTATTCTATCGAAGTTCAATATATAAAAATTCTATTTTTCTATCGAAGTTCAATATATAAAAATTCTATTTTTCTATCGAAGTTCAATATATAAAAATTCTATTTTTCTATCGAAGTTCAATATGTAAAAATTCTATTTTTCTATCGAAGTTCAATATGTAAAAATTCTATTTTTCTATCGAAGTTCAATATATAAAAATTCTATTTTTCTACATCGTTATTCCATATATAAAGATTATATTTTTAAACCTCTACTTTGAATATAAAGATTATATTTTTAAGCCGCTAAGATCTAATTTTTATCTCGTCAAAAATCTTATTTTTCCTACAACAAAATTCTAAACTTTTTCTACCTCCTACGAATTCAAAATTCCTTCGAATAAAAATCATATTTTCATGATTAAAAATCAAAGCTTTAAGAGAAAAAGAAAAATCTAATCTTTTTAACCAATAAAAATCAAACCTTTTTATTAATAAAAACTTAACTTTAAAATGATAAAAATCTATAATTTCTACCTATAAAAATCAGTTTTATATACTTTAAAAAAAATCAGTTTTATATACTTAAAAAAAATCAGTTTCTTTTTAAAGTTAAAATAAAAAAAAAATCAGTTTTATATACTTTAAAAAAATCAGTTTTATATACTTAAAAAAAATCAGTTTCTTTTTAAAGTTAAAATAAAAAAAAAATCAGTTTCTTTTTAAAGTTAAAATAAAAAAAAAATCAGTTTCTTTTTCCCTAAAATCGAAATTAGGTTTTAAAGTAAATAAAAAAAAAAAATCGGTTAACTTACAGGGGGGGCTGTAGCGAGGTCGGCGCCGGGGGGCTTCGACGATGGACTGCGGCGGTGGCTAGGAGGTCGGGCGCGGGGGTTTTGGGTAGGGTCGGGGGTTCGATTCGAGTGGGGATTGAAGCGCAGGCGGAGGAGAAGGGGGGCAAGGCGATGGGAGGAGGAGGTGGAAGGCGAGGTAGAGGGCTGGGGGCGGTAGGGGAGCTCGTCGGCGGTGGCTCGAGGGCCCTAGGGCGGCGGATCGAATTTGCTTTCTCGTTTCTTTTTTTTTTTTATTCGAGATACCTGTTATGAACGTGAAAAGGAAAAGGGAGGCAGGGGCGTTGACTAAGGGAGGATGGGTGGAAAGGGTCTTTTTTTTTATTTAATTTATCCTTTATAAAGTAACTTTATATTTCAAATTCGAAATCGAACCCGCCGACTGTCGTCCCTAGCGTTTTACCCCCATTCTGAACACAATGGGATATGTATCATAGGCCAATTCGACTGTTACAATCAGTTTCTGTTACATTTACATTTAAATCACTATATTGAATTTTAAACGTACATTTCAAATTACCGGGGTCACATACTAACTAGAAAAATTCCTGAAAAATATTTTCTAGCCTCGTATTGACGATACGGTCCTAACAAAACTAATTTCGTCGAATTCTGAGACCGTTTGAAAAATGGCCAATTTCCAGTCGATTAAAATCAACTGAAACTGGTCAAACGCGTTTTCCTTTGCCACGCTCACATACTGATTCAGAAAATTATGAAAATTGGAATCTAGCAATAACTCGACATCACGGACCCAACAAAACTGGTTTCGTCGAAATCCGAGGTCATTTGCAAAATGTCCATTTTTAAGGGCCTGAATTCCATAGCGACTATTCAGAATTTTCAACCGGACATATCTTATCATTCCCGCTACGAAATTTTGATTTGTCGGATTCGTTGGAAAGATATTATCAATTAGATCCTAATGTTTTTGGTTTCACTAAAATCCGGATTGTTTTGCTCCCGGTATATTCAATTGAAGTTTGAAATCGAATTATCGAACTACCGCGCCATTTTCAATTCTATTTATAATTATATATAATTATTTATATTCAAACGGCGACGCGTATAATATATACGTTCGAATTATATTCAAAATAAATTTCTCGTCGATATTATTTAAAATAATTCATTTTAAATATTCAAAATTCGCTAAAATTGCCAAAATAAAAATTTTAAACTGGCCCAGATTTTACGGGTTGTTACAGGGATGCTCCTTTCATGGTGGACCTATAAACTGGGAAGTGTTTAGAAAAAATGCATCAGTAAAAGTGGGAAAGCTAGAATCTGCTCCTTTGCACTGAAGAATTATGTCCACAAAATATGGCTTGAAAGGAATGTGTGTCACTTTGATCCAGTTAAAGCTAAGAGCCTCATGAAAATGAAGTTACTGTTGTGGCAAAGCATACGTGATGGTATCAAATATTTGAAATTTATTTATGACTCTGGAATCTTGAGTTTCCAACTCTCGGTCCAGTTTTGTTTATTTTGTCTTGTGTTAGCTTCTTGTAGTATCTTGATATGTTGTGTTATGCCTGTGTATATTTTTGATTTTTTTTCTTTCTTTGTTTACTACTCATTCGACTATGGTATATCAATAAAGTGGTAGGGGACCATCTAACCCCATCGGCTTTGCCAAAAAAAAAATATCTTTCCCTCTTTAACCAGCCCTATCACGGCTAGATTTTGAGGGACAATTTCGTTATGTTATATAATATAAACGGATGGATGTTTACTCAAATAAATCTATCGTTCATGGTCAATTCCTCTCTTATAAATAAAGGGGTAAGACATTATTCTTTTCCACACAAATTTGTAGGCAACAGCGAAGCTCTGCCATTTCCCTTTCTCTTCCAATCAAATTTCTTAATCAAGATTATATTCATATACAATCAATCAAATGTAAATCATATAGAATTAAAAAGGGTTTATTAGATCTAAATGGAAAAGAACATGAACTGACGGCTAAGCTATTCTACATCAAATCCTCCCTTATTTTCCTATTTTCTTGCATATCTAAAGATATGAAAGTATCTCTTTTTCAGACTAATTATAGATTTATACGAATTTGGGAATTGTAAGCCTAAAAGCTTATTCCGATTTCTGATTTGGATGTTTTGGGGCAAGTAGGAAATTTACATACAATGTTATAATAGCCTATTTATCTCATTTGTATTAGATCTCAAAATATATGCCTATTATCATCAGATCTGCTCATAACATTATTTAATTTAAATGGGCACCTGTCAGATCTGTTAATAAATATTTTCAAAGCTTGGAAATTGTGGATTATGGTTAGAAATAATATAAATTGTAGGTTTGCATATATTTTTTGCCTACAATTATGTTGGAAATTATATTGTGGTTGTCGTAAAACACTAAAGATTTGGAAATCGGTCCCAATAACATTGTTTAGATGTAGTTTTCTTCCAAATCTCTAGTTTCAGTGTTAAAAAGATAAATTATGTGATTTTGATTAAAACGTTGCAATGTTGAATTATGTGATTTTAAATAAAAAAAGACATGCCGACTCATGTTCAATGTCGTTAAGTTTTTGGTTTAATTATTGTAAATTATGCATGATAAATGGAATATACATATTTCAAAATCGCAAGACATATATATATGTGTGTGTGTGTGTGTGTGTGTGTGTTATGTATATTTTAGAATACTTGATGCAAACTGCACACAAATATGTACATTTATATTTATACATACATTAGCACAACTTTCCCCAATTGTACTTTGTATTTAAACAACAATCAGTACCCATTTATCCAACACTGAATTCTATTCTTTCCAGCTCTAGGATAACTATTAGTTTAGATAAAAAAATGAGATTTATTTGAATAAATACGCGTGAATGACATAAACATTCCAAACATAGAAATATCAATAACCTAAGTCGTGCAATTTAAACAACACTAACAGTTACAAGCACAAATCACCACCATGCCAAGAAACCTATGCTGGAAAGGGAAAACAACAAAGACAACTACAAAACAACAACACCAAAACTTTCAAAGCAGTGGCTATAAACAGTGAGAAGTATTGCTCCACCACTGGAGCTCAAACCAATTTTTATGATCTTTAGTTAACCATATCATTGTAGCAAAATGCTTGATCTCGTGTTACAAACACTACTGGTGTCGTTGGGGGTTCCCATATCTTATCAGATCAAAATGGAAAAGAACATGAACTGACGTCTAAGCTATTTTACATCAAATCCTCCCCACTTTCCCTATATTTTTGCATATCTACAGATCTGAAAGTATCGCCTTTTTAGATTAATTGTAGATTTATAAGATTTGGGAATCGTAGGCCTAAAAGGTTTTTCAGGTTTCTGATTTGGATGCTTCCAGTTGAGTGGGAAATCTACATACAAAGTTATAATATCCAATTTTTCTCGTTTGAAGTAGATCTCAAAATATATGCCTATTATCATCAGATCTGTTCATAATGTTATTGAACTTTAATTGGCACCTATCAGATCTGTTAATAAATATTATCAAAACTTGGAAATTGTGAATTGTGGTATGGAATAATATAAATTGTAGGTTTACTTAGATTGTTTATACATATTGCCTACAATTATGTTGAAAATTATATTGTGGTTGTTTATATTGTGGTTGTTGTACAACATTGAAGATTTGGAAATCAGTCCCAATTTGTTTAGATGTAGTTTTCTTCCAAATCTCTAGTTTTAGTGTTAAGAAGATAAATTATGTGATTTTAATTAAAAAGATGCAATATTTAATTACGTGATTTTATTAAAAAAGACACATGATTATTTTTGTCCAATGTTGTTGAGGTTTTGGTTTAATTATTGTAAATATGTTGTATTCCTCTTTTTTAACAAAAAAACATTATTTTGAATTTACAAAAATTATGACAAAAAGATTGAAAAAGGGAAAAGTTGTGCAATGTACGTATCAATACAAATGTACATATTTGTGCGTAGTTTGCATCAGCTATTCCAAAATATACATAATATATATATATATATATATATATATTATGATTTTGAAATATATATTCCATTTATCAGCCATAACTTACAATAATTATAACTAACGGTCTTTTTGTAAGATTTGGAAACTTTAGGCAAGATTGAATGCAAAAAGGAAGGTTTGGTTATTAACGAAACCAAAATTTTAATTTTAACAATAAATAAATAAGATTAGTAATGTTTGTTGGGGTACAACAAATAGATATGTTCGAGACTGATAAAATAAGGATATCCATTGTGAATTAATGCCTTAGGAAAATTATGGCCATTAGGCTCATAAATGGCATTAATTATAATCAATGGTAATAAAAAGGAAATTAGAAATTTTATGATTGCCTTAGGAAAATACGACCGTTATGGTTATAAACAGCAATTAATCTTTAAACAAAAGTAAATGGAAGAAAAAGGGGATAAATGAGTATTGATTATTGTTTTAATACTAGGTCCAATTAGGGAAATAATCAAATAAATATCTTAAGGTAAGGAGGATATAACTTTCCTTATTTATATTAATTAATATAGAACTTATAATTAAAAGTTAGGGTTAAACTTATTAGGTTAATGGTGTGAAACATTATTAACCATAGGAACACGTGATGATAAATCGTGTACGTATACTATTTCCATGAAGAGAAACTGAAAAGGAAGGACTTAATAACGTATCCCACTTTATCCCAACAGGGAAAGGTATTAGAGGCTAATGGGGTACAAACTTAATAATCTTCA
The DNA here is from genome assembly GCA_030737875.1 of Allium sativum. Lineage (NCBI taxonomy): Eukaryota > Viridiplantae > Streptophyta > Magnoliopsida > Asparagales > Amaryllidaceae > Allium > Allium sativum. Next base: position 590,316,445 of record CM060916.1, read on the forward strand.
CGTACAATCCGCTTCCTCGGGTCTTAAGTGACTTGGGTCAAGGAGTCCATTTAGGAGTAGGCCTTTCAGTTTAGGGGTCTTAAATGGCGTGTGTGTGTGGGGCCTGCCCATACCTTGAAACTAAAAATGTCAGATATGGCTACCTATCCTATGGGATGTAGTAAGCGAGTAAGGAGATTATCCAAATAGGTCAGCTAGATGATACAGCGAGCAAAAAAGTACCATCTCTCACCTTACACGGGGTATGTGTTAATGCGTGTATGACGGAAGCCTTAATTAGTAGGTCCCTGTAGCTAGTGCCCTCTGGTTTTTGTTAAAGTTAAATATATTATTATGGAATAATTAGTGACCAATCGGTCCGCCTAGGGTTTTAAGTGATCAGGGAAAATCCACACTATCTATTATTAATAGTGAGTCATTAGATAATAAAGGATGAGCGAATGAATATACATACATACAATTGTACATGCATATATATATATATATATATATATATATATATATATATATATATAAACTCCGTAATTAGTGGTCTTCACTCGATTAAATAACAAGCCATGTTCTTGTATAAAGACTTCACAAATATGTGCGTAAACATTCTATATCAATATCGTACTTTGGTAAATATTCTACCTCGTGTCTTAGTACGGTTATATTTACACTCTAGACCCCTCACATTAAGCTGACTACCAGTGGATGATGGATTTTCCGGTTGGTTCTAAGCAGACTTCTACCACAAGTCGAGCCTAACCTCGTGTCTAGATGCATTTTAAATTAAATTCCCTAATTGGGGTTTACAACATTAATCCAAATATATCTTAGGAATTGTAACCATTTTACTTAATTTCCCTATTAAGTTTACTTCTCCCAAATCATCATTGCTTACAATTGTTATTTACTTATTTGTGGTCCTATTTATAGCAACCAATCACATTAATTGCTACAATAGCCACCACAAATATATTAATTTAATATGGATTACATTTACATGTATGATTTCATAAATGAATACCGTTCAAACATTCAAACATTCAGTATAATGTATATTTTGTTGTTTTACGTAAATTTGGATGGTATATATATGCGCGCTCAACGTAATTATCTTTCTTTATTATTATTATTATTATTATTATTATTATTATTTATTGTTAGATTTAAGAATTTGGTTTGATTAATAACCAAACCTTCCTTTTTGCATTCAATCTTGTATAAAGTTTCCTAATCTTACAAAAAGATCGTCAGTTATAATTATTATAAATTATGCTTGATAAATGGAATAGTCATACTTCAAAATCAGAAGAAATATATATGTATTATGTATATTTTGGAATAGTTGATGCAAACTACGCACAAATATGTAAATTTATATTTATATATACTTTTGCATAACTTTTTTTTTCAATCTTTTTTTCATATTCCCTGTGAATACAAAATAATGTCTTTGTGTTCAGAATGAGAAAACAATAAATTTACAACAATTAAACCAAAACCTCAACAACATTGAGCATAAATAGCATGAGTCTTTTCTAATTAAAATCACATAATTCAACATTGCATCTTTTTAATCAAAATCACATAATTTATCTTTTTAACACTGAAACTAGAGATTTGAAAGAAAACTACATCTAAACAAATTGTGACTAATTTCCAAATCTTCAGTGTTTTACAACAACCACAATATAATTTCCAACATAATTGTAGGCAATGTATATAAATATTTAACTAAACCTAAAATTTATATTATTCCTTACCACAATTCACAATTTCCAAGTTTTTACAATATTTATTAACAAATCTGATAAGTGGCAAATTAAATTCAATAATATTATGAATATAGCTGATGATAATATGCACATATTTTGAGATCTAGTTTAAACGAGATAAATAGCTATTATAACTTTTATGTAAATTTCCTACTCACCTGAAAGCATCCAAATCTGAAATCTGAATAGCCTTTTTGGCCTACAATTCCCAAATTCCTATAAATCTACAATTAATCTAAAAAAGGGGATACTTTTAGCATGTAGATATGCAAGAAAATAGAAAAAGAGAGGAGGATTTGATGTAGAATAGCTTAACCATCAGTTTATGTTCTTTTCCATTTAAATATGATAATCCAATTCAATTCTATATGATTTATAATTGATTGATTGTATATGAATATAATTTTGATTAGAAAATTTGATTGGAAGAGAAAGGGAAATGGCAGAGCTTCGCTGCTTCCTACAATTTTTGTGGAAAAGAGTGTGGCCTTACCACTTTATTTACAGAAGTGGAATTGGCCATGAACCGGTAGATCTATTTAAATAAACATCCCTCCGTTTATACTAATAACGAAATTTCTCCTCAAAATCTTGCCATCATTGGGCTGGTCAAAGAGTAAAAATATATATTAATTTTTCTATTTATTTATTTCCGTCCTTTTTGTCATATTTCATTCATAACTTTTTATTTGTACTCCGTTCGCGAAACTCCAAACTTGGAAGTTGGCAAGAATTAAGTGACGAACGCATCGGTTAAAGTTTCGTGGTCAAATTCCATTATTTGCAGAAATTCCTATTTTTGAGAATCTAATTAAATAACTAATATATTGTCAAAATTCCGAATTGTTGCATTCTTCCCCTTAAAAGGAATTTCATCCCGAAATTCTGGCACCTAATTATCCTATCCTTCACAACCAATTTGTGTACATCCACTTAGCAATCATGTGTATATGTGCACGGTGCACATAATGCATTTCAAGCATAAAATATGCATGCAAGATGATTCTAAATCGGGCCCGGTATATGTATGCATTGAAAATTTTAAAACATTTTTTAAAACAAGATGCAAAACATCCTAAATATACTGGTAGTTCTATATGAATGCAAAATTTTAAAATTCTTTTTCATCCATAACCCATACACAACTATGAATAGACGTGTGAAGCAACAAATTTTGCATCAAATCCTGCCATCCAAAACGTCACGCAAGCTAATCATTACCTATTTAATTTCTACTGTAACACCCCGAATTTCAGTTAATATTAACATTCACAAATTAAAGTATAACTAATCCCAGATGTGGGAATTAGGGGAAACGGGTTGCGACATTGCGTTCGTCTCGGAAAAATACGCGAAATACAGTCCGAGTTTTCGAAAATTGGAGTCCGTATGAAGAAGATATGGACGAACGAAGTTAGGCAGAAAAACCAAAAACAAGCCAGAATGCACTGGCGCACTTGTGAAGTGCGCCAGCACAAAAATACACTGGCGCACTTGGGAAGTGCGCCCGTGTCGAGCCAGAAACCTGCACAGCTTTCTGGTTTGACCCTGGCTGACCTGGTGCACCTGTTTTGGTTCTCTGGTCTGTTCTGCTTACCTGTGACGATTTTTGATGGTTTAGATCTAAACTAGGGTTAATCCTATGGCCTAAACTACATCCTAAATCTATAAATACACCCCTACCCTAATCCATACTAAAAATAGATACAACGTCATCATGCCGTCAAAATGCAATTAGAAGGAGCCTCCATCACATTTTAGAAGAAGATAGCTTCTCAAATCAACTTCTAATCAACTCTAGCAACTTTATCTTCTTCATAGGAGTGCTAATCAACAAGTTGTGAGTTTCTATGCCTTTAGCAAGCAATTGCTAAACTAATTATGATAGGATGTAATGAGGTTATGGTTATGAATGTGGATCAATGCAAGTTATGTTATCATATGCTATGTGCTCATGATGTTAGTTATGCAAGTTTTATGCTATATGCTAGTTATGCAAGTTTTATGCTATATGTTCATGATGCTAGTTATGCAAATCACTATGATAAACATTGATCCATTATGACACCATGTTATGCAAGTTTGGTGTTTGATTATATGTAAGTTCATATATGACATGTTATGCAAGTTTGGTGTTTGATTATATGCAAGTTCATATATGACATGTTATGCAAGTTTGGTGTTTGATTATATGCAAGTAACATGTGCAAGTTTACACCTTTGTATGATATGCATACATATGCAAGTTTACCCCTTTGTATGTCATGCATATATATGCATGTTCACCCCTTTTTATGATATGAGTAACATATGCAAGTTTATCCCTTTTTAGACCTATGACATGTATGCAAGTTTATCCCTTTATGATAGGTCTATGACATGAACATCTATGCAAGTTACCCTCTTTATGACATATGTGATTCATGCAAGTTTGGGTTGATCATTTATGCTAGTTGGGTTTGATGCTATGGTCATATATGCAAGTTGACACCTTTAAAACCCATGTTGATGCTAATGTTATGCTAAGTTGAACCCATTGTATTTGTGATGAACCTTCCCTTTTAAGTATGTCATGTTAGCGTATTACGTGGGGAACGATGGGGTTAATATTCATGTTAACAAAATTGTGGTGAAATTGGTATGATGTTGCATACCATAAGTGGATGGACATAATTGAGTCAATTATGTACATCATTAAATTGGAATTAATTAGGGAAAATTAATTCAAAATATGGGGGTGATTAATTAGGTGTAATTAATCGACTAAGACACGAGGTTGGACCCTTTTGTAGCATAAGACTGCCCGAACCCGACCGGCAAATCCAGCAGCTACAAATGATTGGCCCAATATGAGAGGTCTTAGGCATAAACTAAATACGTGACAAGTGTAAAGACACGAGGTTAGACTCTGTTATGGCGTAAGGCTGCCCGGACCCGACCGGCAAATCCAGCTTCCATAAAAGATAGTCTAATGTGAGAGGTCTTTACAAAGGTTACGTTCTTAATCAATTAAGAAACACTTAACTAGATAAGCATGTAGTGGGGCATGAGAGGTTAAGTGGGTGCCTTGGGTGGCATGTGGAAATCTAGTTGTTGCCTTGGATGGCAATAGAAAATACGATTAGAATACTTAACCAAAGTGGAAACATGTAATTAAACATGATTAAAGGGTTAAGTGGGATGCACTAGAAAAGGAGCAAGCTTAGGTGGGTAGCTTGTGGGGGCCCATTTCAACCAGTAACCCATATGTATCTTTGTGGGCTCGACCCATGTCGAGGACGGGACACGCGTATTGGGCTTGACTATAAGAGGCCAAAACGGGTTAGCGGTGGCAAAGCAAGTCCAACGGGTTTCATATGCGTGTGTGGACCCGGGCTGGTAGGTAAGACGTTGTTGCAACGTGTAGGTATATGCCGTGCACCGTTGGTTGTATCGGGTTGCCACTTTGGGGAGTGATACACCCCACTGTGGGGCCAGCACGGATATCTACGTTAGGGAGCCGATCGCTTGGGGAGTAGTGGGTACACCTAGTGGAGATAGGGGCAGACGACACCTATTTGGTCAGCTAGGGGTACACGAAACTACCAGTTAAATTTTCTAAGTCCTTGGGTGGGATCAACCTTTAAGTAGGAATGACTGGTGTGGTGCAGTGTAGTAATTACCCTTGGGTGGGTAGATGCGTCTTTACCGATATCTTAGTTCATCCTATATCTAGTTGGCTGCTTAGTGTAGTCATTTATCCCCAGTCATTACCGTACCAAGTTTATATCATACCCTAATTACTTTAATGATTGTATTGTTAAAGTTGCAGGACTCGCTCAGACTTATGTCTGACCCCGTTGGTTTTATCTTTTTCCCAACCCTCAGGTTCTCAGAGTGGGCCTAGCACTAGTGGGCTTTGATCAGATTGCTTTATCTATCTTTTGGAGCTTGGACCGTTGATGTAAAGCTCAGCTTATCTTTTCTATTATGGCTATTAGTTATGTAGTGGGATTATGTACTTATGTTTTTTATCAGGATGGATATTTAGTACTTGACTTTTGTTTTATGGTTTTGTAACCAAACATGTTTACCTTCTGCTGCAATGAAATGATGTTTTAGTTAACAAGTATTATTTATATCTGTCTTGTTGTAATTTTTCTGTTCTATATTCACTTAAAATACTCCACCGAAGTTAAGGCATTCCCTTAGTGAGTGACCTTAGCGGGTGTGGGGTGTTACACGTGGTATCAGAGCGAGGTTACTAGAACAGATAAATTTTTTAGAAAAACTATTTTTCTAAAAACATTTTTGGAAGAAGTATTTTCAAAAACATGTCTTTTAAGAGAAAAGTTTTTGAAAGAAAAGCATAATCCCTAATAGCCGTATCTTTATCTTTCGAATTCTCCGTTTTGAATCTTTCCTTTTTCGTTTCAGCATGGCTGAAGATCTTAACTTTCCGGAGGGTGTAGCGAAACCAGTATGGTGTAGGAGATTGATGGAGGCTAGGGCCATCGCTGTGGGTCCAGCAGATGTTCCTCCACCACCAGTTGCACCCGATCTTCCTCCCCCTCCTCCTCCTCGCGCGGATACTTTTGCTAAGACTTGCAAGGAATTTAAGGCTCTGGGAGGGAAACCTTTTCAAGGATCAGAAACTTTTGTGGAAGCTAGGGATTGGCTTAAGGAAACGGAAGATTTAATAGACATCTTTGAGATGGAAGAAGGAAAGAAAGTCAAGTTAGCTGCTTGGTTAATGAAGGGAGAGGCCTCGTTCTGGTGGGAGGTCACTAATGGAGAGCGCCCTGTTGACTCTTGGGCGGATTTCAGAAAAAGGTTTGTGGCAAAGTTTCTCTCAAGGGCGGAAGAAAATCTGTATATGGAAAGGTTCTTGACTCTAAAGCAATGAAACCTATCAGTGAAGGAATATGTCAACAAGTTTAATCAGTTGGCAAGGTTTGGCATAGACATGGTGAATACACCGAAGAAGAAGGCTTTGAGGTTCGTTAAAGGCTTGAATGAACCGATGCATGGATTGGCTATGACTCACATCCCTATGAGGGCCACCTTTGAGAAGCTAGTAGACATGGCACTTATGCATGAGGAAGAGAAGGGTCCCAATGCTAATAAGGCACCCGAGAAGAAAGGAGATCAGAAGAGACCTCAACAGCAACAGCAAAACAAGGGTGGGAAAGGCAACGGTGGCAAGGGAAAGAAGAAGTGCTTCAATTGCGGGACACCAGGCCACCTAAGCAAAGATTGTCGGAAGAAGAAGAAGACTGGCTGCTTCCACTGTGGTGAAGCAGGGCATCTAGTGAAAGACTGCCCTAAGAAGGGGCAGAGGACGGGATCTACCTCAGGAGGACAGGTGCAAGCTCTTATGGCACCAGGTCAGGCAAGGGGGCAAGTTCAGGCTCTCGCAGTTCCACCGATTCAGGAAAGAGGTAGAACTATTTCCGTTGAAAGTCTGGTTTTTCTGTTTGATCATCCTGTCCGTACTTTGTTTGACTCTGGCGCATCGCATTCGTTTATCTCATCATCATTAGTTGAGTCACTGCACTTAGACACCAGTCTAGTAGATGATCCCTTGGTTGTTTCAAACCCAATTGGGGGCTCCACTTATTTGTCCATGATATGTTTGGGTTTGAAGATTTCCATACTTAGCGTTGAGTTTAGATGTAATGCTTTTGTTTTGGGCTTCACGGCCTATGGGTTGATTTTGGGCATGGACTGGTTATCCAGTAATGGTGTCGTTCTTGATTGTGAAAGGAGAGTTGTTAGGATCATGACCCGCTTGGGGAACACTCTCGAGATCTCTTGTAATCCCATGAATCCTGTTATGCTAAGTTATCTTGAATCGCTTGACGCTTCGGTCGAGAGTTTGCGATCTGTTAGAGTGGTCCGGGAATACTCGGATGTGTTTGAGGAGGTGAAGGGCTTACCTCCGAAGCGGGAGATAGACTTCCGAATATATCTGGTGGACAATGCTAAGCCAGTATCTTTGCCAGTGCGCTACATGGCTCCTCGTGAGAAGAGGGAACTCCATAAGCAAGTAGGGGAGTTACTTGAGAAGGGGTTCATAAGACGAAGTATATCGGAGTGGGGTGCTCCAGTAGTTTTTGCCACGAAGGCGGATGGGTCCCTCAGACTTTGTGTAGACTATAGAGAACTCAACAAACTTATAAAGAAGAATAGACACCCATTGCCGAGGATTGATGATCTCTTTGATCAGTTGGTTGGCGCCTCAGTGTTTTCCCAGTTGGACTTAGCCACGAGGTTTCATCAGTTGAGAGTGGCTGAGGATAGTATAGAGAAGACTGCCTTTAGGACTCCGGATGGTTTCTATGAGTGGCTGGTGATGCCCTTTGGTTTGACGAACGCCCCTGCATACTTTGTTGATTTGATGAGTAGGGTGTTCAGGGAGTACCTTAATAAGTTCGTGGTGGTCTTTGTGGATGACATCTTGGTCTTTTCTAAGAGTGAAGAAGAGCATGCCCTACATATTAGGGAAGTGTTGGAGACTCTTCGAGCGCATAGCCTTAAGGCTAAATTCTCTAAATGTCACTTTTGGAGGAAGGAAGTGCGGTTCTTAGGGCACGTGGTCTCTAAGGAAGGGATAGCTGTGGATCCCGCTAAGGTAGTATCCATCCAAGATTGGAAGGTTCCGAAGAATGCTACCGAGGTGAGGAGTTTCTTGGGGTTGGCTGGCTACTATAGGAAGTTTATCAAGGACTTCGCGAAGATATCAGCCCCATTAACTCGCTTGACAAAGAAGAATCTAGTCTTCACATGGGACGTAGATTGTGATGATGCGTTCCAACGGTTAAAGAGAGCTTTAACCACAGCTCCAGTCTTAGTGTTGCCAGATGGGAGTAAGCCATTTGTTGTTTATATCGATGCTTGTGGGACAGGACTAGGCGCAGTCTTAATGCAAGAGGGAAGGGTAATAGCCTATGGGGAAAGGTAGTTGAGAACGCATGAGAAAAATTACCCTACACATGATCTAGAGTTGGCCGCTATTGTTTTTGCGCTTAAGACTTGGCGCCATTATCTTCTTGGCGAGAGGTTCGAATTGTTCACTGACCACAAATCATTGAAGTACTTGTTTTCTCAAAAGGATTTGAACTTAAGGCAACAAAGGTGGATGGAGTTCTTAGCACCCTATGATTTTGAGATAGCATATACCCCTGGCAAGGGTAATGTGGTGGCAGACGCCTTAAGCAGAAAAAGGTTGTCTTTGAGTCCATTGTTCGTGGAACGATGAAGCTTGGAATTTATCTCGATGTTTGACTTCAGACCTTCCGTTGACTTTGTACCCGGTTTGCTAGCATCCTTAGAGGTCAAACCTACTCTTTTGGGACGAATTGGCGAGGCACAGCGGGACGACCCACAGTTGGTTGAGTTAGTAGAGAAGCTCATAAGGGGGGAGTCGTCCAGCCATTTGAGTAGGTACACCCTAGATGATAAGGGGTGGTTGCGTAGAGATGGTAGACTTTGTGTACCACAAGATGAGGGTTTGAGGAAGGCTATACTTGATGATGCACATCGTTCTAGGATGACCATTCATCCCGGTGGGGACAAGATGTACCAAGACATGAAGCGAGTTTTCTTTTGGGCCGGTATGAAGAAAGATGTGGCCGAGTATGTCGCTAGATGCTTGGTGTGCCAACAAGTGAAAGCGGAGCAAAAGAAACCCGGTGGGTTGCTTCACCCATTGGAAGTTCCGCAATGGAAGTGGGATAGCGTCTCGATGGATTTTATCGATGGGTTACCGAGATCGAGGAAGGGTAATACGGGAATTTGGGTTGTGGTAGACAGACTTACTAAGAGCGCCCATTTTATACCCGTGAAGAGTAAGAGGACTGCTCCATGGCTAGCTTTAGTTTACCTTCGAGAGATAGTTCGATTGCATGGTGTACCTTCTAGCATAGTGAGTGATCGAGATCCCATCTTCACTAGCGAGTTTTGGAAGAGTTTGCAAGAGGCGGTAAGGACTCAGTTGTGTTTGAGCACCACATATCATCCTCAGACGGACGGCCAGACCGAGAGGGTGAATCGTGTTCTAGAAGACCTTTTGAGGCTATGTATCTTAGATTTTGGAGGTACATGGGAAGAGCATCTTCCATTGGTGGAGTTTGCGTATAATAACAGCTTTCAGTCTAGTATTGGCATGGCTCCTTTCGAAGCTCTTTATGGAAGGCCTTGTCAATCACCTACATGTTGGTGGGAATCTACGGATAAGATCTTGCTTGGGCCCGATATGGTTAGAGAGACTTCGGAAAAGATTGATTTGATTCGAAGAAGGATGAAAGCAGCGCAAGATAGGCAGAAATCTTACGCGGATAAGAGGAGGACGGATCTTGAGTTTGATGTTGGGGACATGGTCTTTGTCAAAGTATATCCATTACGGAATGTTGTTCGCTTTGGGTCCGTTGGAAAGTTAGCACCAAGGTTTGTAGGACCGTTTCCTATTAAGGAAAGGATTGGACAGATGGCATATAGAGTGGATTTGCCCGAGAGACTTAGTGGTGTACATGACGTATTCCATGTGTCACATTTGAGGAAGTGCCTACATGAGACCGCAGAGGTGGTAGAGCCGAGCTTGCTTAGAGAAGTGGAGGTAGAGCATGATGCGACGATTCGTCGAGCTCCTACTCGCATCCTTGGGTTAGAGGCTAGGAAGTTGAGAAACAGAGAGGTTCAACTAGTCAAAGTGCAATGGGGAGATGATGAGAGCAACGCTACTTGGGAGACAGAAGTGAAGATGCGTTCTTTGTACCCATTCCTTTTTGAGGGTATGTCTTTTAACTTCTCCTTTATCGCTTATCTTGTGCTTATCTTATCTTTAGTATGTCCTCTCGTTAGTACGTTTGACCTGTAGATAGGGTAAACCTATGGTTGAAACATGTGTTTGAGACATGTTATGATTGATGGATGCGTGTGGATGCAAGTGGTTGCTAGTGGTTGCTCGTGGATGCATATACACACACTTTAGACACTAGATCGGCTCAGTCACTTCATATTGCATATTGCATATAATTGTGTGTAGGTAGCTATATTAATGGATGTATAATGGTTGTGTTATCATATGGATGATGCATTTTGGTGTATGGTTGTTCACACATGTAGAAATAGTATGTGTAGATAGGGTTCTTTCGCATACATATTGGATGCATGGCACTATCATGGTTTGCATTAAGGAGGTCAACTAAATCAGTAGACCGCCTGATTTTGCATTAGACAGGGAACATATACACACACTTTTTGCATATGTTCATACAACATTAGAAACTTTAAGGACAATGGATGCCAGTGTTTGATGGTTTAGTAGATGGTTGTTTGGATGGTAGGATACGTTCTTCTGGACTTAGAGATTTCGGGTACGAAATCCTTTAAGTAGGGGAGAATGTAACACTCCGAATTTCAGTTAATATTAACATTCACAAATTAAAGAATAACTAATCCCAGATGTGGGAATTAGGGGAAACGGGTTGCGCCATTGCGTTCGTCTCGGAAAAATACGTGAAATAGAGTCCGAGTTTTCGAAAATCGGAGTCCGTATGAACAAGATATGGACGAACGAAGTTAGGCAGAAAAACCAAAAACAAGCCAGAATGCACTGGCGCACTTGTGAAGTGCGCCAGCACAAAAATACACTGGCGCACTTGGGAAGTGCGCCCGTGTCGAGCCAGAAACCTGCACAGCTTTCTGGTTTGACCCTGGCTGGCCTGGTGCACCTGTTTTGGTTCTTTGGTCTGTTCTGCTGACCTGTGACGATTTTTGATGGTTTAGATCTAAACTAGGGTTAATCCTATGGCCTAAACTACATCCTAAATCTATAAATACACCCTAAGACTACCCTAATCCATACTAAAAATAGATACAACGTCATCATGCCATCAAAATGCAATTAGAAGGAGCCTCCATCACATTTTAGAAGAAGATATCTTCTCAAATCAACTCTAGCAACTTAATCTTCTTCATAGGAGTGCTAATCAACAAGTTGTGAGTTTCTATGCCTTTAGCAAGCAATTGCTAAACTAATTATGATAGGATGTAATGAGGTTATGGTTATGAATGTGGATCAATGCAAGTTATGTTATCATATGCTATGTGCTCATGATGTTAGTTATGCAAGTTTTATGCTATATGCTAGTTATGCAAGTTTTATGCTATATGTTCATGATGCTAGTTATGCAAATCACTATGATAAACATTGATCCATTATGACACCGTGTTATGCAAGTTTGGTGTTTAATTATATGTAAGTTCATATATGACATGTTATGCAAGTTTGGTGTTTGATTATATGCAAGTTCATATATGACATGTTATGCAAGTTTGGTGTTTGATTATATGCAAGTTCATATATGACATGTTATGCAAGTTTGGTGTTTGATTATATGCAAGTAACATGTGCAAGTTTACACCTTTGTATGATATGCATACATATGCAAGTTTACCCCTTTGTATGTCATGCATATATATGCATGTTCACCCCTTTTTATGATATGAGTAACATATTCAAGTTCATCCCTTTTTAGACCTATGACATGTATGCAAGTTTATCCCTTTATGATAGGTCTATGACATGAACATCTATGCAAGTTACCCTCTTTATGACATATGTGATTCATGCAAGTTTGGGTTGATCATTTATGCTAGTTGGGTTTGATGCTATGGTCATATATGCAAGTTGACACCTTTAAAACCCATGTTGATGCTAATGTTATGCTAAGTTGAACCCATTGTATTTGTGATGAATATTCCCTTTTAACTATGTCATGTTAGCGTATTACGTGGGGAACGATGGGGTTAATATTCATGTTAACAAAATTGTGGTGAAATTGGTATGATGTTGCATACCATAAGTGGATGGACATAATTGAGTCAATTATGTACATCATTAAATTGGAATTAATTAGGGAAAATTAATTCAAAACATGGGAGTGATTAATTAGGTGTAATTAATCAACTAAGACACGAGGTTGGACCCTTTTGTAGCATAAGACTGCCCGGACCCGACCGGCAAATCCAGCGGCTACAAATGATTGGCCCAATGTGAGAGGTCTTAGGCATAAACTAAATACGTGACAAGTGTAAAGACACGAGGTTAGACTCTGTTATGGCGTAAGGCTGCCTGGACCCGACCGGCAAATCCAGCTGCCATAAAAGACAGTCTAATGTGAGAGGTCTTTACAAAGGTTACGTTCTTAATCAATTAAGAAACACTTAACCAGATAAGCATGTAGTGGGGCATGAGGGGTTAAGTGGGTGCCTTGGGTGGCATGTGGAAATCTAGTTGTTGCCTTGGGTGGCAATAGAAAATACGATTAGAATACTTAACCAAAGTGGAAACATGTAATTAAACATGATTAAAGGGTTAAGTGGGATGCACTAGAAAAGGAGCAAGCTTAGGTGGGTAGCTTGTGGGGGCCCATTTCAACCAGTAACCCATATGTATCTTTGTGGGCTCGACCCATGTCGAGGACGGGACACGCGTACTGGGCTTGACTATAAGAGGCCAAAACGGGTTAGAGGTGGCAACGCAAGTCCAACGGGTTTCATATGCGTGTGTGGACCCGGGCTGGTAGGTAAGACGTTGTTGCATCGTGTAGGTATAAGCCGTGCACCGTTGGTTGTATCGGGTTTCCACTTTGGGGAGTGATACACCCCACTATGGGGCCAGCACGGGTATCTACGTTAGGGAGTCGATCGCTTGGGGAGTAGTGGGTACACCTAGTGGAGATAGGGGCAGACGGCACCTATGTGGTCAGCTAGGGGTACACGAAACTACTAGTTAAATTTTCTAAGTCCTTGGGTGGGATCAACCTTTAAGTAGGAATGACTGGTGTGGTGCAGTGTAGTAATTACCCTTGGGTGGGTAGATGCGTCTTTACCGATATCTTAGTTCATCCTATGTCTAGTTGGCTGCTTAGTGTAGTCATTTATCCTCAGTCATTACCGTACCAAGTTTATATCATACCCTAATTACTTTAATGATTGTATTGTTAAAGTTGTAGGACTCGCTCAGACTTATGTCGGACCCCGTTGCTTTTATCTTTTTCCCAATCCTCAGGTTCTCAGAGTGGGCCTAGCACTAGTGGGCTTTGATCAGATTGCTTTATCTATCCTTTGGAGCTTGGACCGTTGATGTAAAGCTCAGCTTATCTTTTCTATTATGGCTATTAGTTATGTAGTGGGATTATGTACTTATGTTTTTTATCAGGATGGATATTTAGTACTTGACTCTTGTTTTATGGTTTTGTAACCAAACATGTTTACCTTCTGCTGTAATGAAATGATGTTTTAGTTAACAAGTATTATTTATATCTGTCTTGTTGTAATTTTTCTGTTCTATATTCACTTAAAATACTCCACCGAAGTTAAGGCATTCCCTTAGTGAGTGACCTTAGCGGGTGTGGGGTGTTACATCTACTTAACCAAAAACAAGCGATCAAAGCAAAGAATTTCAACTTCCTCCACTCACAAATATTCCATTTCCCGCCCTACAGTAGAATTTTCACCTCTGTTACCCAAATACTCCAAAATTTTCCATCTGTGGATTGTAAAGGAGGCTTAAAATAAGCTTTAAAATGTAAAATGAGTTGATTAATGACTCGCGTGCATCGTTGTAAAGGTATGGAAATAATGTTTACAAGACTAAACAACCTTTTCCTTATTTTGTTAACATTTTTATCGTATCATCGGTCCTACTGCACCGCTAAAACTCACACACAAACAATCCAAACATCCTCCTTATGCTAATCATGTGACCAAAAACTGAAATTTTTCATAAAAATAAATTTCCACTTAAAAACTTCTTATTTAAAATTTGAAAACTTTCATTCAATTACCGCTTCACTTTCCATAAGTGATTCATATGAAAAATTAAAATTTTGGTAACGTGCACTTTGCGCCATTAAACCCGTTTATTTTAATGTAAAATAGACGTTTAAATATGCATAAATTGTTGTATCCAAATTTTGCGTGAACTGAAATAAAAGAAAGTAATTCAGTAAAAAATTAAAAATGATAAAAAGTTTTTTTTTTCAAACAAGGATTTCTGAAAGTTTTAAAAATGTATATTGCGGAAACTTAAACAATTCAAGTCACATGTTGGCGAAAAAGGAAGTCAGTCGGGCCAAAAATGCAAAAACTGAAATCACACACAAAAAGACCAACATAAATTTTAGCTTAACAAGGAACAACGATTTATTTATTTCTGTACCCGTGACAAAAACAATGCAAAACCAGTCCTTTAATAAAATTTATCCAACATGGAATTCTATTCTTTCCACCTCTAAGACAACTGTTAGTTTAGATAAGAAATGAGATTTCATTCGAACAGGAATGCGTGAATGACATAGACATTTCAAACATAAAAATCTCATTAACTTAAGTCGTACAGTTTAAAAACCACTAAAATTTACAAGCACGAATCACCACCAAGCCAAGACCCAGTTGTTGGAAAGGAAAATCAACAAAGACGACAACAAACTGAAACTCCCAAAACAAGGGCTATATGCAACGAGATGTCTTGCTCCGCGGCTAGAGCTCATACCATTTTTATGATCTTGGATCGATCATATCATAGTAAAAAAATACTCAATCTCATGTTACAAACACAGCTAGTGTTGTTGGAGGGTTCCACATCACCATCTCTTAAGAGAGATTTGATGAAAAATGAAACACATTACAAAACTGCTCCTCATGGAAATCCACCTAATTTTTTTTTTGGGCAAGGAGAATCCACCTAATATTGTATAAGGACAAAAATGGATAGGAAAAATTATAGAAAGTAAATCCATGAGACAACACAAGGACAACAAACTGAATCGAATATGGTGCAGCGCTAAATTATGGTTACGCCATCGATCAAGCAAGAGTTAATTTCCGCATCATGAGACAAGTCTAGTCATAACTCCCCATTTGTAAAACGATGTGCTAAACGGGTCACATGTCTACATGGGTAGTTCGAATATGGATTCCCGAACACAAAAACCGACATCAAGGAAAAAAGATTTGCTACAAAATCACAAAAGTCAGTCAAACAAAAGACCTTTCAAGTCCGTGTATAACACAAATTCCTCTAAAATCTGATCGAGATTATCCTCAGAGAAACCATCAAGAGATAGCTTATTCTTCATCTCTAAAATGACAATCACCTTCATAAAAACCTATCCTAACAAGATATAACAAAGGCGGATGCAGCACAAACAACAAACCCTATTCTAAGATCTCGAATAAATGGAGCGGTGCAAGTCCAATTGCCACGATAAATTTTCTTAGCCCTTAAATGGTGGGACCTTTTTGCTCATTCTGATCCGTCCAAATGATCACTCCCTAAGGATAAGACTTAAATTGTATGAGTAAGATCGGATAACACAAATAGGTATTATGGACTAAAAATGGTCGGAGAGAAGAAATTAGATCTTGGAGTACTAGTGAGGCAAGATCTAATGCGCAAACTAGCACGGGAAAAGAGGAGACGAGGTTGAAACAAAGAAAGAGAAGAAGGATAGGAATATGGTTCGGCTAGATAGGGAAGGAAGGACGAAAGAAGGAAGTTACAACAAAACTCATCAACTAGTTGACCATTCTTGCATAATGTTAAACGATCAACTATTAGATGGGCTTTGGACAAAGATTGAACCTTGACCTTATTATGCCAGATTAAAATATAAATCATCCTGCATCACCTTTAGATTTAATGCGATCCAAAAAACAATTATCCTTATCACGGAGGTACCGAAGAGCGCAGTCAAACTCTGAACCATCTCCAAAGATTTGTAGTCTCAATAACGATGCTGCGACTACACAACGAATGAACTTAAAATAGGAAATCAACTAGAAATCCGAAATAAAATTAGATCTAGCCAACATAAATCTAAAATTTGAAATCAAGTACCCTAAAAATCTGGATGAAGGATTTTTCTTAGCCTTCTCGAAGGAAAATTTAAAACATCTCCAAAAATGGAATTTTGATATAAACTAATGGTTTCATATTTATAAATCCAATTTATTATTATTATATATATCCCAGTTTATTTTACAAACTGAAAATCTTTTCGTGTTCAAAAACGTATCACGGATTAATTGTGGTAATTTAACTAAATTATCCAATGTACATAGGAAAAGGGATACTAAAAATCACAAGGAATAGATATTTATTATTCTTAAGTTTAGTGGTATACTCCTTATCATTTCTAATTCCTTCCTTCCTACCAATTGGATTATATTTATTAAAATTATACAATAGCCCTAATAATTTTGAAAACACGAATAGATTAAAATTTAAAAACCATATATTTATAAAACTAAGCCTTTTATAAAACCATTTTTTCAAACCGTACTTCAAAACACATTTTTATTTCTCTAAATAGTTTTAAAAAAAAAAATTGTTCGAATACAAGGCTCAAATGAATATTTCAACAAAAGTAGATTCGAAAATTCAATGATGTAACAAATGGTTATACCTCGTAGTTATATTTCTGACACGGATACGATATACTAACGTGAACTTTTCCCATTTTGGATCGAGTAATGGCCTTAACCAGAACTACCAATGAAACCAAAAACCAAAAATCACGATTATCTCGATTGTAGCTAGATTTTTTTTCAGTCTCCATACTCAAATACATGAAATCCACCATATGTTGTTCTCATGCTCTTCACGGCACGATTGCCAACATATTGTGGTGTAAGATAGAATTGGCTAGAAATCCGAACTTAACTTATTTCAGCTCTTAGTCGCTTAAAGTCCATTTTATATATAATTAAGCCCATGACTAATTCATCGTCAAAATAAATTAAAGCCAAGTACGAAAGACGAAGAAAACAGAAAAGAAAATCGGATTATGTTCTCTTACGAGTCCTAATTTAACTAATTTCCTTAATCATTTAACCTAATCTCCGATACCAAATGTATGACCTCACAATTTTCTAAGCCCAAATTTCAGAAAAATTGAAACTTGAATACATCCAAGCATGGAGCATGTAAATCTGGTACCTAAAAATAAATGAGCATGAGCATAATCAGAGTATGATAAAGAAACTCACAACGAAAAAAATAGGATGGACTAGTATTAACTCAAGTAACTACCTTTTTAAAGTAAGTCACTTTGCCAATACTAGGCCTGAGAGAGAACGATAACCTAAAGCCAAACTTAAACACCTATGAGAACCTAACATTCTCTAGAAAACCTGGGTAGTTGTAATGAGGAGGGGATCAGAACAACAAGATTTTGGTGAATGGGAAATGCACAACACAGATTATAATACACAGATGTATCCCATTTGGTTGAAACCAAGATGTATGCTTACGAAGGTTAGTGTTTCTAGCCTAACCTTGTAAATGTTTACGCATGACTCTACTACTCTTCCCAAAGCAATATTCCCAAAGTATAATACCTAGATAGAATGTTTATGTAACACCCCATAATTTTAACAAATCTAAAGATGAAAAATTAAAGAACAAATAAATATATTCAGAGTTATGTGAAACGGACTGCGCCATTGCATTCATCTTGGAATTCTGGTCAAATCGGACACCCGGTTTGCATAAAATGGACACCGTATGAAGAAGTTATGAAGGTTTGAAGTTTGTATATGCATAAGAAGAATATATACGAATATAATAAACCCAGAATTCAAAATCAGTTCAAAATAGTACGAAATCACAGAAAAAGAAGGGAGCGGGAAATCTCCAGCCGCGGGGAGTCAACCCCTCAAGGGGGTGTCGACACATGGGTCGACCGCATAAGGGGGTCGACCCACCTTCGGCAGATCTGGGCAGTATTCTATTTTTTGAATATGGACTCCTTTATTGACCTAGTTCATTGGATTTAAGATATAAATAAGACCCCATTTCTCTTGTTTCTCCACACATAAAATAATGGAGGATTAGATGTTGTATTTGCCCAGATTGAATCAAGCCTTTTCTTCTTCAACTATCAACAGTGTTTAGAGATCTGTGATTCAACCCTTCTTCCATTCTTTTCTAGTTCCAAACACTGTGAGTCCATGTTAATTTTAGATCTAAATATTTAAAAAGTAAAACTTGACATGACTATAATTTGGATCTATGCCTGCGACTATGTGAATCATATCAGATCTGGTACAACCTGTTTATCTATGTTATTCTGACATGATTATGAACTAGATCTAACCTTATACCTATTTATCATGTCAAATCTGCCATTATTTGTTGATTAGATCTCATCATGTCTATTTATGATCATATAACTATGCCTAATCAGTTCTATTACCACATGTTCATTATATCTGTTTTATATGCCTATTTCTGCTTATCAGATCTGTTCTTACATGCCTGTTTCTGCTATCATATGCCCATTTCTATTATTTTTGGTTTTATGCCAATTCTGTTCTTCTCTCTCATTCCCTTTTTATTTTGATAGCCGGGCTACCTTCAAGCCTAGGTCGATATCGTTGAAATATGCGTACGAATGAAATTGGGTTAAACTGGGAATGACTGGAAATGGTAATTTAGGGGCATAAACTGTACTTTGAATCACGACTGGAATATAGGGCCATAAACTATATTGTGAAATTTGACTAAAAATTGGGGCATGGTTTATACGGTAAATTATGGCTTATAGTTTGGGACATATAAATCTGTAGGCTTAATTTAAGATTAAGTGAAACACGTTAATGGAACTGTAAAAATATATGAAGCCTGTTTAATCCAATAAAGTGGGACATAATTTGTATTGGGAAATTTGGGCATAACTTGAATTAAAATGTGGATTTGGGCATGAACCAAAATTGTGATTAAAAAACCTTAATTTAGGGCATATGGTTCATTACGAATAGGACTTGGGAAAGGAGCATGAAAACCTATAATGACATAGGAATAATTGGTTAAGAATGGAAATGCCTAGAATTACAATAATTTGTAATTGTAACCTCGCTTAGACACAAGGTTAGATTACGCTTGTGGTAGAAGATTGCCCGGACCCACCCGACATATCCAGCAACCACAAGCGGTGAAACTAATGTGAGGGGTCTAAGTGCATAAGCACATAACATGCTAAGACACGAGGTTAAGTCTGACTTATGGAAGAAGACTGCCCGGACCCAACCAGCATATCCAACATCCACAAGTTTAGACTTAATGTGAGAGGTCTAATGCATAAATATATATATATGAATATATGTATACAAAAGGATAGAAATAAATGGCACTAATTTTGATTAATGGAAATGAATTGGAATAAATGGGGAATGATAGTAACCTATTATAATTAATTACTTTAATGAGAATGCTATATAATAAGTAGGCTTGTCGTAAGAACAAGTGGAAATTATAATTTAAGATATAATAAAAGGAAAGGAGGCTTATTAGTAAACCTTAGTTAAGAGAACTAAGTCAATAAGTAACAACAAGTTGTGGTGGCAAGTTAATAGAAAATAGGTAAATTGAGATGAAGTATACTTAATTACATAATAAGTAAAAACATGTCAGCGTAACTATGGAATCAGGCAATGAATAGTATAAAAGGGATTATAAATTACTTTTGTTAATCAAAATCTAGAGAATAACATGTGATGGGCTTATTAACAGATTTAAATGAATTAACCTATATATATATATATATATATGAAATTAATAAGCAAGGAGAACTTGGCAACTTGAAGAGAAGTCAATGTGAATAGGAAAACCTGTTAACTTGTAATATTTAACCTATTTGAATCCATGAGGATTACATAAACTTGTTAACTTGAGTAGAGGTTAAGTAAACTTGCTTGAATCAATTGAGGGTTAAGAAAATCTTGGGTGGGTGGGTAATATTTATATAGATATAGGCCCATAAACTTAACCTATGGGTTATGCAATTTTATGGCACCGGTAGGCAGGCATAACCTGTAGAAACCTAGTAATGAGGATGCAAGACAAAGGGGAGAGCTTGCATCATCTTGTGTGTAGGACCTGTTTCAGTCAGTAACCTATATATAGGTATCAAACGAGTACTCCGAACTAGGTCGGAGTCGGGACACACTTACTAGGCTGATTGTAAGAGATCCAAACGAAAGGGGCGGTGTGGGTGGCGCGTACCGACCGGGTCATGTGCGTGCATGGTCCGGACAGAGGAAGATAAGACGCCGTGGCACCTGTAGAATGGTTGTGCACATCCTGAAAACGAAGGGTTGTCACTTTAGGGACTGGTACACCCTACTGTGAGGCCAGCACAGGGTATCTACTGAGTAGGGAGCTGATCAATTTGGGTAGTAATTAGGGTACACTTAGGCTCTGGTATGTTAGGAGCCCATTAATACACCTAGGGGTAACTCCGGTACGTTGGGCTGCTTGTTGATTGTATGGGGTGAAAACCTCTCACTGGAAGACCTAAGTCTACCGTCTTATACTGGTTGGGGATCATCTTGTTAATAAGACACTAGTATTGGTGCAGAGTAATCATTACGGAAGCGTATACATTCTATCATGTTTATCCTGTTTACCTTGTCATACCTGCCTTTTATGATGATATATTTCTCATCCACTATATATGCCTGTCATGATACTTTTACATATCTATTTGCTAAAAGTAACTGGACTTGCCAGACTTTATGTTTCACACATTTAGTTTCCTCTTCTTTCTCTTCCATTCCCCCCAGGTTCTCAGGGTAGGAATACTCAAGCTTGATCAGGATTCTGCTATCGTCTTGTTTGGAGATGCTTAGATGTATTGCTCAAGTTCTTATCTTTGCTACTATGGCTACGTTTCTTTTGGGGATTATGCCTCTTTTACTATTGTACTTTGATGTTTTAAGTACAAGACAGAAATTTTAATGATGTACTAGGTTTACGTATTTTCAGACCTATGATGTTTTGAACCACGATGCTTTATGATTAATAAAGTTCTTAATTTTGTTGCTATTTTATATCTGTCTTGTAATGTTTCAGTTTCTGTTTACCTATAACGCTTCACGAAATTGAATGCATTCTCTTAATGAATGACATTAACGGACGTGGGGTGTCACAGTTTATGCATATATTTGTGAAGCTTTTATACCAGAACATGGATGGTTATTTAATCATGGGTAGACCCTTAATTATAGAGTTTATATATATATATATGTATATATATATATATTCATCCATTCATTCACTCATCTTTTATTATTTAACGCCTCACTATTAATGATAGATAAGGTGGATTCACCCTGATCACTTAAGACCCTAGACAGACCTGTTGGTCACTTAATATTCCTCGATGATTTATTCAACGTTAACAAAAACTAGAGGGCACTAGCTACGCACCCTACCAGTTAAGGCTTCTGTCATTCATGCATATACCCTTTGCCTTTGTAAGGTAAAAAAAGGTATCTTATCGCTCGCTATACCATCTAGCTGACCTTATTGGATAATCTCCTTAGTCGTTTACAACTTCTCGTAGGATACGTATCCACATCTGACATTTTTAAGTTTCCAGGTTTGGATAGGACCCGTACACACGCCATTTAAGACCCCTAAACTGAAAGATCTACTGTCAGGTGTATTCCTCGAACCAAGCAACTTAAGACCCAAGGAAGCAGACTATATGCGAAGATTATTAAGTTCGTACCCAATCAGCCTTTAATACCTCTTCTTAAGAGAATGAATTGGGTTGTGTTAAAGAATCATTTCCGTTTAGTTCACTCCACGGAAATACTATATGCACACGATTAATTATCATCAGGGGATCCTATGGTTGATAATGTTTCACATCATTAACTTATTAAATCCAATCCTAACTCTTAATTATGAGTTATATATTAACTAGTATAAATGAGGAAAGTTATATCCTCCTCACCCTAGGATATTTAATTGATTATTTCCCCAATTGGACTTAGTATTTAAACAACAATCAATACCCATTTATACCCTTTTTATTTCATCATCGGTTCATATGTTTATTGCCCTCTATAACTATAACAGTCATATTTTCCTAAGGAAATAATTGATCTATGGTTTCTTTTTATTGCCATTGATTACAATTAAGATCATTTATGAGCCTAACGGCCATAATTTTCCTAAGACATTAATTTGCAATGGATATCCATATCTTATCAGTTCGGAAGTATATATTTGTTGTACTCCAAAAGATTTTATTATTCTTATTTATTTATTGCCTGTTATATATTTACATATATTTGTGCACCAAACCTCTCACTTTAAATTGACACATTGTAGATGTTGGATTTGCCGGTCGGTTCCGAGAAGATTTCTACCACAAGTTGTACTTAACCTCATGTCTTAGTACAATTATATTTACGCTCTAGACCCCTTACATTAAGCTGACCACCTGGGAATACTGGATTTGTCGATCGGTTTCGGGAAGACTTCTACCACAAGGTTAGCCTAACCTCGTGTCTAGATGCATTTTAAATTAAATTTCCTAATTGGTATTTACAACATTAATCCTAATATATCTTAGGAATTATAACCATTTTACTAAATTTCTCTATTAAGTTTATTTTCCCTAAATCATAATTGCTTACAATGGTTATTTATTTATTTATGGTCCTATTTATAGTTACCAATCACATTAATTGCTACAGTGGTCATCGTAAATATATTAATTTAATATGTATTACATTTACACGTATGATTCCATAAATGAATACCGTTCAACATTCAATATAATGTATATTTTGTCATTTTACGTAGATTCGGACGGATGATATATACATACATACATACATACATACATATATATATATATGTGCGGTCAACGTAGTTATCTTTCTTTATTATTATTATTATTATTAACTTTTTTGATTTAAAAATTTGGTTTGATTAATAACCAAACCTTCCTTTTTGCATTCAATCTTTCCTAAAGGTTCCATATCTTATAAAAAGGTCGTTAGTTATAATTATTATAAATTATACCTGATAAATGGAATAAACATATTTCAAAATCACAAGAAATATATATATATATATATATATGTTATGTATATTTTGGAATAGTTGATGTAGACTACACATAAATATGTACATTTATATTTAAACGTACATTTGCACAACTATTCCCTTTTTCAATCTTTTTGTCATATTCCTTGTGAATTCCAAATAATGTCTTTTTGTTCAAAAAGAGGAAAACGACATATTTACAACAATTAAACCTCAACAACATTGAACACAAATAGGCATGTGTCTTTTTCTAATTTAATCACATAATTCAACATTTTATCATTTTAATCAAAATCACATAATTTATCTTTTTAACACTGAAACTTGAGATTTGGAAGAAAACAACATCTAAACAAATTAGGACTGATTTCCAAATCTTTAGTGTTTTACAAAAAACAAAATATAATTTCCAACATAATTGAAGGCAATATGAATAAACAATTTATGTAAACCTATAATTTATATTATTCTTAACTACAATTTCCATGTTTTGACAATATTTATTAACAGATTTGTTAGGTGCCAATTCAAATTCAATAATATTATAAACAATTCTGATGATAATAGGCATATATTTTGAGATCTAATTCAAACGAGATAAATAGGCTATTATAACTTTGTACGTAAATTTTCCACTCACTTGAAAGCATCCAAATTTGAAATCTGAATAACCTTTAGGCTTCTTATAAATCTATCTGAAAAGGGGATACTTTCAGATCTGCATATATGCAATAAAATAGGAAAAAAAAGGGGAGGATTTGATGTAGAATAGTTTAGCCGTCAGTTCATGTTCTTTTCCATTTAGATCTGGTAATCACTTTCAATTATATATGATTTATATTTGATTAATTGTATATGAATGTAATTTCGATTAAGAAATTTGATTGAAAGAGAAAGGGAAATTTCCCCTCAAAACCTAGCCGTCACTGGGCTGGTCAAAGAGGAAAAGATATATAATAATTATTCTGTTAATTTATTTCCGTCTGTTTTTTCGTATTTCGTCCATAATTTTTTCATATGGACTCCGTTCGCGAAACTCCAAACGTAAAAGTTGACCAGAATTTTGAGACAAACGCATTGATTAAAGTTTCATGGTCAAATTCCATCATTTATAGAAATTACTATTTTTGAGAACTAATTAAATAATTAATCTATTGTTATATTCTGGATTGTTACATTCTTCCCCAATAATTAATTTATAGCAATGGTCTTAACTGGAACTAGTAAAGGCTCGTAAATCCGTACCCATTGAGTTGACTAATATTACACACATCCTACCCAAATTGCACGAAAATACGAATCTTTAATACAAAGAAAATCAGAGGATGAGAACATAAAGAAAGAAATATTAGAAAAGAATAAGAAGAAGTACCAACACCTGATCAGAGTCTCACATCGCAGTGGAATAAAATATAATACAGAAATAACTTTATTGAAACTTGATGTAATACTTACAATCATCAGAGTACAACTGTCAAAACGATATGGACAGTTATAATGACCTGTTCGCAAATACAACACATAGCGGAATAATATTATATATCATAAGTCTGGACTCCTCTAGCTCGTCTCTGAACTCCACATCATTCGATAACCTGAACCTGTAGTTCGGGCTGACCCGAAACATTACAAATGCCATGGATTAGTCTGGAGAACCGGTTTGAGTAAAACTCACTAAGTTATAGATAACATCCATAGTGCTTAACTTTGAAAACCTTTTGAAAGAAAGGGCAATAGCAAGACCATCCCACACATGAAAACGGACGGTTTTTACCTTACTATAACCAAAACAATTTTGAAATCAGTACTATTCTGATATTATAATAGTGATGTAAATCAAGTAAATAACCAAGTAGCAGAATGCTTGCATCTCCCGCTCTACATATATAGTACATAATCAAAAACCGCAGGTGCATATTGGGGATTGGATTCCAACTATGACAAGGTACAGGACCACCTTCTGATTAGTGTACTCTAAAGGGGATACACTGGGGTTCAACAAGAACGTCTTGCAACCCGACCCACACATGACTGCCCACTCATTTAGCTTGAGTGTAGCAAATGTATTTTCACCCAATGGTTTTAAGGGCCAATCATCCATCTGCGGAGATACAGAATCGAAAAGAAGAACAAATAAGGAATTCTCTAGATTAGTGATAATACACCCTGCTTAGGTGCAACCCACCTAGCCATGCTGCCAGCCCTATTTTTGTCATTTCCCGGTTGTGAGGCCTGAGGCTATGTTTATCTTCTAGAACAACACACCAGCATGACTTTGAATGCTACATCGTCAAACCCACCAAATCACAAATTGATTTACACAAAAATAATACTATCATAAAGCTAAGAGAAACGAATTCCTCCGCCACAAAACATAAACACGTTTGAGGTAATCAACCTCGAAATCTATTAGGTATACTATGTCAGACAATCGTCCATACAAGTCATCCAGGAACAGGATGAACCAAAGGCACTCTCCTACCACATCCAAAAGATCAGTAGCGAGAAGTGCTTGTAAATCCGTAAAATTTCAACCACGATCGATTCACGTCATAATATCTCTGGTTGTATATCCGGAGAATAATCGATAGGTAATCCTTCCACTTATGAAGATCCATGGTCTTCAATTGCTCCATCTTCTATCTTAAACGTTACGTATTTGTTGGTCAGAATGGTTTTGAATATAAATTCGATCCCAGTCTTTCCATACCAACAATCGTTGGCCAGATTTTGATAGTCGGTTATTTAACTATCAAAATAAAACAATCATTCATCCATAAACATAAAATGGATTTACTAGTTCAGTACATAGTGTCACTTGGCCTCTTTAATTAACCATTTGTAAATCAAACTTCTGAATCCTTTAAATATACAACTCTTACTTCTTGTAATAAAATAAGAATATTCCCAAAATACTTTGTTAACCTAATACTTTGAAATTAATGAATATCACGGAAGTTCCATATACTATTTGATTTAAATATGGGTTTCAAATCCACATTCTTTCCCTTTTGGGAAACCTTATTTCGAACTAAACATGCTTACTTAATTTAATACCATATTTATTTCCTTCTAAATAGCTTT
The DNA here is from genome assembly GCA_030737875.1 of Allium sativum. Lineage (NCBI taxonomy): Eukaryota > Viridiplantae > Streptophyta > Magnoliopsida > Asparagales > Amaryllidaceae > Allium > Allium sativum. Next base: position 590,343,187 of record CM060916.1, read on the forward strand.
CAAGATTTTTTTATACGAGCCTAAATAAATAGAATTCCTTACAAAATGTCTTATAAGTTGAATTCAACTTATTTTGGTTTCGTCTCTACAAAGCTTCCTTTCGGATTACACTTATTTGAATTTAAATCGAATTATCAAACTTTGCTTACATTTTCGATTTCAATCCACTTAGGTTTCTATCCCAACTTCATTTCAAACTTATCACTTTTAAACCTTTAAAATTCCATTTAACATGCCTTGAGTTTATACTCGAATAATAAACTCGTTTTGAATTTTGGAAATCATTTACAACATTGATCCATTTCCAACTTGACTTTATACATTGCTTATAATTTTTCCATCGCAACCATTTACTTCTTACTTAACCATTCTTTGTATCTTTGTAATCTAATTCACAATCATTTTCATATAAGTCCACTTATATATACATATATAACTGTTTTAGGTAAACTTGACTTAACAACCTATTTTCTAAACATTGTGCTCAAATCCGATTACAAATCCATATTCACGTTTCAACTCAAATCTTATTATAAAAATTCACAATCCCATTATCAAAGCACTCTTTATTCCATTTACCATATTTGTAAATTAAGGTTTCCACACATTCATTAGTTTTGGGATAATCACTTTCTATTTCAAAATTCATTCACGTATGCTCCCTATTCCTTATAACCCACCCAAAATATTTAAAAACTTATATATTCCCTTATTTTATTTAAATGTTCTTAACACAACCATTATACATAAGTTCATTTGTAAAATCAGTTATTTAACACTTATTTATATATAATATTTCAAAATCAACTTTAGTTAAAACTAAACGATGAAAAAAATGTAGATTTAAACTTTGATATTTACCTTTTAAAACAAACACTGAAATTCATTTTGTTAAAAATAATTCTCTCTTTTATATTCCCACATAACATTACGTTCCATTTTAAATCATTTAAAGTATTTCAAAATCAATTTAAAATCAATTTCGACAAATCGGTCTTATACGACGGTACTAAAGAGGCAAATGACTACCAAAGTACCAAATAGTGAAATATTAATTGATTACACATTCAATAGCAACAATTAAATCAACTGATAAACAATATCAATATTTTTGAGGAATTCGGTTGAATTGCTCCAACATGTCCTTCCCTACATCAAAATGGGTTACCTCAATTTCAATATGGTAATATATTTATTTTCACAGTAGCCGGAAATAAACAACTTAACAAATAGTAGTCAACAATCAATCAACAACATCCATTCAAGCATCTGATCATTTATTAACTCCTTTTATCCTAAATGTAACCAATAAGGTAGGTTACCTCGCTTGGAAATATAATTGTTAAAATAATGATCTAATTCGATTAAATTAAACAAACGTTTAATTTAATCAATGAATATTTAAAATATTCAGCATCCATGCAAACATTCATCAAACCATCAACTATTAGCAAGCATTACACACAAAATAAAAATCCATCTTACAAAATATATAAGCGGGATAAACTGAGTGAATCGAACTCACCTTGATTCCATTCGTCGTCACAACGGTTTTTTTAAATAAAATTAAACATATGTTTAATTTTATTGGTAATTTCATCTGCTTCTGACTAACCAAATCAGCTTTACAAGGTTACGCTTGCTAGTACGGTTCCACGTTCCTGGTTTCCATAACCTTCTTCCTGGAGTCTTCGTGCGAAAATAAAACTACATGCTCTCCCTCATATTTTCTCGTTCAATGCTATTATCCCAGGCAACCTGTTTCATGCCTTACCCTTTTCTTCCTCGCGTTGGGCTGAGGCTGAATGTTTTTTTTTCTTCTTTTTTTCCCTGAATTAAAAGCCTAGAACCCACGGCCTTAAGCCCACCCAAAAGAAAATTATGACAGCCCACGTTACCCCACGCATCATTTTCCTGTTCCACTTTCTTCCCAAACTTCACTTCTCTCTTCCCATATTATTCTACCCTAAACCACTGTTTCCTCCTCTCTTCTGTTACTTCTCGTGACCCATTAATTTCGAAGCCAATGCCACCCAGTATACTTCACCACACCGTGCTACAGCACCACGCCTCCCTTCCACACCAGAACCGAGACATGAAAACTCCTCACCACCGTTCCTTTTTCACTTTCCTACATGCGTGACTTCTCCAATATAGTCGCTTCTCCTTCTCCATACACAACCGCTTCCCATGTCACTGTGCCTCTTAATGCTGCAACTTCATCAGTACACCTCCCATCCTCCATCACAAAGCATCCCCTAACTCAAGCACAACTCCTCACGTCAGAACACTGCTCCATGCGATGATCCCCCCTATTCAGCACCAAGCACAAAAGCAACTTCACATGCCATGCACTTATATCTTCCCAGTTGTTTCTCTCCCACTCCGCACAGTACTCACTACTACACATCAGACTCCGATATGAAAAACCCTCATCATAGCTTGCGTGTTATTTAATTTGACGAGTGGGAAGGTTATGGCTTATATTTTATATATACACATAGGCGCTCGAGTTTCATTTTAAGCAGAGAGGAGGGTTTTCGAATGAAGGCGGATTGGTGTAATTTTAGATGGAGGCTACGCATTTCACTGGAAAGAAGATGAAAGGAGTCAAAAAGAATGAGGTCGTGCTAATTATAGGGGTGTAAAATTAAGATTAAAACAATGTTTTATGAAAAGGCATAGGGTCGGTGGTAGGTGCGATATAGCTAAAAGAAATTGAGTCGGTGCGTAATTTCACTTTGCTTTCCTTTCATTTGGGCAGTGGTAGGTCGGCTGTATGGAAAAGTGCAAATTTTGGTAGGCTTGTTTTCTGATGTACAAACAAAAATATTTATATATGTTACTGTGTTTCTTTGTAGGGCTGTTACGGTAACGGTAAATTTACCATTACCCTACCATTACCAGTCGATCGGTAACCATTTTTGATTGAAATCGGTATACCAGTTAAAACGGTATGGTAACGGTAAATTTACATTTTTAACGGTAAATTATCAGTAACATTTCTTCAATACCAGCGGTAACGGTAATTTACCAGTTAATTCAAAACCCAAGCATACTCATCTGATATGCTTTATAACATGCACGTAGAACCAAATAAATGATTGTATTTAGTTCAATAATCAAATGAAATAATTCCAGATACACTTATTTTCTTTTTCATTTATGTTTTTTTATAAACTAACATTACATATAGTATAATAAAGATGCACCATGTACAAAAAATATGTTAAGATATAAACTTTGTTGGACAAACGGTAATTTACCATTACCAGTGTAACGGTTACCAGATTATCGGTATACCAATCATCGGTATACCAGTCGATCGGTAACAGTAATGGTAAGCAATTCTGGCTTACCAGTAAAAACGGTACGGTAACGGTATTTGCCAAACGGTAACGGTAACCGTTACCACAACAGCCCTATTTCTTTGTATGTTTCCTTTGTCTGCACAACAAGGTGGCGCCACACACGTTTTGTACTTTAAGGCTGTGTTGGGTTTATTTATTAGGGTATAAAATGAAATAGTTCTGCTTAAATACATTTTATTTTATACCGTTATTATATTTCACCGTTAAATTTTCTTGTACGTTTTAAATTTGTACTAACATACATGAACTCTAATTTCAATGAAATTACATACATTACCACGTCTCGACATTCCGGTTCTAACAAACTATTTTCGCTGAAAAATGGACTTCGTTCGCAAAAACGGTGTATTTTATTTCTAATTTATTCATTAGTTCGCATTTAAATATCATCTACTGACAAAACCACTTTGTTTGGCTTCAAATCGGAAAACTAGCAATAACTGGTAATACGTATTCCAATAAAATTCATTTCGTCGAATATGGAGATTGTTTGAAAAGAAAGCTATATCTTAGGCCTATATACTATTGATAAAATATATTTAAATTCAAAACAAATCCTATTTAAATAATAAATTATTATCGTATATTTCTAGACGAAATCTCATACAACTTCAAAATAAACCGATATAGATCTATAACTCAATATTATATAAAATTTCACGATATTCAAATTATATAGAAAAACCCTTATATTTTATTAAATGAACGTTATTGTTTATTAATGAATTCCATGGCGACTATTGGAAAATTTGAATTGGACATATCCTACAATTTATATGATGAAATTTCAATATTTCTCTTTCATCAGAAAAATACAATCAAATAGATTCAAACGTTTCTTATTTCACAGAAATCCAACTTATATCTGATCTTGTATATTCAATTAAAGTTCAAAATCCAATATCACGAACTACCGTGTCGTTACGGGCTCGTTTTAATTATATTATAATTTGTACGTTTGAATTCGATTTAATAAATAAATTTGATAATAAATCCATTCATATCACCAAATCAATATTTAAATATTTTTACTTTACTTTCAAAAATCTAGGACATTACAACCAACGTAACCAAAAACCAAAAATCGAGACTATCTCAGTTGTAGCTAGATTTTTGTCCAGTCTCAAAATTTGAATCAACGGACTCCACCATATGTCGTCCTCGTGCTCTTCACAATGAGATCATCAACGTACTGTGGGGTAAGACAAAATTGACTAGAAAGCCAAACTCAACATACTTCAACTCTTAGTCGCTTAAAGCCCATTTTATATAATTAGGCTCACGACTAATTCATCATCGAATTAAATTTAAGTCGAGTCAGAAAGACGAAGAAAAGCAGAAAAGAAAATCGGAATACATTCTCTCACGAGTACTAATTTTTCTAATCGTCCAACCTATTCTAAGATCTCGTAGCAATGGATCAGTGCAAGTCCAGTTTCCATGACAAATTTTCTTAGCCTTTAAGACGGTGGGACCTTTTTACTCATTCAGATGCACCTAAATGATCTCTCCCTAAGGATGAGACTTAAATGGTATGAGTAAGATCGGATAATGCAATTAGGTATTATGGACTAAGAAATGGTCGAAGAAAAGAAATTAGATCTTGGAGTACTAGTGAGGTAAGATCTAATGCGCAAACAAGAGCGAAAAAGGAGGAGGTGATGCGATGACAAAGAAAGAGAAGAAGAATAGAGATATGGTTCGGCTAGATGAGGAAGGAAGGATGAAAAAAGAAAGTAAAGGGGGAAATTTGGATGCAACTTTTACGGTTGAGTTCTAGGTCCGAGTTGTACCAAAACTCACCAACTAGTTGACCATTCTAACATATGTTAAACGTTCAATTATTAAATGGGCTTTGGGAAAAGGTTGAACCTTGACCTTACTAGGCCAAATTAAGATATTAATTGTACCGCATCACCGTTAGATTTAACGCGATCTGAAAAATAGTTATCCTCATCATGGTTGTACCAAAGAACGCAGTCAAACTCCGAACCTTCTCCAAAGATTTATATCCTCGACAATAATGTTGTGACTACACAATGAACGAACTTAAAATAGGAAATCAGCTAGAAATCCGAAATAAAATTGAAATTTAATTTGTCCTTGTTTGATTAACCTTTGATCGTTTAACAAAGAACGTTGACGACTGTTGATCATTTAACTAGTATTTCCATAAAATCGAAATTATAAGTGGGAATGGATTGATAAGTGATAATGGAATTTAGTATAGTTTGTAATATAAACTAGAATATAAGTAATAATAATAATAAGGTGGGTTTATAAACACGAAACCATTATTTTAAAATAAATTCCATTTTTTGATAGGTTTTAATTTTTCTTCGAAAAAGCTAAGGAAAATCCTTCTTCCAGATTTTTGGGTATTTGATATCATGAATCATCTGTTTTTTGTCAGCTAGGTATGGGGAAAATCCATTTTAGTTTATATTACAGATTTCTAGCTGAATTGTTTTGGAATTCGTTCGTTCATCATGTGATCGCAACCTTTTGTTGAGACTACTCGGAATCCTTGGAGTTGGTTCAGAGTTTGGCTACGGTCTTTGATATAATCATGATAAAGATAAGTATTTTTTTGGATTGCATCAAACCTTAAAAGATGACGTAGGACGATTGATATTTTAATCCAGCCTAACAAGGTCAAGGTTCAATCTTTGTCCAAAGCCCATCTAATTGTTGATTGTCTAGCGTTATGCAAGAATGATCAACTAGTTGATGAGTGTTGTTGCAACTTGAACCTAAGACTTAACCATAAATGTTGTGTCAAAATTACCCCCTTAACTTCTTTCTTTCATCCTTCATTCCTCAGATAGCCAAATCATATTCCTATCATTCTTCTCTTTCTTTGTTTCCCCATCATCTCCTCTTTCCCCGCGCTAGTTTGCGCAATAGATCTTCCCTCATTCATACACCAAGATCTAATTTCTTCTCTCTGACCATTTCTTAGTCCATAATACCTACTTGCACTACCTGTTCTTTGTAGTGCCATTTCAGTCTCATCCTTAGGGGGAAAGATCATTTGGTTAGATCGGAATAAGCAGAAAGGTTTCACCACTTTAGGGCCAAGAAAATTTGTCGTGACAGTTGGATTTGCAACGATCCATTGTTTCGAGATCTTAGAATAGGATTGTTGTTTGTGCTGCATCCGCCTTTATTATATCTTATCGGAATAGATTTTATGAGAGCGATCGTCATTTCGGAGATGAAGAGTAAGCTATCTTTGGATGGTTTTTCTAAGGAGAGTCTCGATGAGATTTTAAAGGCATCCGTATTCTATGCGGACTTGTATGGTCTTTCGTTAACTGGGTATGGAGAATTTGCAGCAAATCTATTTTTCTTAATGTCAGTTTTTGGAATCTATGTCAAAACTGCCCATGATGACGTGTGACCCATTTAGCACATCGTTTTATAAATGGGGAGTTAAGATTAGATTTATCTCATGATGCGAAAATTAATTTTTTGCTTGATTGATGGTGTAACCATCATTTAGTGTCGTATCATATTCGATTCAGTCTATTGTTCTTGTGTGTTGTCTCATGGAGTTACTTTATGTAGTTTCACCTACCTATTTTTGTCTTTAGACAATATTAGGTGGGTTTCCATGAGGAGTAGTTTTGTGGTAGGTTTGTTTTCTCATCATAAATTCTCTCTTAGAAGAGGTGGTGTTGTGGAAACCTCCAACAACACCAGCAGTATTTGTTACACGAGGTTGAGAATTTTTGCTACCATGATATTGTTAATTAAAGATCATAAATATTGGTTTGAGCTGCAGCTGCGAAGCAAGACATCTTGTTGTTTATAGCCATTATTTTGGGAGTTTCAGTGTTGTTGTTTTGTCATCATCTTTGTTGTTTTCCCTTTCCAGCATCAGGTTCTTGGCTTGGTGGTGATTTGTGCTTGTAACTATTAGTATTGTTTAAATCGCACGACATAAGTTAATGAGATCTCTATATTTGAAATGTTTTTATCATTCACGCATGCCTATTCGAATGAAATCTTATTTGTTATCTAAAATAACAGTTGTCCTAGAGCTGGAAAGAATAGAATTTTATTGGATAAATTTTAGCAAAGATCGGTTTTGCGTTGTTTCCGTCATGGGTATATAAATAAATAAATAGTCATTTCTTGTTAAAGCTAAAATTTATTTTGGTCTTTTCTGAGTGATTTTAGTTTTTTGCGTTTTTGCGCGACTGACTTCCTTCTTCGCCAACATGTGACTTGAATCGTTTAAGTTTCTGCAAAATACATTTTTGAAACATTTGGAAATCATTGTTTGAAAAAAAATTACATTTTTATATTTTTACTGAATCACTTTCTTTTATTTCGGTTTGTGCAAAAACACAAAATTTTGGTACAACATTTTGTGCATATTTGAACGTTTATTTAAAATTAGAACGTATGATTTGAATGACACAAAACGCACATTACAGAAATTTTGATTTTTCATATGAGTCTCATATGGAAAGAGAAACGGTATTCAAAAGAAATTGTCAAAATTAACATAAGAAGATTTTAAGAGGAAATTAATTTTATGAAAAATGTTGATTTTTGGTCATAAGAAAAGCGTAAGGAAGATGTTTGGATGATTTATGTGCGCGTTTTAGCGGTGCAGTAGAAATGACGATATGATTAAAATGATAACGACAAGAAGGAAAAAGCTGTTTTACCTTGGAAACGTTGTTTCCACACCTTGTCAACGATGCGTGCGAGTTATTAATTAACTTGTTTTACGTTTTAGAGCTTATTTTAAGCCTCTTTTACAGTCTACACATGGAAATTTTTGGGTAATTAAGGTGAAAATTCCACTGTAGGGCGGGAAATGTAATATTTGTAAGCGAAGGAAATGTTGAATTTTTTCGCTTTGATCTCCTTTTTCCGGTTTAGGAGAAATAAAATAGGAAACGATTAGATTGCGTGACGTTTTGGATGGCACGGTAGTTGTTTCGCACATCTATTCATAGCTATGTAAGGGTTATGAGTGAAAAAGAATTTTTAAATTTTGCATACATATAGAACTACCAGTATATTTAGGAAGTTTTGCATCATGTTTCAAAAGTGTTTCAAAAAATTCAATGCATACATATAGAGGGTCTGATTTAGAATTATCTTACGTGCATATTTGATGGTTGAAATGCATTATGTACACCATGCACATATACACATGGTTGCAAAGTGGATGTACACAAATTGGTTGTGTAGGATAGGATAACGAAATGTCAGAATTTTGAGATGAAATTCCTTTTAAGGGTGAAGAATGTAACAATCTGGAATTTCGACAATAGATTAGTTGTTTAATTAAATAATCAAAAATAGAAATTCATGCAAATGGTGGAATTTGACCATGAAACTTTAAACGATGCGTTCATCTCGGAATTCTGGTCAACTTTCATGTTCGCAGTTTCGCAAACGGAGTTCGTAAGAAAAAGTTACGGACGGAATACGAAAAATGGATGGAAATAAATAAATAAATAGAATAATTAATATATATCTTTCCTTCTTTGACCAGCCAAGTGACGACTAGGGTTTGAGGGGAAATTTCATTATATTATATAATATAAATGAATGGATGTTTATTTAAATAAATCTATTGGTTCATGGCTAATTCCACTCCTATAAATAAAGGGGTAAGGCCTCGTTCTTTTCCACACAAATGTGTAGGCAGCAGCAAAGTATCTCCCTTTCCCTTTCTCTTCCAATCAAATTTCTTAATCAAAATTATATTCATATACAATCAATTAAATATAAATTATATAGAATTGAAAGAGATTATCAAATCTAAATGGAAAAGAACACGGACTAAAGGCTAAGTTATTCTACATAAAATCCTCCCTTCTTTTCCTATTTTATTACATATCTATAGATCTAAAAGTATCCCCTTTTCTGATTGATTGTACATTAAAATAATTTGGGAATTGTAGACCTAAAATGTTATTCAGATTTCAGATTTGGATGCTTTTAGGTGAGTGGGAAACTTACATACAAAGTTATAATAGCCTATTTATCTCGTTTGAATTAGATATCAAAATATATGCCTATTATCATCAGATCTGTTCATAATATTATTGAATTTGAATTTGCACCTATTAGATCTGTTAATAAATATTGTCAAAACTTGGAAATTGTGAATTGTGGTATGGAACAATATATATTGTAGGTTTACTTAAATTGTTTATACATATTGCATACAATTATGTTGGAAATCATATTGTGGTTGTTGTAAAATACTGAAGATTTGGAAATCAGTCCCAATAACATTGTTTAGATGTAATTTTCTTCCATATCTCTAGTTTCAGTGTTAAAATGATAAATTATGTGATTTTGATTAAAAAGACGCGATGTTGAATTATGTGATTTTAAATAAAAAAAGACACTTGCCTATTTATGCTCAATGTTGTCGAGGTTTTGGTTTAATTGTTGTAAGTATGTCATTGTCCTCTTTTAGAACAAAAAGACGTTATTTTGAATTCACAAGAGATATGACAAAAAGATTTAAAAAGGGAAAGTTGTGCAAATGTACGTAAATATAAATGTACATATTTGTGCGTAGTTTTCATCAACTATTCCAAAATAAACATAACATATATATTTCTTATGATTTTGAATATGTTTATTCCATTTATCAGGCATAATTTACATTAATTATAACTAATGGTCTTTCTGTAAGATTTGGAACCTTTAGGCAAAATTTAATGCAAAATGGAAGGTTTGGTTATTAATGAAACCAAAATTTTAAATCTAACAATAAATAATAATAATAAAGAAAGATAACTACCCCGACCGCATATATATATATATATATATATATATATATATATATCATCTGTCCAAATCTATGTAAAACGACAAAATATACATTATATTAATGTTTGAAAGGTATTCATTTATGGAATCATACATGTAAATGTAATCCATAATAAATTATTATATTTATGGTAACCATTGTAGCAATTATTGTGATTGGTAGCTCTAAGTAGGACTACAAATAAATAAATAATAATTGTTATCGATGTTGATTGGGGGTAAATGAATTGAATTAGGTAATTAGGACTAATGGTTACAATTTCTAAATTAACTAGGATTAATGTTGTAAACCCCAATTACGAAATTTGAATTAAAATCACAGTAAGATACGAGGTTAAGGTCAATTTGTGGTAGAAGTCTGCCTGGAACCACCCAGCGAATCCAGCATCCACAGGTGATCAGCTTAATGTAAGGGGTCTAATACGTAACTATAACTGTAATTAGGCATGAGGTTAAGTTCAACTTGTGGTAGAAGTCTGCCCGGAACCAACCGGTAAATCCAGCATCCACAAGTGGTCAACTTAATGTGAGAGGTTTGGTGCATAAATATATATATATAACATGCAATAAGTAAATAAATAAATAAGAATAGTAATTTCTGTTTGGGTACAAGAAATAGATACTTCAGGACTGATAAGGTAAAGATATCCTTTTTAAATTAATGTCTTAGAAAAATTGTGGTCGTTAGGCTCATAAATGACGTTAATTGTAATCAATGGCAATAAAAGGAAACTAAAGATTAATTGTTGTGTTAGGAATTATGATCGCTATGGTTATAAAGGGCAATAAACATATGAACTGAGGATGAAATAAAATGGGGATATTTAGGTATTGATAGTTGTTTAAATACTAATTCCAATTAGGGAAATAATCAAGTAAATATCCTAGGGTAAGGGGGTTATAACTTTCTTATTTATACTAGTTAATATAAACTTATAATTAAAAGTTAGAATTGGGCTTAGTGGGTTAATGACGTGATACATTATTAATCATAGGAACCCGTGATGATAATTAATCGTGTACGTATAGTATATCCATAAAGTGAAACTAAAAGGGAATGACTCAACAACGTTGCCCACTTCATTCTCATAAGAAGAGGTATTAAAGGCTAATGGGGTACGAACTTAATAATCTTTGCGTATAATCTGCTTCCTAGGGTCTTAAGTGGCTTCGGTCGAGTAGTCCACCTGGGAGTAGGTCTTTCAGTTTAGGAGTCTTAAAGGGCATGTGTGTGGGCCTACCCAAACCTGGAAACTAAAAACGTCAGATATGGATACCTATCCTATGGGATGTAGTGACTAAGGAGATTATCCGATAAGGTCAGCTAGATGGTATAGCGAGCGATAAAGTACCATCGCCCACCTTACACAGGGTATGGGTTAATGTGTGAATGACGGAAGCCTTAACTAGTAGTGTTGATGTGGGGAATTGTCGCTTTATTCAGCATACGCCAACCCTGATGTGAGTGTATGTTAACACAGTAAATAAGTAATGTAAATGCGAGAGACATAACTTTTATAGTGGTTCGGCCCTAATGCCTAGGTCTTCTTTATAATGATCATTCATCGTATGATATCCGATTACAATGTTTTACAAGTTTAGAGGATGTTCGTGTAAGTATTACAATAGAATAACAATGTTCTTCTTCTTCCTCGTTTAGATGAGTTGACTTGGTCAACTCTGTCCAAGTTTATCCTTACTATGCAAGAAGTCCAAAAGAACCCAGATGTAGCATAATTATCCTTGTGAATGTCTAAGTATTGATGGAAAACGTGTATGCCGCATTTTAGTTATCCTTGCCATGCCCAATGGCCAAGAAGAAGAAGGTGGCTGCCATTAATGAGTGTTCGGAGCTCTAGAAGTCCCAAAATTCCAAGGGAGAAGTTTCCAAATGAAGGCCAAGGGTAGGGGTATTTATAGGAAGGGGGTTAGGTGGGAGTATGTAGGAAATGATGACCACAACACATAATTTCGGATCCCAGAAGTGCCCAATAGCAGGAATTTCATGTCTCCTCGTAAGGGGTACGAAATTTGTACCCCTCAGGGGATATGAAATTTCGTATTCCCCTGGAGGGATCCAAGACGTTGGATGGGTATGAATGACTCTGCTCCTGTTCATGGAAATCGAATGAATCGATCGCTGCCGGGACTATGGGGCCTCGGGCCCCCACCGACGTTGGGCCCGGACCCGTTGACAGCTCGCCTTCGGCCCGTAGCACGGCTCGCCTTCGGCCCGGAGCACGGCTCGCCTTCGGCCCGGAGCACGGCTCACCTTCGGCTCGGTTGACGGTTCTCGTAAGAGCATAGTGCAAAGCCTCGTAGTAGACATTCTTCATGTTTGAGCGCGTTGCTAACCAAATACTTGACATGTCACAGCTTTGACTAAAAAGTGTGTCAACACTTCGCCCTCCAAAACATATCTTGCTTGATCCAAGGAAGGTGCGTTTTGCGAGGAGAAGAGAAATCCAGAAACCAAAGCTGGGAGAAGTCCTGAGTGAGCTTCTATATCCATAAAACTAAAAAGCCACAACCATGTCAGATCATATTATCTAGAAAGCCAAAGCCAATAAACCAGAAATCCATGATTTCTTTGGATCATGTTAACCAAAAAAACCAGAATGCTAGAAATCCAATGAAATCCGACGATCACCTTGGACCGTTTTGAGAGATAACCAAGAAAACCAGAATAATCATATTGCCAGATTCGTGCGAGGATGATCTAATAACCAAACGAGCAGGATCTGCTAACCAAACGTATAAGACCCATGACTCGCCACAAATCAGGGAAATCTTGTCGAAGTAGGACAATAGGCCAAGAAAGCTACGTGGGGATGTTCTTGTCGTGTCACTGACAAGTCCACTTGATGTAATCCAAGATCATTAACAAGATGACCCACTAATCCAAATGAGCAGTATTGTACAAGATCTGAAACTCGCCACTAATCCACGAGTGGATATTCTTGTCGTGTCATTGATAAGTCCACCCGATTTAATCCAAGATCGTTGACAAGGTGACCCACTAATCCAAACAAGCAGGATTGTACAAGATCCAGAACTCACCACAAATCAAGGAAATCTCGTCGAAGTAGGACGAGAGGCCCAGTTAGCCAGACGCTTATTAGAGTTTGCAATCCCATTATTGATTCCATACTTCACAAGTAAGCATCCTCACTTTGCGAAGTAGTTCTATTAAAGTTATAAAAGTTAGGGATTCTTAATAAAGCCAAACGAAAACCTAACGGTTCGTCATCCGCAAAGAGCGTGCTTAGGGAGTTGGCTTGCCTCCATGGATGGGTAGGCGGACTTGGCCGTTTTCTGATTCCAAATTAATTTGTAAGGGAAAGAGAATGGTTTATTGTTAGTGAAGTGCATGCCTAGGATCTCGCGGTTCCTGTTACATGGGTAAACAAACATAACCATTAACAATGTAAAGCCTAGAAAAGTAAACTTTTCATTAATAACCAAAGGTGGTGATGGAGTATCGTCAACAAAGATCATTCCTTGGGATTATAACAACTCCCATACATGGGTATACCAACTCAACCATCTTACAACCATAATAACTAAAATAACCAAAAGGAAGGATACATCCAAAGGACTAAATTCCTTAAAATCAATGCCACGGGCCGAAGCCCAAATAACTAAGCCTAGAGAGCCAAAATGAGAAAGCCATAAGTGAGAAGTGCCTCATTTGAAAACCATGATATCCTAAAGCCAAGAAAACCAGAGGAAAACATAACTACAACCTAAGCACTGACGGCCGAAGAACCAAGATCTGAATCCATGAAGTCAAGAAAATAAAATCCAGAATGCTAGAAAATCCAAAGCTGCAAGTCACAAGATACTGATACCATGCAGACTTGCATCCAAGACTTCAGAGCTAGAAAGAGATTAATTGATAACCATGCCCTTGCGACCATTGCTGGTCTCAGGCATATCCTGGTTCCTTTGAGGGGGTTGTGCTTGTCCTGGCACACCAGCCCTAGTCCGAACAAACCAGCAGAAGTCCGTGCCCGATGCTCTCTTCTATCATGTCCTTAAGATGCCGACAATCGTTAGAATCTTGGCCAGGGAAACCATGAAATAAGCACAGTTGCTCGGAGTCCCTTTGTTTTGGAGTTAGGTTCCTAATGGGAGGCCGTCTAAAAGGATGAGTGCGGTTAAACTCTAGAAAAATCTCCTCGAGGGTATGAGTAAGCTCTAAGTAAAATGAGAACTTGGGTTACCCCCGAGTTCTGTTGTGATCGTTCCCTGAGGGAGGCTCCTTAGCTGTAGCAGGAATCTTAGCCTTTCAAGAGTCGGGCGGTTTCTCGTTTGTAGCAACATTGACATCGAGGACCTTTTTGTTGTTAGCCTTCGCATCCTCTTCTCGAAGGAATCTTTCAGCTTCGAAGTAGGATTCACCAAGGTCCCTTGGCGGGTCTCGATGTAGTGAAGTACCGAATTCAGACTTATCTAGAATACTAGATACTACAACTATTAAAACCTTGGAAGGTTTAGTCCTGCCGAGTGAAGCGACCGTAGCATTAAACCATTTTAAGAGCTTCCACAGAGTCTCGTCGGACTTCTGTTTAATGCCATAGAGAGTCATGATGTTTTTCGGACGAGCTATTGACTCTAAACTACTCCGCAAAACGGGTAATCAAAGCGTTCCAAGAAGTGACGGAGTCTGGTTCCAGCTGCTTGTACCACATTGCAACTATGTCTGTTAAGAAGGGCGAAAAGTACTTGGCCGTGACATTTTCCGAAGCTGAGAGAACTTCCATATGTCGAATGTTTCTCATGAGGTGAGCGGTCGGGTCCTTGCGATCATCATAGGGATCCAAGACTGGTAGCTTGAAATCAAGTGGGTTATGAGAGTTCCTGATATCCAAAGAAAGTAGACTGTGAGTCACATAATCCATGTCCATAGAAGAAGCACCGCCTCGAGTGTATCAACGGATGACATCTGCTATCTCTGACCTATTTACGAAAGCAAGCAGTTGGTTTAGACTGTCCAAAGTGGCACTGGTGCCCCCAGTGTTCAAATCCAAGTTGGGAATTGGTTGATTGAGAAGAAAGTCTAGTTGGATTCCAACTTGTGGGGTCACATTGGGCGTAATCCTAACTCTCGAAACCGTGGGAGCACTACCATCCAAAGCTGTGTGCACCGGCGCTTAGCAACATTACCAACAGCAGAGCCCGTGACTTGCCCACCAAAGCATCATAGGCTGGAGTAGCGTCGGGGTTTGGGGTTCCCCCAAATGTAATGGGACCGACACCGTTTCGAGGAGCGGCGTCGGCCTGCTGATAAGTTTGCGGGGTTTCCTCCAAGTCTAAATTCACAGGTGGAGGAACATTGGTACTAGTTCCGAGAATATCTGCCTGGCCAGTCGGTCTTGAAGTACTTTTTATTTAGTCTTCAATTCAGGCGAGGAAGGAGTTGAATACTTCTTCATGCCGCTCAAGTCGAGAGTTCAAATCTGTAGCAAGGTTTTTAGTCATTCCATCAACGTCTTCCCACATGACGTAGTTCGATGGAGGTCCGTTCGAGGAGAGTTCTTGACTTCCTCCTCCTTCTGCACCTTGAGCTACGGTTGTAACGTTAAGCTTCTTACGCTTAAACATCATGATGAGAAGCGAGTAACTGAGTCGAAGTCGAGAACCAAAGAAGAAATCCAAAAACGAATCCGAGAAACTTATCCAAAGCAGAGGTCAAAGCTGTGCGTCCCCTACTTGGCACGCCAAAATATTGACGTGGGGAATTGTCGCGTTATCCAGCACATGCCAACCCTGATGTGAGTGTGATGTAAACACAGTAAATAAGTAAAGTAAATGCGGGAGACACAGCTTTTATAGTGGTTCGTCCCTAACGCTTGTGTCCACTTCATAATGATCATTCATTATATGATATCTGATTACAATGCTTTACAAGTTTAGACGATGTTCGAGTACAAAGTATTACAATAGAATAACAATGTTATTCTTCTTCCTCCTTTAGATGAGTTGACTTGGTCAGTTATTTCTAAGTTTATCTGTACTGTCCAAGAAGTCCAAAAGAGCCCAAATGTAGCGTAATTATCCTTGTGAATGTCTAAGTATTGATGGAAAACGTGTATGCCGCATTTTGGTTATCCTTGCCATGTCCAATGGCCAAGAAGAAGAAGGTGGCTGCATTAATGAGTGTTTGGGGCTCTAGAAGTCCCAAAATTCCAAGGGAGAAGGCTCCAAATGAAGGCCAAGGATTGGGTTATTTATAGGAAGGAGGTTAGGTGGGAGTAGGTAGGAAATGGGGACCACAACCCATAATTTCGGATCCCAGAAGTTGCCCAATAGAAGGAATATCATACTCCCTGCTGAGGGCTATGAAATACGTACCCCTTAGAGGATACGACATTCGTATAACCAAAGGGATAAAAATTTCATATCCCTCAAGGGGATACGAAATTTCATATCACTTTGAGGGATATGAAATTTCGTATCTCCCACGGGATATGAAATTTCATGTCTCTTGGAGGGATATGAAATTTCGTATCTCCCAGGGGATACGAAATTCCATATTCCTCCACAGGATACGAAAAAGGAAGAATGGCCGGGATCTGGAAGTGCTTGGAGGCGAGGTTCTGGAGGGATTCGAGACATTGAATGGGTATGAAAGTCACTGCTCATGTTCACGGAAATCGAATGAATCGATCACCGCCAGGATTGTGGTACCCCAGACCCCCACCGGCGTTGCGCCCGGATCTGTTGACGGCTCACATTCGGCCCAGAGCACGGCTTGCTTTCGGCTCGGCTGACGGTCTGCCTAAGAGTCATAGTGCAAATCCTTGTAGTAGACGTTCTTCATGTTTGAGCGTGTTGCTAACCAAATACTTGACATGTGACAGCTTTGACTAAAAAGCGTGTCAAGAAGTATGGCCCGTATCTAATGCCCTCTAGTTTACGTTAACGTTGAATAAATCATCAAGGAACAGTAGGTGACCAATAGGTCCTCCTAGGCTCTTAATTAATCAGGGAGAATCCACCCTATCTATTATTAATAGTGAGGCATTAAATAATAAAGAATGAGCGAATGAAACGATATATATATACATACATACATACAAACATATATATATATATATATATATATAGAAACTCCGTAATTAGGGTCTACCCTCGATTAAATAACCAGCCATGTTCTGGTATAACGGCTTCAAATTTGTGCATAAACATTCTATCTCGATCTTATACTTTGGGAATACTACTTTGGGAAGAGTAGTAGAGTCAGGCGTAAACATTTACAAGGTTAGGCTAGAATCACTAACCTTGGTAGGCATACAACTTAGGTTGTATCAAACAAGATACATCTGTGTATTGTAATAAATGTAGTGCATTTCCTGTTCACTAGAATCCTGTTGTTCTGACCTCGCTTCTCATTACAACCACCTAGGTTTTCTAGAGAAGGTCGGGTTCTCATTGATGTTTTAGTTTGGCTTTCGGTTCTCGTTCTCACTCATGCTCGGTATTAGCAAAGTGTCTAACTTTAAAAAGGTAGTTACTCGAGTTAATACTAGTTTATCCTATTCGGTTTCCGCTGTGAGTAATATTTTTGTACTCTTATAATTCTCATGCTCATTTATTTGCAGATATTTTCAGGCTCCATGCTTGGAAGTGTTCGAGTTTAGATTTTAGTTGAAATTTGGGCATAGAAAAGTGTGTGGTGTTATATTTTCCCCCACACTTTTCTGAGCCCAAATTTCGACCAAAATCGAAACTTGAACACATCCAAGCATGGAGCGTGTAAATATGGTACCCGCAAATAGATGAGCATGAGCATAATCATAGTACGATAAAGAAACTCACAGCAAAAACAAAATAGAATATACTTGTATTAACTCAAATAACTACCTCTTCAAAGTAAGTCACTTTGCAAATGCCGAGCATGAGAGAGAACGAGAATCAAAAGCCAAACTTAAACAGTTGTGAGAACCCAACCTTCTCTAGAAAACCTGGGTGGTTGTAATGAGGAGGGGGGACATAATAACATGATTCTGATGAACAGGAAATGCACAACATAGATTATAATACACTAATGTATCCCGTTTGGTTCGAATCGAGATGTATGCCTACCAAGGTTAGTGATTCTGGCCTAACCTTGTAATTGTTTACGCACGACTCTACTACTCTTTCCAAAGTTGTATTCCCAAAGTATAATATCGAGATGGAACGTTTGCACATATATTTGTGAAGTCTTTATACCAGAACATGGCTAGTTATTTAATCGAGGGTAGACCCCTAATTACAGAGTTTCTGTGTGCGTGTGTATATATATATTCGTTCACTCATCTTTTATTATTTAACGCCTCACTATTAATGGTAGATAGGATGGATTCTCCCTGATCACTTAAGACCCTAGGTGACCTGTTGGTCACTTAATATTCCTCGATGATTCATTCAACGTTAATATAAACTAGAGGGCACTAGCTACGGGCCCTACTAGTTAAGGCTTATGTCATTTAGGCATATGCCCTTACCCCGCGTAAGGTGAGAGATGGTTATTTTATCGCACGCTGAACCATATAGCTGACCTAATTGGATAATCTCCTTAGTCACTTACTACTTCCTATAGGATAGGTAGCCATACCTGACATTTTTAAGTTTCAAGGTTTGGGTAGGCCCCATCATAAACTAAAAGACCTACTCCCAGGTGGACTCCTCGGCACAAGCCACTTAAGACCCAATGAAGCGGACTACACACGAAGATTATTAAGTTTTTTTTTTCCAATTAGCCTTTATTACCTCTTCCTATGTAAATGAAGCGAGTTGCGTTACTGAGTCAGTCCCGTTTAGTTTCACTGCATGGAAATACTACATGCACACGACTAATTATCATCACGGGTTTCTATGGTTAATAATGTTTCACAACATTAACCTACTTTTTCCAATTCTATCTTTTAATTGTAAGTTCTATATTAAATAGTATAAATAAGGAAAGTTATATCCTCCTTAACCTAGGATATTTTATTGATTATTTCCCCAATTCGACTTAGTATTTAAACAACAATCAATATCTATTTATCCCCTTTTTATTTCATCATCTATTCATATGTTTTTTCCCTTTTTAACTATAATAGTCGTATTTCCTAAGACAACAATTAATCTTTAATTTCCTTTTATTGCCATTGATTACAATTAACGTCATTTATGAGCCTAACGCCATAATTTTCCTAAGACATTAATTTACAATGGATATCCTTATCTTATCAGTCCCGAAGTATCTATTTGTTGTACCCCAACAAACATTACTATTCTTATTTATTTGTTTATTGCATGTTATATATATACATATATTTATGCACCAGACCTCACATTAAGTTGACCACTTGTGGATGTAGGATTTGCTGGTCGGTTCTGGGCAGACTTCTACCACAAGTTGAACTTAACCTCGTGTCTTAGTATAGTTATGTTTACGCTCTAGGCCCCTCATATTAAGCTGACCACCAAGGGATGGTGGATTTGCCGGTCGGTTCCATGCAGACTTCTACCACAAGTTGAGTCTAACCTCGTGTCTAGATGCATTTTAAATTAAACTCCCTAATTGGGGTTTATAACATTAATCCTAATATATCTTTGGAATTGTAACTATTTTACTTAATTTCCCTAATAATTTTTCTTTCCCCAAATCATCATTGCTTACCTATGCAGTTAATTCCCCGCTAAAGCCCCGAAAAATCCCCGCTATATCCCATAGCACCCTTCGACCGCTACGCTATTTCTATTTAGCGCTGATGAACAGTAGATCCGCTTTAAGCCCCGCTATTTTCCATTGCACTCGCTAAATCAACGCTTTGTAGCACCAGCTTTAGCAATATTAATATACGAAACTTGATTTAACTAGTTTTCTTTTAAAACAAACTAATAAAGTTAGCGTAAAAAGATAATTTTAACACAAAAATGTCTACTATATGGTAGAAATCTATTATAGTAATCAATTCTAAAATGTGTAACCATGATATTCCTTGATTTTATTATATGAGATTAACAGATGTCAGTTTCTCCTGCAAAAATGATATGAGAATGGTAATAATAAATTTTAAAATTACTATGTTTACATCTAACGTACCTTTATCCACCCCCGCTATATCCCCACCACACCTTATTACACCTCCGCCGCTACAGAATTGCTAAGTGCTTTAACTGCGTAGCTGCTTACAATGGTTATTTATTTATTTGTGGTCCTATTTATAGCAACCAATCACATTAATTGCTACAATGGTCACCACATATTAATTTAATATGGATTACATTTAAATATAAGATTCCATAAATGAATACCATTCAAAGATCAAACATTCAATATAATGTATATTTTATCTTTTTACCTAGATTCGGATAGATGATATATATATATATATATATATATATTTGCACGGTCAGCATAGATATCTTTTTTTATTATTATTGTTACTTATTATTAGATCTATAAGTTTTGTTTCATTAATAACCAAACCTTCCTTTTTGCCTTCAATTTTGAATAAAGGTTCCAAATTTTACAAAAAGACCATTAATTGTAATTATTGTACGTTATACTTGATAAATGAAATAGACATATTTCAAATTCACAAGAAATATATATATATATATATGTTATGTATATTTTGGAATAGTTGATGCAAACTACGCACAAATATGTACATTTACATTTATACATACATTTGGACAACTTTTCCCTTTTTCAATCTTTTTGTCATATTCCTTTTGAATCCAAAATAATGTCATTTTGTTCAAAAACATGAAAACGACATATTTACAACAATTAAACCAAAACCTCAACAACATTGAACACAAATAGGCATAAGTCTTTTTTAATTAAAATCACAAAATTCAGCATTGCATCTTTTTAATCAAAATCACATAATTTATCTTTTTAACACTGAAACTAGAGATTTGAAGAAAACTAATATCCAAACAATGTTATTGGGACTGACTTCTAAATCTTCAGTGTTTTACAACAACCACAATATAATTTCTAACATAGTTGTAGGCAATATGTATAAACAATTTAAGTAAACCTACAATTTATATTATTCTTAACCACAATTCACAATTTCCAAGTTTTGACAACATCTATTAACAGATCTGATAGGAGCCAATTCAAATTCAATTATATTATGAATAAATCTAATTATAATAGGCCTATATTTCGAGATCAAATTCGAATGAGATAAATATGCTATTATAACTTTGTATATAAATTTCCCACTCACGTGGAAGCATCCAAATCTGAAATTTGAATAACCTTTTGGGCCTACAATCCTAAATTCTTATAAATCTACAATTAATCTGAAAAGTGGATACTTTCAGATCTATAGATATGCAAGAAAATAGAAAAAGAGGGGAGGATTTGATGTAGAATAGCTTAGCCATCAGTTCATGTTCTTTTCCATTTAGATCCGATAATCCATTTCAATTCTATATGATTTATATTTCATTGATTATGTATGAATATAATTTTGATTAAGAAATTTAATGGAAGAGAAACGGAAATGGCAGAGCTTCGCTCCTGCCTACAAATTTGTGTGGAAAAGAATAAGGCCTTACCCCTTTAATTATAGGAGTGGAATTAGCCATGAACCTTTAGATTTATTTATATAAACATCCGTCTGTTTATATTATATAATATAATGAAATTGCCCCTCAAAACCTAGCTGTCACTAGGCTGGTCAAAGAGGGAAAGACATATATTAGTTAGTCTATTTATTTATTTCCGTCCGTTTTTGGTATCTCGTCCGTAACTTTTCATATCGACTCTGTTCACAAAACTCGAAACATGAAAGTTGACCAGAATTCCGAGATAAATGCATCGGTTAATGTTTAATGGTCAAATTTCATCGTTTGCAGAAATTCCTATTTTTGAGAATCTAATTAAATAACTAATTTATTGTCAAAATACGAGGATGCTACATTCTTTCCCCCTTAAAGGAATTTTGTCCCCAAAATTCTAACACCATGTTATCTTATTCTCCACAACCAATTTGTATACATCCACTTTGCAACCATGTATATATGTGCACAGTGTACATAATGTGATTCAATCAAAAAATATGCATGTAGATGATTCTAAATCGAGCCCTCTACATATATGCATTGAAAAAAAAAACACTTTTGAAAACATGATGCAAAACATCATAATACACAGGCAGTTCTATATGAATGCAATTTTGAATTTTTTTTCATCCATAACCTTCACACAATTACGAATAAAAGTGTGAAGCAACCAATTTTGCATCCAGACCCTACCATCCAAAACGTCATGAAATCTAAGTTGCTTCCTATTTTATTTCTCCTAAACCAGAAAAAGAAAATCAATGCGAAGAATTTTAATGTTTCATCCACTTACAAATATTCCATTTCCCATCCTATAGTGGACACCTCATTTACCTAAAATTTGTTGAGTCAAAGCTTCAATGATTATTTTGATTTATGACAAGAAGAAGCTTCTACATCGACAAAAAGAAGACAAGATGACTTCATATGTTAGAAGTTGATTATTTAGAGTTATAAAATGTTAAAATCTATCCTCAAATAATCATACTTCTAATTGTTTGAAAATACTACTCATGAAGACATTTTTTATGCATATGACCGAAAACATGTCGACCTACAATTTTTTATAGGTCAACAGGTTTTTAAATTGTAACGGTCAAAAATAGGTCGACCTACAAAATTTTATAGGTCAACAGGTTTTTGAATTTTGACCGTTATATTGAAAAGTCATCTTCTTTCTTCAAGAGTTGCATCCATTTTTCTTCATGAATAATCACTCCTTTTAGATGCATCTTTTCACCAACATTTGCAACCTCTCGATCTCTATAAATACATGATTTTACAATCATACAAATCATCGAATTTACTCTCTATTTTCTGATCTATCTTGCATTATCCTTTTCTCTCAAAAAGCACTCAAAAGCATTCAATTATCATTTGAATCTCCAAGCATATTTAATACACTTGTGATTCAACTCGATAATTTACTTCCTAATCTTTCTAAACATCAAAATACATTTGAGGATAAGATTATAGGAAGGGCGTACTCAATCATTGACTATTCAGTGTTGAAGAAAGAACACATTCAAGGTCAAACTCTTGTAATCGTCTTGTGGGTAAGCTTGTAGCCCGTGAAATCAAGTGGGTAAGCTTGTGGCCCGTAAATCAAGTGGGTAAGCTTGTGGCCCGTAAATCAAGTGGGTAAGCTTGTAGCCCGTGAAATCAAGTGGGTAAGCTTGTGGCCCGTAAATCAAGTGGGTAAGCTTGTGGCCCGTAAATCAAGTGGGTAAGCTTGTAGCCCGTGAAATCAAGTGGGTAAACTTGTAGCCCGTAAATCAAGTAGTTGTGAACCTGTTCCTCCGGGTGAAGCGAGGGTGTTGTTTAGTGAAAAGCCGAAGAGAAGCTTCGGGACTAGACGTAGGACTGGAGGTCCGAACCAGTATAAAAATCCTGGTGTCATTACTCTACTTTACTTTACTTTACTGCATTTAAAGTAATCTGTGATATATATATTGTTATCATATCATATTCCGCACAGCCATATTATAGATCCTGCATAAGTCGTGCACCACCCGACTTTTCAATTGGTATCAGAGCAAGGTTGTTCTAGAGATCGTAACAACATCTTAGAACAAATGGCAATAAAGAAGTCTAGTCAAGGGATAAGAAAGTGGAAGAGCAACAAAGCCGAATCAAGAGAGCAAGGAAGCAAATGTCTCATGGCAAAAGTCAGATCACAATCGGTACACCACAACAAAAAGAAGAAAATTTCGATATCTCCAAATATCTTTGAATACAAATTTCAGTTTATCAAATTGCACATGATCTCCCGAAGGTACTTTAAATTATGTCTTTTATTCAATTACTGTTCTATCATTTTTTTTTATTTTTAATCAAAGAGGTAGAAATATGGATATATAATAATAAAGTTTTGATAGAGTATGAAAATGTTCAAGAGAAGCCAGAAAAACAAGTTTCAGTAAAACCTGTCGACCGGTGAAAATAACCTACCGACCGATTTCTTCTCGGTTTTGTTTTTCTGAAACCAGTACTAAAAGCTGTCGACCGCCATAAACCTTCATGTCGACCGGTTGGTCTTTAAATTTTTTTAAAACTAACCAGAGAATATACCTGTCGACCGCCATTTTCTCTCCTGTCGACCGTTTCTGTTAAACAAAGCTGTCGACCGCAGATAAAGACACTGTCGACCGGTTTCATAAAAAGAAAAGGGAGAAATATTTTATCTTATGATTATTCATATCATTCATGCTACATAAACTATTTAAAAAATTATATGTTTAATATGGTAAAAGTATATGTGTGCTAACATTTTTTAGTGCAGGAATCAAAAGGTAAGATTATTTATTTTATAACAAATGTTGCAGAAATTCAGGGGAGCTTTATATTCAGAGAGAGAAAACCTTATAGTAATATTGTTGTTACTATCTTTTTTGCAGTACTATGTACCCTTTTTGTCGCTGACAAAGGGGGAGAAAATATTACTAACAAATGTTATGCAGATTATATATATAATTCAGGGGGAGCATATATACAGGGGGAGCATATATACAAGGAGAGATAACTATATTAAGCCATGTTGTCATCAATCAAAAAGGGGGAGAATGTTGAGTCAAAGCTTCAATGATTATTTTGATTTATGACAAGAAGAAGCTTCTACATCGACAAAAAGAAGACAAGATGACTTCATAGGTTAGAAGTTGATTATTTAGAGTTATAAAATGTTAAAATCTATCCTCAAATAATCATACTTCTAATTGTTTGAAAATACTACTCATGAAGACATTTTTTATGCATATGACCGAAAACATGTCGACCTACAATTTTTTATAGGTCAACAGGTTTTTAAATTGTAACGGTCAAAAATAGGTCGACCTACAAAATTTTATAGGTCAACAGGTTTTTGAATTTTGACCGTTATATTGAAAAGTCATCTTCTTTCTTCAAGAGTTGCATCCATTTTCTTCATGAATAATCACTCCTTTTAGATGCATCTTTTCACCAACATTTGCAACCTCTAGATCTCTATAAATACATGATTTTACAATCATCCAAATCATCGAATTTACTCTCTATTTTCTGATCTATCTTGCATTATCCTTTTCTCTCAAAAAGCACTCAAAAGCATTCAATTATCGTTTGAATCTCCAAGCATATTTAATACACTTGTGATTCAACTCGATAATTTACTTCCTAATCTTTCTAAACATCAAAATACATTTGAGGATAAGATTATAGGAAGGGCGTACTCAATCATTGACTATTCAGTGTTGAAGAAAGAACACATTCAAGGTCAAACTCTTGTAATCGTCTTGTGGGTAAGCTTGTAGCCCGTGAAATCAAGTGGGTAAGCTTGTGGCCCGTAAATCAAGTGGGTAAGCTTGTGGCCCGTAAATCAAGTGGGTAAGCTTGTAGCCCGTGAAATCAAGTGGGTAAGCTTGTGGCCCGTAAATCAAGTGGGTAAGCTTGTGGCCCGTAAATCAAGTGGGTAAGCTTGTAGCCCGTGAAATCAAGTGGGTAAACTTGTAGCCCGTAAATCAAGTAGTTGTGAACCTGTTCCTCCGGGTGAAGCGAGGGTGTTGTTTAGTGAAAAGCCGAAGAGAAGCTTCGGGACTGGACGTAGGACTGGAGGTCCGAACTAGTATAAAAATCCTGGTGTCATTACTCTAATTTACTTTACTTTACTGCATTTAAAGTAATCTGTGATATATATATTGTTATCATATCATATTCCGCATAGCCATATTATAGATCCTGCATAAGTCGTGCACCACCCGACTTTTCAAAATTCTTCGAAAATTTCCATTTGTAAGCTGTAAAGAAGGCTTAAAACAATCTCTAAAACGTAAAATGAGTTATTGATAAATCGCACGCATCGTTGACAAGGTATGGAAAAAAACACTTCCAAGGCTAAAATAGCCTTTTCCTTGCTGTCGTTATCGTTTTTATCATATCATAGGTCCTACTGCACCGCTAAAACACATACACAAACCATCCAAACATATTCCTTACGTTATTCATGTGACCAAAAATCAAAAGTTTTCATACAAATAAATTTCCGCTTGAAATTTTCTTACATTTATTTTGAAAATTTATTTTCAATACCATTTCCTTTTCATATGGGATTCATATGAAAAATCAAAATTTCGGTAACGTGCGCTTTGCGCCATTCAAATCATCCATTTTATGGTAAAACGGACGTTTAAATACGCACAAATTGTTGTATCCAAGTTTTGTATTTTCGCGTGAACCGAAATAAAAGAAAGTAATTCAGTAAAAATGATAAAAAATTTCAAACAAAGATTTTCAAAGGTTTCCAAAAACAAATGTATTTTGGGGAAACGTAAATGACTCAAGTCACATGTTGGCGAAGAAGGAATTCAATCGCACAGAAAATGCGAAAATTGAAATCGCATGAAAAAGACCAAAATAAATTTTAGCTTAACAAGGAACGGTGATTTATTTATTTATACCCGTGACAAAAACCACGCATAACCGGTCCTTCGCTAAAATTTATCCAACACGGAATTCTATTTCTTCAGCTCTAGGACAATGTTAGTTTAGATAAGAGGAATGAGATTTTATTCAAACATGCATGCGTGAATGACATAAACATTCAAGATAATAGAAATCTCATTGACCAAAGTCATGTGATTTAAACATTACTAACAATTACAAGCACAAATCACTACCAAGCCAAGAACTTAATGTTGGAAAGGGAAAACAACAAAGACGACGGCAAAACAACAACACTGAAACTCTCAAAACAATGGCTATAAACAACGAGATGTCTTGCTCCGCGGCTAGAGATCAAACCAAATTTAATGACCTTTAATTAACTATATCATGGTAGTAAAATGTTCAGTCTCGTGTTACAAACACTGCTGGTTTTGTTCGAGGGTTCCACATCACCATTCAAGTCCGCGTAAAACACGGATTCCTCTAAAATCTGATCGAGATTCTCCTCAGAAAAACCATCAAGAGATAGCTTATTTTTCATCTTTGAAATGACGATTGCCTTCATAAAAAACTATTCTAACAAGATATAACAAAGGCAGATGCAGCTAAAACAACAAATCCTATTCTAAGATCTCGAACCAATGGATCAGTGCAAGTCCAATTGCCACGACAAGTTTTCTTAGCCCTTAAACGGTGGGACCTTTTTGCTCATTCTGATCTGCCCAAATGATCTCTCCTTAAGGATGAGACTTAGATCGTATGAGGAAGATCAGATAACATAATTAGGTATTATGGACTAAGAAATGGTCGGAGAGAAGAAATTAGATCTTGAAGCACAAATGAGGCAATATCTAATGCGCAAACAAGCAAGAAAAAGGAGGAGGCGAGGTTGCGAGAAAGAAAGAGAAGAAGAATAGAGATATGGTTCGTCTAGATGAGGAAGGAAGAACGAAAGAGGGAAGTTAAGGGGAAACTTGATCTCAACTTTTACGGTAGAGTCATAGGTCCAAGTTGTACCAAAACTCACCAACTAGTTGACCATTCTAACATACGCTAAATTGTTAATTATTAAATGGGGTTTGGGCAAAGGTTGAACCTTGACCTTATTAGGCTGGATTAAAATATTAATCGTTCTCGTCACCTTTAGAATTAATGTGATCCAAAAAATGATTATCCTCATCACGGCGGTACCAAAGACTGCAGTCAAACTCCAAACCATCTTCAAAAGATTTATAGTCTCAACAATGATGTTGCAACTACACAAGGAACGAACTTAAAACATGAAATCAGCTAGAAATCCAAAATAAAATTAAAACTGATTCCCTTTTCTAGTTGACATAAAACTAAACAATTTGAAATCAAATACCACAAAAATCCAAACGAAAGATTTTCCTTAGCCTTCTCGAAGAAAATTTAAAAATTCTCCAAAAATGGAATTTTATTATAAACTAACGGTTTCGATTTATAAATCAAATTTATTATTATTATTTATATTCTAGTTTATTTTACAAACTGAAAAACCTTTTGGTGTTAATAAATGTGGGATCTTTAAAATATCAAAGATTAACTATGATAATTTTAATAAATTATCCATCGTATACAGGAAGAGGGATACTAAAAATCAGAAGGAATGGATATTTATTAAAATTACAGAAAGCCCTGAAAATTTTGAAACATGAATAGATTAAAATTTAGAAAACATATCATTATAAAACTAGGCCTTTATAAAATCATTTTCCAAAATCATATTTCA
The DNA here is from genome assembly GCA_030737875.1 of Allium sativum. Classification (NCBI taxonomy): domain Eukaryota; kingdom Viridiplantae; phylum Streptophyta; class Magnoliopsida; order Asparagales; family Amaryllidaceae; genus Allium; species Allium sativum. The sequence goes on from CM060916.1 coordinate 590,371,612, forward strand.
AAACTTTTGAAACCCATTTTATTTTTCTAAATAATTTTAAAAATAAATTTCTTTGAATACAAGGCCAAGAACTCAAACGAATAATTCAATAAAGGTGGATTCGAAAATTTAACGAAGTAACAAATGGATATACCTCGTGAGTATATTTCCAAAATGGATATAACATACTAACATGGACTTTTCTCATTTTGGATCAAGCAATGGTTTTAACCGGAACTACCAATGAAACCAGAAATTGCGACTATCTCGGTTGTTGCTAGATTTTTGTCCAATATCTAAACTCAAATCAACATACTCCACCATATGTCCCCCTCACGCTCCTCACGACAAGATTGCCAATGTACTATGGGGTAAGGCGAATTGGCTAGAAACCCGAACTCAACATACTTCAACTCTCAGTCGCTTAAAGCCCGTTTCATATAATTAGACCAACAGTTAGTTCATCGTCGAAATATATTTAAGTTGAGTAAGAAAGACGAAGAAAAAAAGAAAAGAAAATCTAATTAAGTTCTCTCACGAGTCCTAATTTAACTAATTCCTCTTATCTTCCAGTTTATGGTCTGATGCCATATGTAACACCCCACACTTTTTTGAGCCCAAATTTTGACTAAATCGAAATTTGAACACATCCAAGCATGGAGCGTGTAAATCTGGTAACTGCAAATAAATAAGCATGAGCATAATCAGAGTACGTTAAAGAAACTCATAACAGAAACAAAATAGGATAGACTAGTATTAACTCAAGTGAAGTAACCCATAATTTTTACCCAATTATTTATACAAGTATTTGTCCTGATTTAACATCAGATGACCCCGGAATCACTTGCTTTATAAATTTTCCCTACTAAGCCCCTAAGATCTCTCTACCACCAATATAATTATATTAGTTTAGTTGAAAGCTAAGCTGCTTTATTCAGTTAGTTCATGAGTTTCCATAGCATTTTGTAAGGACAAATGTTCAATTGCCACCCAGATTTCATAGGTCTTTAAATACATAACCATTTCAAGTTCCCTAGCCATACTTCTAAATCATTATTTATACATATTATATGATGTTGTAAAACAACCTTTAATAAGTTCACACAGTTACATTCTTTAAAAAGTATTTCAACCATGAAAGAAGTTCTGGATACTTTGAGCTTAACATGTGTGCACATGTATAAGTTGCACACCTACACAGACTCTAGGGCACTTTCGGATATTTAAAAAAAAAATCTTGTCTATTAAAAAGTAATTAAACCGAGTAACTTTCTATGAAGTATGAGACTATATTGTAGGAAATATCATTTAAAATCTCAAAGCGGCATTTCTTCAAACACCTAGCAAAATGTATGATGAAATGCCTACTCATGATGAACTCCTGCAGCTTTACGGGGCAACTTATTTTTCTTATACTAACAAGTTAAAATCTTTCATAAAAGCTCATTTCAATCTGTTTCATAATAGCATAAATCAAAATCTAGTGATACTTGCCATTTGATGATTTTACACATCTTAGTGGCTATATATCAATTTACAAAGGACACATATACATGAGTAAATATGCATAAGTTTTATTTATATAGGAAGAAAATGACTTATTTGTCTTAGTTAATAACATGAAACTATATATTTTTTGAAGAAAACAGGGCATGAGGAAATATCAGTGACATGATGTACACATTTGAACAGCGTACTCTATCCCTTTTACTCATACATGACAAAAACCATACATATATAGGTATCAAAAGTGGAAATGCTCGAATATGTCCTATTTATGCTTGAATAATGTTAACACTACTTTAAATATATAAGATATCCAGCACTAACTAACATATCAGATCATTTCAAATATCAATATTCATGTTACTAAAGCATAAGGTACTACTTTCTTCACTGGTTTCACAGAGTATCAGCATTACATTTGATTCCTCAAATAACAGATGATATACCCAGGCTCTTGCAAATACTTTGCAAACATTTTTTTAAGCATTAAAACTACTAAAACTTCCTAGGATAACTGCAACTATTCCACTTAATAAAGCATCTCAAATTTGCACTCTCGAGACCTCATGTTCAAGCCTCTTTCCCTAAATCAAAACTTTGAACTGCACCATTATAAATGAGACACCCCAAAGGTTGAATAGACAACCAAATAGGGTCAGATATATATAATCTGGTATGAGTATAAATTAACATTTAAATGCCATTCTTGAATAAAATCCACATCACAAATACTATTTGCATGTGTACATGTCATGGCATATGCAGACATTACTTTACCTCCTATAATTCACAAATATGATTCCAGTCCCCTTTTATACATGTCATTACTCCCTATAATTCCATGCATTTAGTTAACCAAGATTGATTATAAGTGTACACCAATGGGTCACAAACCTAAAGTTCCATGTATTGAACACTAGTGCATATTGTATTTCCCAAATACATTAAGGACCGCGGAGCTTGCATTAAGCCATATGCATAACTAACATCTTAACTTGATGTTAGGTAGATCAATACAATAGGTGACTAGTACCACAACCTGACCAACTTTCCAGTTTCTAGTTAGGTTTTAACAGTGTTGACCTAACTATCCCACACACCCTACCTGATGTATGCACCTCATCTAGAATGATGCATAAAGCGTGCATGTTGAAATGTTAAATGTATGTAATATAAATTAATATAAGCATTCATTCAAAATAACATTACATAAAGACAATTCATTCATCCAGCAACATAAATAGCATATGACATAAGCAGGCATTTGGCTTATTGGGTATTCATTACATTAAATAATAAGGGTATGTGTGAATATCATATTGCCTTAAGCATAGAATGAGGGTGATTAGGATACCCCCAATCCTTACTCTTTCCTGTTATCAAATACAATCTGAATCAGGGAGGTATTACTGGCAAATGGATCAGTACATGGGCACTTATCATATGCTTCGTTTAACCTATTTCCAAAAGTAAACATAAGCTTTGAATCCACTTATTCAATGTTGCTTACTTCCAGACTGTTCAACCCTACCTTAAGGAAATATTCATGATACTTACTATACTTGTTTTCAGATTTATGAGTATAATAACCATTAGGCTTAAACTAATTTAACCATGCCTTCATACACTTAGATTAACAAAACAAACATTCCACTTCATAGAGTACATACAAATAAAACATGCATACAATAAGAGCTGCCTAAATAGGACTTATTGCTATTTAAATAGTGAGATATACTCACCAAAGTTCTTCCTCCTCCTAACTCTAAGTTTTCCAGTTTTCTTCCTTATTCTTACAGCTTCTTCAATAGTTATTTTCCAGAGAAAACGTTATGGTATTAACCATCTCAAAGGTGGTTTGTATGCTATTTATAATCAGTGTTTACCCTAGGGTTTTGCCTTATACCAAATTCTAGTATAATCCTTTATTTATATGTATTAGTATGACTACATTTTGCAATACAAACTACTCTCAGGTGTACTACCCTTTGTACATTTGGGTTGTAGGCTAAAAGGGTAACTTGCTTCTCATTCAAATGGTGTGATCCTGGTTGGTCTCCTTCCTTTTTACTTTTGATTTCCCCTTTGCTATTTAAAACAAGAAATTGGGTTGCATAATGACAAAAGAAATATGAATATCAAATTTAAATACCATTTTCCCTCGGCTACTTTGTCTAATATTCCAAGTGTAAATGTTATATAACACACATATTACATATTCAATTCAATTTTAGTGCCTGCCCATGCTTTAACCTTAAAACATTACCATTACACATTAAACTAATTTTCAGTTCAGCACTTAACACTATTAATATATACATTTTCACTTATACAGCAAAGAACTAGAATACTTAATTTTGAAATTTTTGGAGAATCCCAAAACCTAGGGTTATCACATACACACCTCCTTTTAGGAATTGTGTCCCATAATTTTTTTCTTCTTCTAAAGTTAACATCTTTTTAATTTGTAAAGATTTACTCCCACTTAATTCTTAATCTTCAGGTATATTAATTTGAATCCTTTAGATATTAGCAAAACACACACATAAAATAAAAATGAAAATCTGCGTGCTGAAATTAAATACTTACCTAAATCTAATTCAGATTTTTCCTTCCTATCAGAAAATAGTCCTAGGTAATTAGTCTTCATTTTATCTTCAACTTCCCATGTGCAATCATTTGAATCCAAACTCCACTGCACTTTGACAAGTTTTATGCTTTTATTTCTCAGTTTCTTTTTTTCTTTTGCAACAATTCCCACTGGCTCTTTTCCATACCTCAAATCTGTTTTGATTTCTACTTGAGCAGGTGACTCTAAAATAGTTTCTTTATCATGCACCCACTTCCTTAACTGTGACACATGAAACATATTGCGATTTCCTCATAATTCCTCTGATAATTTCAATTTATAGGCCAACGTTCTTATTCTTTCCAGAATTTCATAAGTACCCAAATATCTTGGTGATAGTTTTCCTTCCTCGCCAAATCTCAATACCTTTCTCATTGGAGAAACTTTAAAGAATACATAATCTCCTGCTTTGAACTCCACTGGCTTTCTATTTCTATCTGCATATGTTTTCTACCTCCCTTGTGCCACCTTCGTTTCGTGTCTTATTAATTCTATTATAGCAGTTGTTTCCTTAACCTGTTCTATTTCTAACAGAATCCTTTCACCCACATCCATCCAACATGTTGGTGATAAACAAGCTTCTCCATACAAAGCTTCAAATGGAGCCATCCCAATACTGAATTGATGGCTATTGTCATAAGTGAATTCAGCTAAATGTAAATATTCCTCTTAGTTGCCACCAAAGTCTAACACACATGCTCAAAGTAAATCTTCTAAAACCTTGTTTACAATTTATGTTTGCCCATTAGTTTGTGGGTGATATGCAGTGCTTAAATTTAATTCTGTCCCTATTGCTTCTTGAAAACTACCCCAAAACTTTGATGTGAACAAGGCATCTCTATCACTTATAATATTCTTAGGTACCCCATGCAATCTCACTATTTCTTTAAGAAATAATTGAGCTAACTTATGAGCAGTTATATCTAATTTCACTATAATGAAGTGAGATGATTTTGTTAACCTGTCTACTACAACCCATATGTTATCACTACCTCTTTTTGATTTAGGAAACCCTATGATAAAATCCATGGAAATACTCTCCCATTTCCACATGGGTATATTTAGAGGATGTTACAAACCTGAATGATTTTGATAATTAGCTTTCACTTGCTTACATATCAAGCATTTAGAAACATATTTTGCCACATCACTCTTCATGCCTTTCCACTAATAGCTTCTCTTAAGGTCATGATATGTTTTCATCCCTCCTGGATGAATTGAGTATTTAGTTCTATGGTGTTCGTCCATTACTTTTTCTTGATTCCCATTAAATCTGGTACACATATTTTGCCTTTAAATTTTAGTTACCCTTCTTTACTTAATGAAAAATTTCCACTTCTTTTCCCTCTGTCAACTGAACTTTATTTCCTTTAAATATGAATCTTGGTCCTATAGTTATCCTACTTTATCCATCAAGACTGGCTTTGTGGTTAACTTTTAAAGTAAGAATCAAGTTAACATTTTTAACATAAGTTACTAACATTCAAGCAACTTTAAGCATAGTTAAGGACATGTAAATAATTAATGTTTGCTGTCCAAAATAGTGAGTAAACTCACCTTAACCCTTAACAAATCCTAGATCCAAGAATAAGAACCAAGATCCAAGCTAGCAACCTCCTTCCTTTCTTTGCTTTTCCTTGCTTTTTTCTTGCTTTCCTTCCTTATAAAGCTAACGACCTCTAATGGAAAATAGAGAAAGGCTTGGATTTTCAGCTTCTAACTTGCTAAAAGGTCTTATACTAGTGTAGGAAGGCTTCATTCAAAGTTTGAGCTAATTTGGAGTTGGTTTGAGAATAGTTTGAGAAAGTTAGTGAGTAAGAGAGAAAGATGAAGAAGACATTGTTTTTATCCTTAAAGCTTAGGAATTTTTGTGAATGAAAAGAGAAGGTATGGCCCTTCTTTTATAGGAAAAGAAAGGTGAGTGGGAAAAGACTTAAAACACCTTAAAACCCTAATCTTACATATGAAGTATTACTACTTTTGATCATTTTTAGCTTCCTATAATTCTGCATGTCATCTAATCCTTTTCTTTCAATTATCTCACCTACCTCACTCAAAATATTTAGAGATTTAAATTCTTCTACCATTAACTTAGCTAATTCGACATGTTGCCTAATTAGTGCTTCAACAACCTTATTTTATTTGCTTGGAATATATAGAATTTCCAAATCATATGCAGCTAAAATTTCAACCCATCTGTGCTGCCTCATATTAAAATCATATACTTTAAGGACTTGTGATCAGTGTACAAATCAAACTATAGTCCCAATAAATAATGCCTCCACAACTTCAAAGCATACACCACTGCTGCAAGCTCAAGATCATGGGTTGCATACCTAGTTTCATTTGGTTTAAGCTGCCTAGATGCATAGGCAATTACCTGCCTATGTTGCATCAATACAACTCCTAAACCAGAGCCACTAGCATCTGTGTACACCACCAACCCCTCATTCTCCTCTGGAACTTGCAATACAAGTGCTTCCACTAAAGTTTGCTTTAATTTTTCAAAAGTCTGATCACATTTTTCAGTCCAAATAAAAGGTTGATCCTTCCTAGTTACCATAGTCAAGGGTATGGCCACCCTTGCAAAGTCTTTTATAAACCTTCTATAATATCCAACCATGCCTAAAAATGATCTTACCTCAGTTACTGTCCTTGGTTTTTGCCATGCTTGCATAGCTATTACCTTCTGGGGATATACTGTAATGCCTTTCTCTGATATTATGTGTCCTAAAAATTTCACTTCAGGTTGTCAGAAAACACATTTTGTAAATTTAGCTTTTAATCCATGTGGCCTTAATTAAAGTCAAATGTAAAAGCTCTTAATTTTCTTCCTTAGACCTTGAATAAATCAAGATATCATCTATGAATACTAAAACAAATTTATCAAAGTAGTCTCTAGAAGTTCTATTCATCAAGTCAACAAAGTAAGGAGGAGCATTAGTTAAACCAAAGGGCATCACTAAGTACTCATATAATCCATACCTAATATTAAAATAGTGTTTTTAATATTTTCCTCCTCCACTTTCATCTAATGGAACCCTGATGCTAAATCCAGTCTGCAAAAAACTCTTGCCCCATTCAATTGATCAAAGAGGTCATCTATTCTTGGAAGAGGGTATTTGTTCTTGATAGTCACTTTATTTAATTCTATGTAGTCAATACACAATACTAGTGAACCATCCTGTTTTTATAACAAAAACAATTGGGGAACCCTAGCAAGAACTGCTACGTCTAATGAACCCCTTTCTCTCTAAATCCTCAAGTTGTTGCTTAAGTTCAGTCAATTCATTAGGACCTATTCTGGTTGGCCTTTTAATTACAGGGCTTGCCCCTGGAATTAGTCTGATCTAAAATTCTACTGGCCTTTCTTGTATAACCCCACTTACTTTTTCAAATACATCTGAATATAGGTTAACTATGTGTATGTTTTCTAAATTTTGCATATTGTACTCCCCATTTATTTCCCGAATATTCCCTGGTCTAGACTTAATAGTCTCACACATAATGGTTATTCTTTTATTATTGGAATTTATCAATGAGATGGTAAACTCTTCCAAATTTATTACTTCCTTGTGTTTTTGTAACTAGTTTACATCCAAAATTAATCAAATTCCAGGGTAATTTGATACATGTAAATATTCTAAAAATGTATGGCCTCCTATTTTTAATCTTACCCCCAATACATTGCATTTCTAAAACATATGAACTTCCTAGAGGACATTTTATATGCAAAGGGTTAGGCACATACCCACAAGTTAGTTTCAGTTTCTGAACAATATCTTGAGATATCAAAGAGAGAGTTGACCCTGTATTATAAACTAATGGTATTGGTAAATTTTCAATAAAAAATATACCTTTCACTTGACCATCTATTTCCTTTTTCCCTCCAGAGCTCCCATTCTAGCTGACTTCCTTGATTCAGGGAAATTCTTTTTAATATGAACTTCTTTTCCACAAGTAAAGCACTTAAATATTTCCACTTTTCCAACCATGCAAGTTGATTTCATGTGGCCTTCTTTGCCATAATTGTAACAAAAGATTTTCTTCTTAGTTTCTGAGGTTGCTCCATCTTCTCCTTTCTTGGCATTAGAATCTCCTTGCTTCTTATCATAAGGTTGAACTCTTGCTTTTCCTTTGTTATTACTCTTCATATTCCTGAACCTTTCCCTTGCATTATCATGTTGTTCAAACTTCAGTGTTAAGTCCAATACCTGATCAAAAATCTTCTCTATGTATGGTAGCATAGCCCTACTCAAAAATGCGTTAAGCCCTTTACATACCTCTCATTTTTAGTTGTTTCATCAGCTATTAAAACAGTGCCATACTTTGACAAGCTCTCAATTTTTTGGGTATATTCAGTTACACTCATATTGGTTGTTTAAGCTTAATGAATTCCTCCAGTAAATTAGCTTTGGCTGATGTTGGGACAAATCTAGCCTCAAACATTTCTTTGAACAGATTCCAACTGATATCATTTTGTTCTCTACTAGCTATCATCACTTCCCACCAGTCCAAAGCTACCCCTTTCAACCTCCTTAAAGCATTTTGCCTTTTCCTTTGATCATTTATTTGCATATCAGCAAATATCTTATTCAGATTCCTTAACCATGTTTGCACTCCCATAACTCCTTCAGTCCCTTCAAACTCTTTTACTCCTAGATAAGTATAGGTCTTCCGCAGTTTAGACAGTTCTTCATGGGGGTTTTCAGGTCTTGCCCCTATCCCATCTCTCACTACTCTCATAAATTCTTGAACAATAATCAAGAGAAGGTCATTTGAACCCCCTGCTCCCTGATGCATTCCTCTACATACCATGGACCTCTAATAACAATCCATATTTTCATTACATTAGGTATTAATATATCAAAGTAACTTAGTTGTTAGCATTACTATGTGCAAACATTTTCAAATAAAACAACCATATAGTCATACATCATACATGTGACCCTTATTCAAGCTATGTTTTAATTCTAACATAGCTCTGGTACCAAATGAAGTGACCCACCATTTTTACCTAATTATTTATACAAATAATTGTCCTGATTTAACATCAGATGACCCCTAGATTACTTGCTTAATAGATTTTCCCTATTAACTCCCCAAGATCTCTCTATCACCAATATAATTATATTAGCTTAGTTGGAAAACCAAGCTGCTTTATTCAGTTAGTTCATGAACTTCCAGGGCATTTTGTAAGGACAAATGTTCAACTGCCACACAGATTTCATAGGTCATTTAAATACATAACCATTTCAAGTTCCCTAGCCATACTTCTAAATCATTATTTATACATATTATATGATGCTGTAAAACAACCTTTAATAAGTTCACATAGTTACATTCTTCAAAAAGGATTACAACCATGAAAGAAGTTATGGATACTTTGAGCTTAATATGTGTGCACATGTACAAGGTGCACAACTACACAGGCTCTAGGGCACTTCCAGTTATTATAAGAAAAATTGTATATTAAAAAGTAATTAAACAGAGTAACTTTCTATGAAGTATAAGATTATAATGTAGAAAGTATCATTTAAAATCTCAAAGTGGCATTTCTTCAAACACCTAGCAAAATGTATGATGAAATGCCTACTCAAGATGAATTCCTGCAGCTTTACGGGGCAACTTATTTTTCTTATACTAACAAATTAAAATCTTTCATAAAAACTCATTTCAGTCTGTTTCATAATCGTATAAATCATCATTTAGTGATATTTGCTATTTGATGGTTTCACACATCTTACTGGCTATATACCAGTTTACAAAGGACACACATACATGAGTAAATATGCATAAGTTTTATTTATATAGGAAGAAAATGACTTATTTGTCTTAGCTAATAACTTGAAACTATATATTATTTGAAGAAAACATGGCATGAGGAAATATCAGTGACATGATGTACACATTTGAACTGTGTAATCTATCCCTTTTACTCATACATGCCAATACCATACATATATAGGTATAAAAAGTGCAAATTCTCAAATATATCCTATTTATGCTTGACTAATGTCAAAACTGCTTTAAGTATATAGGCTATCTAGCACTTCCTAACATATTAGATCATTTCGATCATCCATATTCATGTTACCAAAGCATAAGGTACTACTTTTTACATTGGTTTCATAGAGTATCAGCATTACATTTGATTCCTTCAAATAGCAGATGATATACCCAGGCTCTTGCAAACATTTATTTTAAGCATTAAAACTACTAAAATTTCCTATGATAACTGCAGCTATTCCACTTGATAATGCATCTCAAATTTGCACTCTCAAGACCTCATGTTCAAGCCTCTTTCCTTGATTCAAAACTTTGAACTGCACCATTATAAATGAGACACCCCAAAGGTAGGATAGACAACCAAATAGGGTCAAATATATATAATTTGGTATGAGTATAAATTAACTTTTAAATGCCATTCTTGAATAAAATCCACATCACAAATACTATGTGCATGTGTACATGTCATGGCATATGCAGACATTGCTTTACCTCCTATAATTCACAAATATGATTCCAAACCCCTTTTATACATGTCATTACTCCCTATAATTCCATGCATTTAGCTAACCTAGACTGATTCTAAGTCTATACCAGTGGGTCACTAACCTAAAGTTCCATGTATTGATCACTAGTGCGCATTGTATTTCCCAAATACACAAAGGCCAGCAGAGCTTGCATTAAGTCATATGCATACCTAACATCCTAACTTGATGTTAGGTAGATCAATACAACAGGTTACTAGCACCACAACCTGACCCACTTTCCCATTTCTAGTTAGGTTTTAACAGTGTTGACCTAACTATCCCATGCACCCTACCTGATGTATGTGCCTCATCCAGAATGATGCATAAAGCATACATGTTGAAATGTTAAATGTGTGTAATATAAATTAATATAAGCATTCATTCAAAATAACATTACATAAAGACAATTCATTCATCCAGCAACATAAATAGCATATGACATAAGCAAGCATTTGGCTTATTGGGTATTTAATACATAAAATAATAAGGGGATGTGTGAATATCATTTTGCCTTAAGCATAGAATGAGGGTGATTAGGATACCCCCAATCCTTATTCTCTCATGTTATCAAATACAATCTGAATATGGGAGGTATTATTGGCAAATGGATCAATATATGGGCACTTACCATATGCTCCATTTACCCTATTTCCAAAAGTAAATATAAGCTTTGAATCCACTTATTCAATGCTTCTTTCTTCCAGGCTGTTCAATCCTACCTTAAGGCAATATTCATGATATTTACTATGCTTGTTTTAAGATTTATGAATATAATAACCATCAGGCTTAAACTTATTTAAGTAGCCTTCATACATTTAGATTAACAAAACAAACATTCCACTTCATATAGTGCATACAACTAAAATATGCATACAATAAGAGCTACCTAAATAGGACTTATTGCTATTTAAATAGTGAGATGTACTCACCAAAGTTATTCTTCCTCCTAACTCTAAGTTTTCCAGTTTTCTTCCTTATTCTCTACAGCTTATTCAGTTGCTATTTTCCATAGAAAATGTTATGGTATTAACCTTCTTAAAGATGGTTTGTATGCTATTTATAATCAATGTATATCCTAGGGTTTTTCCTTATACCAAATTCCAGTATTATCCTTTATTTATGTGTATTAGTATGACTACATTTTGCAATATAAACTACTCTCAGGTGTGTTATCCTTTGTACATTTAGGTCATTGGCTAAAAATGGTAACATGCTTCTCATTCAAATGGTGTGATCCTGGTTGGTCCCCTCCCTTTTTACTTTTGATTTCCCTTTTGTTATTTAAAACAAGAAATTGGGTTGCATGATGATAATAGAAATCTAAATACCAATTTCAAATAACATTTTCCCTTAGCTCATTTGTCAAATATACCAAGTGTAAATGTTATATAACACACATATTACATACTCAATTCAATTTTAGTTCCTGTCCATGCTTTATACTTAAAATATTACTCTTATACTTTACACTGATTTTTTACTCAGCACTAACACTAATAATATATACATTTTCACTTAAGTAGCAAAGAACTAGAATACTTAATTATGAATTTTTTGAAGAATCCCAAAACCTTGGGTTATCACATCAAGTAACTACCTTTTTAAAGTAAGTCACTTTGCCAATGCCAAGCATGAGAGAGAACGAGAAACGAAAGCCAAACTTAAAAACCTGTGAGAATTTGACCTTCTCTAGAAAACCTGGGTGGTTGTCATATTTTCCTAAGGCAACAATTAAACTTTAGTTTCCTTTTATTGCCATTGATTACAATTAACGGTATTTATGAGCCTAACAACCATAATTTACAATTAATAAATTTATGTGGAAATGAATGAGGCCTTACCCGTTTATTTATAGGAGAGGAACTGGTCATGAATCATTAGGTTTATTTAAATAAACATCCATCCGTTTATATTATATAATATAAAAAAATTCCCCTCAAAACCTAGCCATCACTGGGCTGGTCAAAGAGGGAAAGATATATATTAATTATTATATTTATTTATTTCCCTCCGTTTTTCGTATTTTGTCCGCAATTTTTTCATACGGACTCTATTCGCAAAACTCCAAATATGAAAGTTGACCAGAATTTCGAGTCAAACACATCGGTTAAAGTTTCATGGTTAAATTCAATCATTTGCAGAAATTTCTATTTTGAGAATCAAATTAAATAACTAATCTATTGTCAAAATTTCGGGTTGTTACACGAACTAGAAACCCAAATCTTAATTTAGTGGGCTAGCAAGATAAGTTATAAAGATGCGATCTAAATTCGCTATATTAAATAATAGATGAGGTTTATCGAGTTCTATTGAAATAGGTTCTGGAATAAACTTATCAGATTTTATAAAAGGTTCTGTTTTGGAGCGAAGATGTGTATATAATGTATTTGGGATTATTAAAGTTAATAGAAAAGGTTTTAAATAATAATTTACTTAATATTTAAATTTAGTAAACATAGGTAAGATTAAATAAGTTTCCAAAGAGTAAGTATGGTATTATAAACTATAATTCGAAAAGTTTTATAAGTTAAATAGAAGCATTTGAGTACAATATTATTTTTGAAATAAGAAGTAAAAAGTCATGTTCCCAAATATTGAAGATTTAAAGGTTTTGTTTAACAAACGGAAAATTAAAAAGGCCAAGTGATGATATGTAATAAACCCATGGATTCATTTTATTTTATGGTTGTTCAATTTGATAGTTAAATAACCGGCTATCAAAATCATGCCTAAAAAGTTGTTGGTACGGAAAGACCGAGACTGAATTTATTTTCGAAAACCACATGGGACCAACAAATACATAGACGAAGAAGATACTGATGCTGATCAAGATGGAGCAATTGAAGACCGTAAATCTTCAGGAATGGGAGAAACATTGTTTAAATTCTTTAATTGATCCCTGGAGATATTTTGACAATAATTCTATCGTGATTGAAATCTACGGATTGCAAGGACTACTCACTAGTGATCCATAGGGTAATTCCTAGGATGTGGTAGGAGAGTTCCTTCGGTTCATCCAGTTCCTGGATGACTTGGATGGACAAATGTCTAACAAAGTATTTCCAAAGGATCGCGCACATTGATTTCTACAAACGTACTTCTGTTGATGGCATAGGAATTTGATCTTACTGCTTAGACACCAAGAGTATTTTTGTAGACGTCAATTAGTGATTTTATGGATCCGACGATGTGGCATTCAAAGTGAATGATGGCAGATGTTCTAAAAATAAGATTTAAACCTCAAGCCTCTTCAACTTGGAAATGGTATAAAATCGGGTAAGTCCCATAGCTATGTGGAATGCTTCTATTAAAAGTGTGCATTGTCACCATCTATAGAAACTTCTATTTGTTCTTCTTTCACTTTTGTATCACCTAGGAACAATTATTCTAGATCCAATCGTAGGTGACAATATATTTGAAACATTCGAGCAAAGTGAATGGTCGGTCATGTTTAGCCAGAGTTACAAGATGTTCGTGTTGAATCCTAGTGTATTTTCTCCAGAGGTACACTATCGGAAGGTGGCCCCATACCTTCCCATAGTGGGAAATCCGTTCTCCAATAAAAGCCTGCGGTTTTGATTATATACTATGTATATGGAGCGAGAGATGCAAGCGTTCCGCTAGATTTTTATTATTTGTATTAGACATTATTATAAGATCAGAAAAAAATATGATTTCAAAATGTATTGGGTTACCGTAAGGTAAAAACCGTCCGTATTTATGAGTGGATTTGGTCTTACGATTATCCTTTTCTTTCCAAAAGATTTTTACTTTAAAATCAAGTTGGATGATACCTTAAACTTAGTGAGTTTTCTCACGCTAGTTCACCAGATTCATCCTGTTATTTGCAATACTCAGGTCATACCAAGTTTTACAGGTTCATGTTATCGGATGATGTGAAGTCCAGAGACGAGCTGGAGGTGTTCAGATGTATGATTTGTTTTTATTCCATTGTGTGTTGTATCTGAGGAAAGATTATTATAATTGTCCAGATGTATTGATGTACTCCGATCTGTGCAGTTAAAGAGCTCAACGGATCCAATGGGGCGGAGGTGCAAAAAATTGTAGCGGGGATAAAGCGAGGATATAGCGGGATATAGAAGATGAGTATAAAATAGCATATAAAACTCATATTTTATGCTTTTATAAACATGTAAATAATAAGTAAATGGAAAACTAACATTCAACTTAATTATAGTTAGTACATTTTTAATTTTAATAAAAGCATACGAAAATATATGTAAATAAATGTAAAATTTTACTTAGCTTGGTTAAATTTAACAGAATATTGTAGTATTTTCTACTCTGAAAAATATATGTACAAATGTCACTTTCAAATTCATTTCTTTATAAAATATATAGCGAAAATAGCAGAATATAGCTAAAATAATAGGATATATCGGGAATATCGGAATATGGTGGGGATTAAAGCGGAGAGGCTATTTCAAAGGCTATTTGGAAATAGCCTAGTGGTAGAAATCTGCTACACGACATAGCAGGGATATGGTGGGGTATTAGCGGGGCATAAATTGCATAGCTCTGGTGTTTGTAAGAACATTTCAATGCTTTCAATAAAGATTTGTTTATATATATTGTATTTTGTCTGCGATGTAAGACTCTGATTCTTTATTGTGTTTCTTCTTTTATTCTTCTATTCTAACTCTCTTTCTTTCTTATCTCACCCTCTTATTTATTTCTTTAGCTTTCTGGGTTTTCGATACTTGAGTTTTAGACACGTGATGTATTATTGTTTAAAGTTGAGTGTCAAAATTCCCGGGACGCTACAGAACAAACCTTTCTAAAGTGCATAAGAGATCTCATCCACTCTCATAGCGAACAAATGGAAATTTGAAAATGTTTTCGCTTTCTTGTATGCTAGACAGTTGAAGGAGAAGTTCTTTAGTTACCATCCAAAAGTTCGCAGTATATGACATTTGACCATACACCATTGATACTATCCAGAAGTACACGATAATTTAAAACAAAGATTAATATTGAAAATGAAGAAATTGCCTAAGCATTAATTGTTATGGTAAATAGAGCATTTGCAATTTTAATTTTGAAAGTTAAAAAATATGTTTGCAACTGCTTCATCCTATATATTTTATTATCAATATATATAAGTGGTGATTCTAGAGCTCTTTATGCACCTGAATTTTGCATATACAAGCATGCTTTTCATGATTCTTTTTGTGACTAACTACCATTTAAGAACGTTAGTCCACTTTCTATTGGGTAATATCCACTTGATTATTATAATCACAATCTATAATAACCAAATGCATTAATTCTTTTGATATATTTAAATGAGCCACAGGTTTCTGTCCAATTATAAGATAAAGAGGCATAAAATCATATGGGAACACATCACGTTTACCTGTACGCTTACCACATAATGAATAAAAAGACACACAAAATAGCTTGCTACACATTAAAGCTTCATGCATATCAATTGGAATTAGGCCTATTCTATTTGCACCCCACATTTTGCCTTTCACACCTCGTTGTTTAAGCAAAAAGCATTTCATTTCACTTTTTGCTTTTCGCACTCCAAAAGTTACCTAAACTACCATTCAATTTATATTTCCACAAATAAATAACTCTACATTAACAATAAAAAAATAAAAGATAGATCGAAAACAATTAAACAGTGTATTTTTTAATTTGTTTTGCAGTCTAAAAAAGTTGCATTTTAGTTCAATTTAAAAATAATTGAAATATACACTAGAAATTATAAAAACCAAACAACGATAAGAAAAAGACATAAAAGTTGAAAAAGAGTAAATTTAAAATAAAATATCATTTTTTCAAAAAATATTTTTTTATCATCAGAATCATTTGTCTTCTCAAAATATATAAGTATTATTGTATTATCTTATAATTAAAGTAACAGAATTGAAAAGTGTACAAGGGTATATTTGCCACTTTATTCTTTTAGTTTTCAATGGGTTGGGAAAGGCAAAATTAGGGGTGTTAATAGAATTTGCCTTGTAATTAAAGATAATAAGTGACAATATATGTTCATGTTATTTCTATTGCTACAAAGAAAATACCAAATAATGCATGCTCATAGTAGATCACCAGACAACTATATGAATAAATCAAATTATGGTGCTTCAGCTAATTGATAAAATATGAAACTAAACTTTGCACTGCTATTCAAAACATATAACAAACATTTTTTAGCCACTTCTTATACAACCCGAAGTATTGACTTAAATCGACTAAAAGCTTCCCTACACATAAATAATACCTTAAATAATTTATCTAGCTAAAATCAACCCCAAATTTCCCCCAATAAGCTATGATTTATCCGACAATATGAATAGAAAAAAAAACAGTAGAGTGCATAAAAGGTCTTCCCTGATCTAATTGTCGATAAAAATTAAAAGAATGCTTTTAAGTGTCTCAATAGCCTATAAAAATCATAAAACTGACCAAACTATGTATGCAATAGAGCTAATTACACAAAAAAATAAAAATGCACAAATGAAAATATGAATATTATTTAGTTTATAAGTCGAACCCGAACTAACATACTGTTATGTAATGACAGTCAGAACAAACACATTCCTTCTAGCATAGGACGCATGGATATGAGTTGACACACACACTTGTAACAAAAGAAACCCCTTTTGTTACGTGCCTATCAACTCATATTATATACTCCACTCCTCTAATTTATTTTGTGGTGTAAGACTTTTTTTTATTCAAACCGTCATTCCTACTTTAACAACATGCGAGACAATCCTAACACATACAAATCTGAATTAAGTTCACCGCTCCATTCAAAGTATTTTAGAAAGCCGACGAATCCTTATAAGCAAATTTAAAGCATTAAAATTGCCTCGCATGAGAGAGAGAGAGAGAGAGAGAGAGCAAGGGGTTATACAGCGTATGTTTAGATAAGAAGGGAAGAGGAATAATAGGCGGCTAATTAGAGATTTAGGGAAAAGTACTTGAAGTGGTGAATAAAATTATCATAGGGAACTTTGGCGGGCTATCAAAATGTATTCAACATTAAACTTATATAGCATTGTGTTTAAATAAATTTACGGTGAGATTTACGATAGCTGTTAGTGTAAACAAACACTGAAATTCAGTGCAGTTAAAAGTAATATTTCTTGTAGTGATAAAAGAATTTGGGCTATAATCTCTTAGATGTATGGGTTTGCAAAATAATTTTCTATGTTGGAGAAACTTTGATATGAATTTGTAATGAACAAAATCTATCTTGCTAGTTTAAGCTTACTTCTATTATTTAGCTGTTCATGTTAATATTTGTAGTACTCCGATAAAAATTCACACTGCACATAATCTTTTGTAATATCATTGTGTAATGCATAGAAAATGAAAACCAACATGGAAGGTCTAAAGGAATAATTACGTAAAAATATACTTAGATATGCAGAATATGCTGGAATGGCTTTTACCAATGCACACTATTAATTCTTTAAATAAGAAAATTTTAAATGCAATGAATCAAATTTGTTTGCTTTCTAAAAAATGATAAATTCAATGCTAAGAATTATTACCCAAATTTCATTCGCTTAGCACTTCATATTTATACGTCTACTAATGTTTTCTACACTTATCAAGGAAAACAAAAACATAGGTATTTGTCGTATTTCAGCTAATTAACGTAAGTGATTTTCCTCGAATGGTATCTGTTATGAAGTATGCGCCTTATACGGAAGCGGTTTACCTATGTGATCTTATTCACCCAAATACAAAGAGATAATTTTAATATAAAACAACATGGATACGCAAAGGAAAACAAATACAAAATATTTCACCCCAACCATCATCTTTACTGATTCACAAAAAAACTCTTTTTACATCTATGGAATAATCAAGAATAAACAAATATAATTGAATCAATAACCTTATTGAGAAAGGAAAAAGTACCAAGATGACTAAAATATTGTAGGAGAAGAAGAGAAATGAAAAAGGATGACAAACCCTTGAATCAACTAATTTCGGTTACAATCTCATGCTTTGATTCAAACCTGGAATCTGCTTATATAGAAAAGTAGAAGGCTTATGCAAATATCCAAATTGCTCCTCAGAATTATTAGAAATGTATCTCAAGAAAAACTCAGCTAAAACAGGAATATACCGGCACGGATGTCTGACCGGGATGGTTGGACGTCTGATCGAACACTCGGGTCAGGAATCGTCATTAGCTCAAACATCTGTCAAAGGGTTTTAGAAATCTGAGCTGAAACTCTATCAAACTCCTACCCAATTGAGTTTCTTCTCTTCATCCTCTACCACAAATCACTTCCACTCATCGTCATCTTCAACATATATGTGATTTTATATCACAAATCGCAACACTTCACCTTGATATAAAATCATGTTATCAAACAAACAAATTTCCAGTGGTCCGCAAACAAGTCAACCTATTTTTATCGATGACCATCAAATCTGAATTAAAACCATTACAAACTTCACTCTTCTCCTACAAGAGATGCATTTTCCATATGAGGTGCACCATGCAAAACCAATGGTCTTAAAATCATTTGTAATACCACAAAGATCACCGTCTTTTCTTTGTGGATTTTCAACTTGACTCCCGTCTGTCACTTGACCTAAGCTCACTACACGATCTCTGTCGATCCCTCGAACACCATCAACGTGAGGTTCACTGTCTAAATTATAATCCTCAATCCTAGGATCATCAGCAGCGACCAAATTAACCATTCCACCTTGTTGTTGATTAGGATCTTCAACTATCACTCGCCTTCCACAGTCGACTACAGAACCAACCAATCTATAAAGGTTTCCATCCTCCAAACTCATCTTATCATAACATGACCACCTTTCTCACTCTCAAAACTCCACCTTGAGTCTCATAAGTGCAACCACGATGATCCAACTATCTAAGATACGAACAACTGGAGACATGTCTAACTCTTGAGGTTTCCCTAACCACATCATCATGCATACGAAACCGGATAGATTAAATACCGTAAACCGATAGCTCAACTCCGTTGGTCATCCTAATTAGGCCGACATACTTCTCATTCGAAGAAAAACACTTCACATCACTATAGATGTGAAAACTGGCTCCCTAATCCATATTCCAAGGATTAGCTTTACTAAAGAGGACATCACAAAAAACATCATTACTGGTACCTTCAGCAAAACCTTTCTATGCAACATTATTACTATCGCCACCCATAGCCTTCTTCTTATCCTTTTGATAAGCATGACAAAAATTGAATCTGTGGCCTTTTTACCATAATAACGATAAGAAATAGCACTTTTAAAACTAGCTTCATTCTTCCTCCAAATTGTATCTTTCTTCAAGTCACTTGCTACCATAGCCTCACTTTGAATTGATTTCAAACCTGATCTGTTTCTCTTTAGCTCTTCATTCAAAAGGTTGCTTCATGCAGTTTTCAAAGAGATAGCTCCATTAGAATTGGAATAACACAGTGAAACAATTGAAGTCTCCCAATTTTATGAAAGCGAAATCATCAACAAAAGAGCTTGCGGCTCATCATCAAAATTAACCTTCAAAATTGCCAATTAATTGATCACATATTGATATTCATTAAAATGCTCTGAAACAGACTTTTCTTTTGTATTAGCTTTCGAACTAGAAAAGCCTTACTCATAACACTTCTTGACTCATATAAAGATACCAACTTGTCCTATAAATTCTTGTCGACTAACAACAAGCCACATGGTGGAATACCGAATCATCAAGGCATTGGCAAATCAAACCAATTGCCTTCTTATCCATCTTCTTTCTTTTTCCCTCATCCATAGCAGAGGGTTTCTTCCCATCTCCATCAAGAGGATCATGAAGATCATTGAGGTATAGAACATCCTCAATTTTGGGCTTCCAAATACCTCAATTTCTTCCACTAAAAACAACCACCATAGTAAATGACATCATATCCAACATAAAAACGATTTTTTTCCAATTCAAAATTACTCTAAGCTTTAATACCAACTATTGTGCAGTATGCGCCTTATGCGGAAGCGGTTTACCCACTAAGATCTTATTCACCCAATTACAAAGAGTTATTTTAATAGAAAACAACATGGATATTTAAATGAACACAAACACAAGGTATTCCACCAAACCACCCTCTTTATTGATTCACAGAAACGAATTTTGTTTACATTTATGGAATAAATTCAAAATAAACAAATACAATTGAATTAATAACCTTACTGAGAAAGGGAAAGAATATCTAAATAACTAAAATATTGTTGGAGAAGAAGAGCAATGAAGAATGATGGCAAACCCTTGAATCATCTAATTTCGGTCATGATCCTATGCTTTGATTTAAACCTACAAGTTGTTTACATAGTAAAATTGAAAGCCTAGGCAAATATCCAAATTACCCTTAGAAATATATATATCTGGAAATACTAAATCAAAACAAGAACATACCGGCTCAGACATCTGTCCAAACACTCGGATCAGAAACCATCATTAGCTCAAGCATTTGTTATAGGGCTTCATAAGTCTGTGCCAAAGCCCTGTCAATTTCCTGCCCTACTTGAGTTGTTTCTCCTCCTCCCCCACCACAAAGCATTTCCGCACATCGTCGTCTTGAACATATATGTGATTTTATATCACAAGTCACAAAAGTATCATATGCAATGCACAACACTAACTAAACGTCAGTTAAGAATTCTATATTAAATGCATAACTTAAAAGAAATAAGTTTCATTACATCTAAGGTTTAAATTTCTGCTCTTCGTTTTCATTTTGGTTATCAAGAAATTTTCATACTTTGGTCCTATTTCGGAAATTTTGGAATTTCTTCTTTAATTCTGGTATACGAATTCTTGAATTTCCAATATAATAATATGTTAATTAATATAACTTTAACATATGGGAAAGTCCATTTAGACACAAATCTTTGACACAATTAATGACACAATTAATTTGCAACATTGGATTACCCTATGAATTCCACTTCTCCTTATAAAGACAAAAAGATCCAATAGTGGAGGCTTTGTGTTTAATTTTGTGTCCAAATAGCCGTCTCTTTTACATATATATAAATAATTTGAAATCTACACAAATTAAATAAAAATACAGTTTATACAAACCATTTTATAATAATTCAGTAATAGAAATCAATAATATAGAGTACTTTATAAGAATAAAGTTTACACTATTTCACACGGCCTAAATATTATGGACTAGTCATTGCCATTAACCAATAGTTCAGATCCAATTACTAGCAACTCGAGACTTAGTCCAACATTCACTAGTTATATTCTATCTAAAACCATGATTGTATTATTGATTAAATAAATTGCAGCCAATCTCATGTCAGATCGCTTTCTATTCTATATGTTGATTTCCCCCTTCTCATTGTTATTCATTAATAAAAACAATTTGATTTTCCTTTTGTTTCGGTAACAATATCCGAATGGGTTTCTAGGCGAATTCTGGCCTGGCCAAGGCCGAAACCCGACTGGATTTGCTAAAGTTTTGTTATGTTGGATAGATTCTTGATCTGTATTGCATCACTTGTTGTACACAATAGATTATTCTCATATACATGCCCCAAGTATATCTGATAAAAAATGATTTTTTAAGCAAACACTGCTTATGGTATAATCTCATAAAAGCAAATTATTTTATGAATTTAATGCAGTGTTCGATTTAGGTTATGCTTTATGTTTTCAGTTTTCAATATTAATCTCAAAAAATAAGAAAAATTGAGAAATGGTAGAGGAAATGAAAAGGAGACGGAGGAACCACAAAAGGGACAAAAGAACAATGAGAAAAATACATTATCACTCATTCTTTTGATATTTCTCAAGACATGGAAAATAAATAAAAGTTATTTTCTGCTTTGTGATAGGGAACACCCAGTCATTTTTCGCGATACACATGCATCGTTTGCATTTCTATAAGGTAAACGAAAAACCATCTATAATTTTCAACTCTTAACTTAAAGCATTAATTGCAATAAAAGCTTATTAAGGTCAAAAGTACAATATTTCACACCAAAAATTAGTTGCAACAACCAGGGTTTTCAGTACCTAGGTAAATAGAAATTAATGAAATTTATGATTTCAGAATAGAGAAAATAAAACATGCATTTGTGAGGAAGAACTCCTATAATCATCTAGGTTGATTATATAAAGCATTTGAGGATTACGTGAATAATTGTGTTGAAGTGAGAATTGGATTTGGATTAAAAGATAAAGGAATTAAATTTAATATGTGTTAGATGAATAATATAAAGAAAACAAAAGTTTGAAAAACCTTATAATGGGTACTTGGAGTTAATACATGTGGTAAAAGCTTTTATTTGTGATAACTGTAATAATTTTGCAAATTATTATTAACAATGTATTTTGATTAAAAAAGTGCAATTTCGAATTTTACTAAGTGCGAATTAAATATAAAAGTGCAATATTGGTTGAAAAGTAATATTTATGTGTATAAACTATTTTAACGTGATTTGAACAATTTTTTTTGTCAAGTAAAAGAATTTTATGTAAATTTGGAATTTTAAAATGTAAGCTATGAATTAAAAGATAGGAGAAGCGTACGTTTTAACGAACATGAAAATATGAATGTGTTATATTGATATTTATATTTGAATCAGTTTTAGAATAATTATTTCAAGTTTAAATATTTTATGTATCCTTACTAATCCAAAATATAAATAAGGACTTGATGATAGAGGATTTTCTTTTAAAGGACAAACTTTGGAAAAAATTTGGTGAAAAGTATGGGAAGTTTCAAAACTAGGGAAAAGGTCACATTTACACTAAAGGTGGAATTCAGGAGCTACACTATCATTTGGCCTTCTCACTAAATTCTAAACTTTCCATACTTTTCACCAAATTTATTGCTAAGTTTGTCCTTCTCCCTATTTTCCACTGATTATTGAAAATGTGTAAAAGGGGTGTTATTTTATTTCGTGGAACTTGCAACACTTAGCAAGATAGTTGAATTTCCTAGCAAGCTGGCTTATTGGGTAGTGTTTTGAATTGAGCCAAATCCACATAGATTATTTGGAAAATGGCTGAAAGAAAGGTGCAAATGCTTTCTCCTCACTTTTCTGTTACACTCTTCTTCTTTGGCACTTCACTGAGAAATGAAATGAGAAAGCAAGCTTTCTCTTTCTCCTCATAATCAAAACCCTAGGTTGTTATAAAAATAAAAAATAAATCAAATAAATTTCTTTAATTTAGGAAATTTATTTGAGAATTTTAGAAAGTTTATTTCATTTTTAGAACATTCTAGGGTTTTGATTTTGAGGAGGAAGAAAAGGCTTGCTTCTTTATTTCATTTCTCGGTGAAGTACCAAATAAGAAGGTAATGAAAAAATGAGGAGAATAAAGCATACATATTTTTCTCTCAGCCATTTTCTAGACAATCCTAAAAGGATTTGGGCTCAATTCAAAACCATACCTAATAAGATAGTGTTATAAATTAAATTATTTGGCTAAGTGCTGCAAGTTTCACTCTTAACACAACACAAAATAACACCATTTTATACATTTTCGTCAATTCCTTATTAATATTTTGCATTATTAAGGCTATACAAGATATCTAAACATGAAATAATCATTCTCAAACCGATTCAAATATAAATGTCAATGTAACACATTATTATTTTTATGTTCGTTAAAATGCACATTTCTCCCGTCTTTAATTCAAAACTTACATTTTAAAATCTCCAATTTACATAAAATTCTTTTACTTGACCAAAACAATTGTACAAATCATGTTAAAATAATTTAGACACTTAAACATCGATTTCCAATCAATATTTCACTTTTAGATTTAATTCACACTCATTTAAATTCAAAGTTGCACTTTTTCAATCAAAATACGTTGTTAGTAATAATTTGCAAAATAATTACAGTTATCACAAATAAAATATATTACCACATGTAATAACTCCAAATACCCATTATAAGGTTTTTCAAACTTTATTTTCTTTATATTTAATCATGAAACACATATTAAATTTAATTGTTTTAGCTTTTAATCCAAATCCAATTCATACTCACTTTAACATAATTATTCACATGATCCCCAAATCTTTTATACAATCATGTTATATGATCATATGAGGAGTTCTTCTTCACAAATGCGTACAAATCATAAATTTTATGAAAATCTGTTTATTGAGGTATCGAAAAATCAGGTTGTGACATTAGTGCAGCAAAAAAGACGTAAAATCACTTTATAATCTCCAATCATCTACAGCCATTTGATTTAGTAATCTTGCAAATTACTCACATTGTGCTTCTTCATTCCACAAAATGCAACATTGTGCTTTCCCAGTGTTATCATTGACCACTAGAAAACTATACTCATTTAATCCTTCTTTCCTCTATAGAGTGTTAGTCTGTTAGAGATAACATCAAAACTATTATGAATGACACAGACAAACTCAGCCAAATGCACCACAATCAGGAATGATTAATGCAAATAATCAACAGAACATGAGATAATAATAAAGTAAGAACACACGATTTTTTTAACGTGGAAAACCTCTTCGATGTGAAGAGTAAAAACCACGGGACCAATGACGGGGGTCCTCCCAAAATTCTCTTACTATGAAAATGGAGTAGTACACAAAACCAAATCCAAGTCACAAAGTGGAAACACAGATCATCCAACAATAGCTACCAATAACAGCATCAAAACAAAAGCGAGAAAAGTGAAAAATATCACTAGGAAACAGAGCTTAGAAAAGCTGAGAGATCTCGCACAAACACTCCAGCAAAGGGCAATCTCAAAATAGTAGAAGCAGCCCACAAAGCCTTGGAGACACTGAAAAAGTTTTGATGTTGTTGTCTTGTATCTTGTGTGTATATTTGCTACCCAAGAATGGATGTATATATAGCCACCAAAGAGGCACCTTGAAGTCTCCATTCAACCACCATATTTAATAAGATGACAATTCCCATAAAGATGT
The DNA here is from genome assembly GCA_030737875.1 of Allium sativum. Lineage (NCBI taxonomy): Eukaryota > Viridiplantae > Streptophyta > Magnoliopsida > Asparagales > Amaryllidaceae > Allium > Allium sativum. The sequence goes on from CM060916.1 coordinate 590,397,193, forward strand.
GAATACCAAGGCACACCAAAAGGTCAAACAGTCACCTATTCAAATAAAGACGCAAAATACCAGAGCAACACTTATTGCTCCAATTAATTAAATATGAATTTTTCCACATAGGAAGGGACCCGTTCCCAACAAACCTCCCCCTCCCGACTACGTGGACGTGGTGAAACACCCCATGTCCATCAAGGTCACTCATCAAGGGAATGCCTTAACTTCGGTGGAGGTTTATAAGTAAAAGTCACAGATAAACACAAGACATATATATAAACACACATATATAAGCAGCGGAAAACAAACGGACTTTTATTTCATAAATATGTGTTCATACAAAACATTTCCATAATTGTCTCATAATAACTTCCAAAACATTGCATCATCATTTCTGCCTTGATTATTAAATAAAGAAGCATAAAACATAATAAAATATGCATAAATCCCCATAGAACGTGTCCAAAAGCGATATCCAAGGAAAGAGAGTCTAAACCATACATCTACTATCTTGAAGCTTGCAAAGAGTCTGACTAAACTGGGTTGTTTCCTCCCTGTGGACCTGGGGGGAAACGGAAGAAAAGAAGACGAAAGAAAAATAGAGTCAGACATAAAGCCTAGTAAGTCTAGTGACTCTTCGGTATGAGAATAAGAAAAAGGGCATGATAGGTATAAACTAGAAATAGGAAAGTATCATAACTAAGATAAAGCAGTTTGAACAGAATATACTATCGCACTCCACACTAAATCTCTGCACCTACCTGCATTGTTTCAACTTGCACCCCATGATCAGGGTGAAGTGATCCCCTTTCTAAATATCGGCTCCTACTCGCAAAATCATATGTGTCATATGACCCCCAATGATTGTAGATACCTATGCTGGTCCCACCATAGGGTGTATCAAGTCCTATGGTGGCGGCCCGACACAATTCTAGAATGCATAGTTATACTACTCGTGCCCCCAGTGCCATGTTTCTCTGCTCTGAAGTGTGTGCACGCCCGCACTCCGTTAGAACCCACACTGTTGCGCCCACCGCCATCGCTTTTGACCGCTTACAATCAGCCCAGTAATCGTGCCCCACCCTGCCTAGTTTCAGGGTACCATGATACCTAATTGGGTTACTGCTGAAATGGGTCCCCGTTACTAGGGTTTTCTAGTCAAACATGTTAAGTGGTTAAGTGTCTGTATTTACCTAACCCCATCCATCAGTTTAATTAACATGTTGAATTGGTTAAGTGTTTTAGTTAACTTAACCCTACCATCCTGACTTGTCTGTCCTTAACTTTAATTAGTTAAAGCACCGACCACTCACATTAGACAGATATAGCTACGGCTACTGGATGTGCCGGTCGGTTCTGGGCATATTTACACCGTAACTCAGTCTAACCTCGGGTCCTTATTGGGCTCAATGCTTAACCTCTATCATTGGATAGGTATTGTTGTGACTACTGGACAGCCGGGCGGGTCCGAGCAGGTTTACATCACAACTCAATCCATCCGCGGGTTAAGCATACTCATATTTTCTAAATTTACATATTTGTCTCTATTACTTGTTATATGTAAATTTGTTAACAATTAAATGTTATGGCCCACTTTCCATGTTCATCGTTTTTGGTATAAGGATTTATACCATTTAAATGCCACCAATTTATGTCAAGTTTCCTATAATTACCAATTTTTCCCAATGTTACCCCATCTAATTATTAGTCTAACAATCTTAGCCTAATTTTTCATCCGCATGATTTTTAACATATAATATTAGGCTAGAAACTTAGCCTAATTTAACGTACACAAAATTGGCATAAAGAAATTCATAAACATAAACATGACATAGGTGTAAACTTGGCATTTTCGGCATAGTCAATATGAACATCATAGGTGTGAACTTGCAAAGTAGTCAACATGAATATCATAGGTGTGAACTTCCAATGTAGGCTAAATCAACCTACATATATGTGAATTTGCAACATAGGCTAAATCAACTTACATATATGTGAACTTGTATTGAAATAGAGGTCTAATTAAATAGGTGTCACATGAATTAGCATATGGTTTTAGACAACATAAGCCTAAACATGTTTAGATCTAGGCATAACATCGAACATCACTAGCATATGACAAGAATGTGACATATCCATAAAGTATGTATAATTTTATCACATGTGTGGACTAGATCCAATCATGTTTATAACTATAACATGAAACTTGTATTAAAATGGATCTTGGCATGGATCCAATTATGAACTTTGCAACTTTTGTATAAACATATGAGCATGTATATGAACTTAATCATTTAGGCATAGAAATTCTATTGTACATCATATAATTTGTCATAATCACCTAAGCATATAGGTGTAGATATGAACCAAATGACTTGTATGTGAATTTGAATAGATCCAACATCAACTAGATTAATCCACAAACATTCTAATGGATCTAACATCAACTCAATTATACCACAAACATCCCAATACTATTCACAACACAATCATTGCAACACATAGATATGAATTAACATCGTCGTTATACAATAACACAATTCCATTTCCATTTTACATCGAATCAAAATTTAATTTTATTCCCATCGGAAAAATCACTATACTTACAACAAACGGCGAACTTGAATTCTGGATTCTGAGTTCTAAATTTGCAATGCTTTCCTTTGGGTAGACAAACGTTGTTTGATTTCTTGTTTTAACTTTAGTTTGGCTCGGCTCTAATCTTTCTTCAAGTGGAGGCTACTCTTGGCTTCCTTCCAGCAGCATGACGGCTCTATCTCTACTTTATTTGTGTGAATTTAGGTTGAGACTAAGGTTGTTTATATAGAATTTCAAATTAATTAGAGCCGTCGATGAAGTTAGAGTTAATCAAGGCGATCCGTCTCAAGAGAAGCCAATCAGAAAGTGACAAATCAGCACTAGTGACACACCAGAGCTTAGGAATTCGACCAAAACCCGACTAGGCTAGCCAGGACCTGACCAGGTTGACTCCCAGGTCGACCTGATTACCCAGGTCGACCCCCAGGTCGACCTGGGTCCTGGGCGGAAAAATTCCCGCCCAACCCAGTTTGGGTCTGTTTTCGAATTTCGAACTGCATTATGAACCGTTTTAATTTTAAATTGAATTCTGAAACTTTCGGAGGTCATAACACCTTCATACAGAGTCCAATTTACGCAAACTCGGACTCTATCTCAAGCAAAATTCCGAGACGAACGCAATGGCGTAACCCGTTTCCCTTAATTATTTCATTTAGAATTAATTATACTTTAATTTGTTAATTTACTGTTAACAGAAAATTCGGGGTGTTACAGGTGGTTTCCATTCCGGCCATCGAACGACAAGTCTCAAATTTATCTTTTGGCAAAGCTTTAGTCATCATGTCGGAACCATTATTATCGGTATGAATTTTCTCAAGCTCAATTAACTTCTCATCAAGAACATCATGTATCCAATGATATCTCACATCAATATGCTTCGACTTTGCATGAAAAGTGGAATTCTTAGCAAGATGGATTGCACATTGATTATCATAATACAACACATACCTCTTTTGTGTAAATCCAAGCTGATGAACAAACTGCTTCATCCACAATAACTCCATATATGCCTCTGTCGCAGTAATAAACTCTGACTCAGTAGTAGACAAAGCCACACATTTTTGTAGCCTAGATTGCCAAGACACTGCTCCCCCTGCAAAAGTGATCAAATAACCCCAAGTAGATTTTCTCGAGTCAATATCACCTGCCATATCAGAATCTGAATAACCAACAAGACAAAGCTTGTCACTCCCAAAACAAAGCTTCATATCAGCAGTACCCTGTAAGTATCTCATAATCCACTTCACAGCATTCCAATGCTCTTTTCCTGGATTAGAAAGAAATCTACTAACCAAGCCTACAGCATGAGTTATATCAGGTTGAGTGCAAACCATTGCATACATCAAACTACCCACGATGGAAGCATAAGGAACATGCGTCATCTTCTCCTTCTCTTCAGTTGTGGAAGGACACTGTTGAGAACTCAACTTAAAATGCATAGCAAGTGGAGTACTTACAGGCGTTGCTTTCTTCATATTGAACCTTTTAAGCACTCTCTGAATATATGCTTCCCGTGATAGCCATAACTTTCGAGCCTTGCGATCACGAATAATTCTCAGTCCTAAAATATTCTTCGCCGAACCAAGTTCCTTCATGGAGAATGTCTTGCTCAACTGTTGCTTCAAACAAGCAATCCGATCTACATTTTGCCTTACAATAAGCATGTCATCAACATAAAGTAGCAAAATGATAAAATCATCATTAGCAAATTTCTTCAAGAAAACACAATGATCATTATATGTCTTTTGGAGCCTTGCTCCCCCAATAAAGAGTCAAATTTGCGATACCATTGCCTTGGAGCTTGTTTTAGACCATACAAACTCTTCTTCAATTTGCATACGAATTCTTCCTTCCCTTTAACTTTAAAGCCCTCTGGTTGTTCCGTGTAAATGTCTTCTTCAAGGTCACCATGAAGAAATGCGGTCTTCACATCTAACTGCTCAACTTCTAAGTTCAAATTAGCAGCAAGACCCAAAACGACTCTGATGGAAGACATCTTGACAACCGGTGCAAATAACTCTTCAAAGTCAATTCCCTTTCTTTGGTTGCATCCTTTTACAACAAGCCTTGCTTTGTACTGAAGCGTATTTGAATTTTCATCTTGTTTCAGCTTGTAAACCCAACGATTCTTCAAAGCATTCTTTTCCTTCGGTAATTTCACTAGATCAAAAGTTTTGTTATCATGCAACGACTTCATCTCTTCTTTCACTGTATCCAATCAAAGTTGCTTATCATCACTATCTATAGATTCCTTAAAGGTCTCAAGTTCTCCTCCATCGGTTAAGAGAGCATACTCGGAAGAAGGATTCCTAGTGGAAGGACGTCGTTCCCTGGTAGATCGCCTTACAAAGGTTGTTTAAGTTTCAGGAGAAGCATGATGATCAATTTCAGCATCTTCATCATGTGTATCATCTTCCTCAGGCACACAACCTTCATTATCATTTTCTTGTACTTGTTCAGTTGGAGCTGGTGCAGGAGTTGTAGGAGTCAAAGGAGGAAGATCTAGATCAACCAGATCATAGCCACTATGTGATGCAGCTTCTTGAATGTCTTCAATTGTTTGGTCTTCAACAAAGTGTGCATCCTTGCTACGAATCAATTTCTTCTCTATAGGATCATAAAACCTATAGCCAAACTTGTCAAGACCATAGCCTACAAAGATGCAATGGCGAGTCTTGGAATCCAGCTTCGATCTTTCATCATTAGGCACACGTACAAACACCTTACACCCAAAGACACGTAAATGACTATAAGAAACCTCCTTGCCAAGCCAAACCTTATCTGGAACATCACCATTCAAAGAAAAACAAGGTGACAGATTAATCACATGTGTAGCTGTAAATAAAGCTTCACCCCAAAAGTGTTTTGGCAACTTAGCCTCTGAAAGCATGCACCTCATTCTCTCTAACAAAGTCCTATTCATTCTCTCTGCTACACCATTCAGTTGTGGAGTCTTCTTTGGTGTAAACTGATGTCGAATACCTTGAGCCTTACAATATTCATCAAGTGGACCGATGTACTCACCACCATTGTCAAAACGTAAACACTTTAGCTTTTTACCAGATTGCCTTTCAACCAAGGCTTGAAACTGCTTAAAAACATCAAGTACCTGATCTTTTGTTTTTAAAGCATATGTCCACAATTTCTTTGAACAATCGTCAATAAAAGTAACAAATTAAAGTGCACCACTAAAGGTCTTAACTTTTAATGGACTACAAACATCAGAATGAACAAGATTAAGCAAACCTGATTTTCTTGAAGGAGGATGTCTCTTAAAGGAGACCCGATTCTGCTTTCCTGCAAAACAATGAGAACATTTGTCCAATTTTACACACTTCAAATCAGGTAGTGCATTTTTCTTCATCAAACAACTTAGCCCCTTTTCACCTATATAACCAAGTCTTCTATGCCACAATTTTCCAAGATCGTCATTTGCCATATTTACAGAATCAGTCGGAATTGAGGCTTGCAGCAAGTACAGGCTTGTGTGCTTCTTCCCACGAGCTACCAACATGTTTCCTTTAGTAAGATTCCATTGACCACCATGAAAAGTGTTGCAGTAGCCATCATTATCGAGTTTTCCAGTAGAGATCAAGTTTAATCGAATTCCTGGAACATGTTTGACATTTTTAAGCATTAACTTTGCTCCAATGTTGGTCACCAAACATACATCTCCAATGCCCACAACCTGAGACACACCATCATTACCCATCTTCAACACCCCAAAGTCACCAGGTGTATAAGATGTGAAGAATTCCTTCCGCGATGTCACATGTAGTGATGCTCCATTGTCAATGACCCAACTCGACTCATATTTAGCAAGGTTCACATAGCTCTCATCATGTACAATGATAAGATCACTACCAGTTGCAGTAGCAGCTCTATCATCATTACTACAACCTTTTTGATCTTGCTTCTTATCTTCCAGGCCTTTACCACCCTTGTCTCTTTTCCACTTGTAGCAATATTTCTTTATGTGACCGGATTTATCACAATAATGGCACTTCATATTTGCGTATCTTCCACGAGATTTGCTTCTGCTTTTGTCTCTGGAAACTGGACCTTTACTCTTGCTTCTTCCTTTGTTTTCAACAACATATGCTTCCACGGATGAAGAAGACACACCATGAGATTTCTTCCTCATCTCCTCGTTCAAAATACCAACTTTGGAAATATCCAGTGTAACTTTGCCATGTGGTGCTGAGTTGCAAAGTGTCATTCTAAAAGTGTCCCATAAATCAGGAAGAGTGCCAAGTAACAAAAGCCCTTGAATTTCATCATCAAAATTTATATCCATAGCTGATAATTACTGAATAATTCCATGAAAATCATTCAGGTGATCAGAAAGTAACTTGATTGAATTGTACTTCAAGCCCATCAATTGCTTAATAAGGTACAATTTTTTATTTCCAGACTTATTAGCATAAAGGGATTCAAGTTTTTACCATAGTGATCAAGCATGAACATCATCACTTATATGATTCGAAACATTATCATCCACCCACTGGCGAATAAATCCACACCCCTGTTCATGTTCAAATTGCCACTGTTCATTAGTTTTACTTTCTGGTTTTTCATCACTAAACACAGGTAAATGCCAACTTTTGACATACAACAAGTCTCTCATTTTTCTCTTCCAAATATAATAGTTAGCTCCATTCAAACTAATCATTCTACTAGTGTTGATTACTAGATACCATCAGGGGATATTACAAATTAACCAACCTTGCTCTGATACCAGTTTGTTATGAATGACACAGACAAACTCAGCCAAATGCACCACAATCACCAATGATTAATGCAAATAACCAACAGAACAGGAGATAATAATAAAGTAAGAACACATGAATTTTTAACATGGAAAACCACTTTGATGTGAAGAGTAAAAACCATGAGACCAATGACGGGGGTCCTCTCAAACTTCTCTTACTATGAAAATGGAGTAGTCCACAAAACCAAATCCAAGTCACAAAGTGGATACACAGATCATCCAACAATAGACAACAATAGCAGCATCAAAACAAAAGCGAGAAAAGTGAAAAATATCACCGGGAAATAGAGCTTAGAAAAGCTGAGAGATCTCACACAAACACTCCAGCAAAGGGCAATCTTAAAATAGTAGAAGCATCCCACAAAGTCTTGGAGAAACTGACAAAGTTTTGATGTTATTGTCTTGTATCTTTTGTGTATATTTGCTACCCAAGAATGGATGTATATATAGCCACCAAAGAGGAACCTTAAAGTCTCCATTCAACCACCGTATTTAATGAGATGACAATTCCCATAAAGATGCAAATACCAAGCCACACCAAAAGGTCAAATAGTCACCTATTCAAATTAAGGCGCAAAATACCGTAGCAACACTTATTGCTTCAATTAATTAAATATGTGTTTTTCCACATAGGAAGGGACCCATTCCCAACAAAAATTCATCATGTGCTATATATAGAACATTCAGAGATTTTTGTTATGTATCATTCGATTTGGCACTCCATAGTTACAACACAATGTTAATGCATTCTTCGGCTAATGAATTTCTACCAAGTGAACCAACTCAAGTAGTCTTCGATTAGCATGCAGTTGCTTGAGATGCATAAATGATTATTCTTGCACCGAAGATAACCTTGTAGCCTGCAGACTTCAAAATAGATTTAATGCATGTTCTTTACAAGAAGTGATCCTACCATTTCAGCCCATCGAAATACAACAATAACTAGATGGTTGATTTCATTCACAAGTACTGAACTCTCTTACCTATGTCTACAACCATGTACAATCCAAATTCTTCATCTACAATCTATGATTAATTGTTGGAATCATGACCAGGGCCAATCAGGATGCACTGCTTTAAGTGGGTAAGCTTCCATGTGTAGACGAAGCATAGTTTCTTTGAAAGAAACTACATGATTAAAAACCATGATGTCTGCACCACCAATGATATCATCTTGGAGATTATCCTCGAGATATATTTTCAGAAGCAGCCCTGTTACTCCTACAATGGTGTACCTACATTCTTATCAATTGAGCATATATAGGACCATATGATCTAATTTAGCAAGGTACACTAGTCCTTCAACAAAATTGGGATGGTCAGAAAAAACATTGGGTTGTACAACATCATGGAGCACTAAAGAGACAAAAATTTATTTGTACAAATCTTCATGAAGTAACATCGATCAATAGCATCAGAGTAAGTCAATCAAAATATCATCTTGACCTCTGCATGAATATATATGTATATAATAATATTCCCCTTCTTATACGATTCTGTTACCGTACAATCCTGTGATGACGAGCACGAAAGACTGGTTCTTTTTCACTAGTAATACACATATCGCTACTAATACACTGACGCTAGAATTGGAAGAAAACTAGGATAAGATTGTAGATTATTATTTTTCTATCTATCCATGCACATTAGAATGATTAGTAATTCATAATTTGCCTATTGTTGAATGAATTAAGTTAATACTATGGATTTTGACTGCATAGAACTGTATTGAGACCAAAGTTTCAATTTTTTTTGGAAGATAAACCACATGCAAATTAACTATGTGTAGCTAAAGATAGATTGAAATAAAGGAAGTACTAAATGAAGGGGTAGTCTCTTGAATTTTTATAAAATATGAATTGGCCTACGGTGATTCCTCCATAAATTATAGAATATATTCATTTACAAGCAAACAAACAGGATGTGTAGGAAAGAGCTGAGCGAAACTTGGCAATGGTAAGAAAAATAAATTAGTGATATGGCTTTGCCAACACAGGCATTGCGCACTCCCTCTGTAATATCCAGTAAGTGGTCTGTGCTTTGCACATGGTACGATGACATCAGTTTTGTTTAGCTGCTCAATTAATCATATGGAGATTATAGATAATTTGTAGATTGAGTTAGTGTAGTGTTATAAGATTGTGGACTTGTTAGGCATAGCAGAGTAATATGTGGAGAGATAGATTAAAGATTGAATTTTTCTTTGATACTTTATTTCATTTCATCAGTAAATGAGATACAACTGTCTTATATAATGAAATACATTCTCTGGAATATTCCTAAAAATGCCTTATCTAGAATTCTCTAATATGGCATATATAGGAATTCTTTATTCTTAAATTATTCCTTACATTAAAACAAGGCAAATTTGTAAATGCAATTAACTTTTGCCTAATAACAAGATTATTTCCAACAGATTAATCTTGAAAATTACAAATTAACTTTTAACACTCCTCCTTAATTTGTAATTTTTAATTGCTGCTTGAACTTCTCAACCTTCTAGTCACTTCCGGGCTGTTGCGAATATCCCTTTGCAACCGGTCGTGCTTTGTGTCTTATTATAGATCCATCTTTGCCACATTTTGTCTTGTAAACCCATTTCTGGCCAATGACTTCTTTATCTTTTGGCAAGTCAACTAACTGTCATGTTTTATTTTTCTCAATGGCTGTTATTTCTTCTTTCATTGCTTCAATCCACACATCTTCTTTGCTTGCCCCTTCAAACAACAGCGGTTCACAAGAAAAAGAACAACATTGCATGAGTCATAAACGTCTTGTAAAGAGCGTACCTTTCAAATAGGAGAGTCCAAGTCTTCATATTCATTTTCATCATTTGAACCGTAACTAGGAGCAGTATCTACATGGATACTTTGCTGAGAACCATCAGGTTGTGAGCTATTATTTTGAGATCTTTTAGGCTCCATAGAATTTGATTTTTGGTGGCCATCATGATTCCCACTGCCATGCTATCATTTCATCAAAGACAACATCTCTTGAGATAATGAGTTGATCATTTTTGGGATTTAATAATCGATATTCCTTCGACTCTTCGCTGTAACCAACAAAGACACATTTCTCTCCTTTCTTCTCAAATTTATCTTTGTTTAGACTCTGGTTCAATGCATACGCTACACTTTCAAATACTTTCATGTGGTTTACTTGGGGCTTTCTTTTATGCCAGGCTTCAAATGGTGTCATATTTCTAACAGCTTTAGTTGGCGAACGATTCAATACATAGACAGCCGTGTTGGCAGCTTCAGCCCATAACTTCTTTGGCATGGATTTTCCTTCCAGCATACTTCGAGCCATTTCAACAATTGTTCAATTGTTCCTTTCTACGACACCACGGTGTATATCGCACAGTAAGCTGCCTTGCAATCCCTTCTTTCTTGCAATGATTCATGAACTCGCTGTAAATAAACTTTCCTCCATGATCAGTTCAAAGAGTTTTTATTAAGTTTCTTCTTTGGCATTCTACAAGAGCTTTAAACCGTAGGAAACTTGAGAAAGCTTCTGATTTTTCACTTAAAAAATAAATCTACATCATACGAGTGTAATCATCAACAAAAAGAATGAAATATCTCTCGTTATTTAGTGAAAGAGTCCTTATAGGACCAAAAATATCAGCATGTATCAACTCCAAAGGAGCTTTTGCTCGCCATGAAGTTTTCGGACAAGGAAATCTATGCACCTTGCCAAAGATACAACCTTCTCACACCTTATTTTCCTGCATGAAGATAGGAAGACCAATGGCCATATTCTTTGATTTCAGCAAACGCAACCCCTTGTTGCTTAAGTGGCCATATCTCAAATGCCATAAATGAGACACATTAGAATTTTCAGATTTGAATGCACAATTCTCATTTAGAGACATAAGTAGACAGAAAATTTTATTTGGAGCCATGTCAATATTTTCCACTGTTAAATTACTTTTCTTATCAATGATCTTGCAAGAATTATAATCAAAATTCACCGCATAACCTTTTTGAACAAGTTGTCCCACACTTAAGAGATTTTGAGATAAATTTGGTATGCAAAGCACATCATGAATAAGTTTCTTACATTTTTTTAGTGTGGACTGCAATGGTTCCCTTTCCTTCAACTCTTTATGCCTTACCATCTCCAAGCTTTATCTCTGATGAAAATTTGCATCAAGTTCTAAAAAAAAGTCTTTATTGTCGGTCATCTGGTTGCTACAACCACTATCAATATACCAAGTATCTTGTGATTCATATTCAGTAGATAAGCAAGAGTAGAAAACCTGCTCTTCATTTTCTTCACTTGTAAAATTTACTTTGTCCTTCTCTTTTTTATTTTTATACCAACAATCACTTTGGGAATGATTAGGAATTCGACATCTCATGCGTTTGAAGTGACAATTTTCAGAATTATGATTTGATTTATTGCAAATAATGCAATAAGTGGCAGAATTGCCTTGCATTTTCTGCTGTTCTCGTCTTTGTTCTCCTTTTCCTTGATAATTTCTTTCATTGCCCTTTCTTTTATTTTGCTTTTGCTTCTGAAATAAGCCCTTCTTTGAGTTGTAATAACTTCGTTTCTTTTCTGAAAAACTGAGATTGGATTGGAATGCTTTCTCCAATGAATTGCTGATGTTATATTAATTCTTTGTTCATGAGCTTGAAGTGAACTCATTAGCTCATGTGTGGACATCTTGCCAAGGTCCTTTGATTCCTCTATTGCAGCGACACAATGATCGAACTTTGGAGGAAGACATCTCAATATCTTCTCTGCCACCTTATTTTCTTGAATGTTATCTCCAAGGCATTGAATTTGATTTACAGTTTCAGAGACTCTGGAGAAGAAATCTCTGATATTTTCAGATTCCTTCATTTGCAGGTTGTCAAAATCTCTGCATAAAGATTGAAGTTTAATGGAGATAACTTTGTCATTGCCTCGAAATTCTTTTTGCAAAACTTCCCATGCATCCTTTGCTTTTCTTTTATTGAAAATTCTTGGATAGATAGATTTACTCACTCCTTGTTTGACATACCGAAGTGTAGTGGCATCTTTCTTTTGATTTTCTTTGTACAACTTCTCTTGTGCAGCCGTCCGTCTTGTAGAATTTCCATCTGTAGGTGGCTCCGGATAATCTTTTTCGATGACATCCCGTAAATCATGAGAGATGAAGAAGTCCATCATCTCACTGCTCCAATAGTCATGATGCTCGCCTTCGAATATTGGCACTTCACTTGGAGAGTACTCGAATATTGGCAAAGAAGATGTGTGGATTGAAGCAATGAAAGAAGAAATAACAGCCACTGAGAAAAATAAAACATGGCAGTTAGTTGACTTGCCGAAAGATAAAGAAGTCATTTTCCTGAAATGGGTTTACAAGACAAAATATGGCGAAGATGGATCTATAACAAGACACAAAGCACGGCTGGTTGCAAAGGGATATTCGCAGCAGTCCGTAATTGACTTTAATGAGACATTTGCTCCCGTAGTACGGATGGAAACCATTAGAACAGCTCTTGCAGTTGCCGCGCAATTAGAACTTAATGTTTTCCAACTCGATGTGAAGTCTGCTTTTCTTAATGGCGAGCTTAAGGAAGAGGTATATGTTGAGCAGCCAGAAGGTTTTGTGATAAGAGGAAAAGAAAATAAAGTCTATAAGCTTCAAAAGGCGCTGTATGGACTAAAACAGGCACCCCGAGCATGGAATTGCAAAATTGATAACTACTTCATTCAAAATGGTTTTCAAAGAAGCAAGAATGAACCTGCCCTTTATGTGAAAAATCAAGGAGTAGAATTTCTAGTTGTATGTCTATATGTTGACGATCTAATCTATTTCAGTACCAGCAACAATCTTGTTAAGGAATTTAAGGAAAGAGTGATGATGGACTTTAAGATGACGGACCTCGGTCTGATGAAGTATTTTCTAGGCATGCAAGTCAAACAAACAAGGGGCAAAATCTTCATTTCACAAGAAAAATACATTGAAGACGTTCTCAAAAAAATTCACATGGCATATTGCAAACCAGTTAACACACTAATGATGCTAAATGAAAAATTAAAGCAAGAAGATGGCACAAAGAAGGCGGATGGAAATATATTTAGGAGCTTAGTTGGTTCGCTAATTTTTCTCACTCATACAAGGCCTGATATTTGTCATGCAGTAAGTATACTTTCAAGATTCATGCAAAATCCAAGTAACAATCACTTGATTGCAGCAAAAGAATTTTTCAATATCTGAAAGGGACAAAAGAAAGGGCAAAGACGAGAACAGCAGAAAACGCAAGGTAATTCTGCCACTTATTGCATTATTTTCATTAAATCAAATCATAATTCTGAAAATTGTCGCTTCAAATGCATGGGATGTCTAATTCCTAATCATTCCCAAAGAGATTATTGGTATCAAAATAAAAAAGAGGACAAAGCAAATTTTACAAGTGAAGAAAATTAAGAGCAGGTTTTCTACTCTTGTTTATCTGCTGAAAATGAATCACAAGATGCTTGGTATATTGACAGTTGTTGTAGCAACCACATGACCGACAACAAAGACTTTTTTGTAGAACTTGATGCAAAATTTTCATCAGAGAGAAAGCTTGGAGATGGTAAGGCGCAAAGAGTTGAAGGAAAGGGAACCATTGCAGTCCACACTAAAAAAGGTAAGAAACTTATTCATGATGTTCTTTACATGCCAAATATAGCTCAAAATCTCTTAAGTGTGGGACAACTTGTTCAAAAAGGTTATGCTGTGAATTTTGATGATAATTCTTCCAAGATCATTGATAAGAAAAGTAATATAACAGTGGCAATTATTGACATGGCTCCAAATAAAATTTTCCGCCTACTTATGTCTCTAAATGAGAATTGTGCATTCAAATCTGAAAATTCTAATGTGTCTCATTTATGGCATTTGAGATATGGCCACTTAAGCAACAAGGGGTTGCATTTGCTGAAATCAAAGAATATGGTCATCGGTCTTCCTATCATCATGAAGGAAAATAAGGTGTGTGAAGGTTGTATCTTTGGCAAGATACATAGATTTCCTTTTCTAGAAACTTAATGGCGAGCAAAAGCTCCTTTGGAGTTGATACATGCTGATATTTTTGGTCCTACAAGGACTCTTTCACTAAATAACAAAAGATATTTCATTCTTTCTGTTGCTGATTACACTCGTATTATGTGGATGTATTTTTTAAGTGAAAAATCAGAAGCTTTCTCAAGTTTCCTACAGTTTAAAGCTCTTGTAGAACGCCAATGTGGACACTTAATAAAAAACTCTTCGAAGTGATTGCGGAGGAGAGTTTATTTACAGCGAGTTCATGAATCATTGCAAGAAAGAAGGTGTAACACCTCGTAGTTCTGTAACATTAAGTTTCACAAATTAAAGTATAATTAAATTTTAGAAGAAGAATAAAGGGAAACGGGTTACGCCATTGCGTTCGTCTCGAAATTGTACTTAAGATAGAGTCCGAGTTTGCATAAATCGGACTCCGTACGAAGGAGATATGACCTCCGGAAGTTTAAGAATTTATTTAAAATTCAAACAGCTCGAAAAACGGATTCAAAATTCAAAAATAGGACCAGACCCGGGCTGGGCAGGAAAATTCCTGCCCAGGGCCCAGGTCGACCCTAGGGTCGACCATAGTGTCGACCTGGGTGACCCAGGTCGACCATAGGGTCGACCTCCCCTGTCGACCTGGTCAGGTCTGGCTGGCCTGGTCTGTGTTCTGGTCGAATTTCTGGGCCTGGTCTTGTCACTAGGGCTGAGTTGTCTTCTTTTGATTGGCTTCTCTTTAGAACGGATGGCTTTGATTAAACCTGGCTTCATCGACGGCTCTAATTAACTTGCAACTCTATAAAAACACCCTAGGTCTCCAACTAAAATTTCACACAAAAATAAGAACTTGAGCCGCCATGATGTCAGAAGAAAACTAAGGAGAGCCTCCTCTTGAAAAGAGACGAACAACGATTCAAGAAACATAAGTCTAACCTAATTTCTACGCAACGTTTTCTACTCCAAGGGAAAGCTTTGCAAATTCAGAATAACAGAAACAAGAAAACAAGTTTCAGCGCCCGTTGTAAGTATAGTGGTTTTCTGAATATGAATAGAAATTGCGATGTGATTCGATGTAAATGAAATTGGGGTTTTACTATTGTAAAATATTGATGTAAATTTTGTGTATTGCGTTGATTATGTCATATTTTGTATTGAGTGTTTGTGGCATAAATTGGTTGATACGAGCCTATTGACATTTATATATGAAAATAAATATCACTTGCAAGTTTGTAGTAAAAAAAACTAGAATTGACATCTTTATGTTATGTCGTTAACATGGTTAGCATATATTCTTTTTAGGCCTAAGTTGAGACTCATGTAAACATGTTCCAAGTTGAAACCTTTTATGCCTACACGGCTCAAAACCTTTGTATACATTATTATGTTTATTTGCAAGTGATAATTGGGTTTATGCAAGTACCTTTTGGTTACACAAATTATACTAGTTTCATGTTGAAATAGGCTACTTGATGTAAAGTTAGTTTACACCTTTGGGTTACGTCAAAAAGTGGATATTTTTGTGCTAGTTTGGTGTTTGACATTATGCCTAATTATATGTGTATAAAACCATGTTTAAACAAGTCTAAAAGTACGCCATTTCATGTGACACCTATTATGCTATACCATGTTTATGATTTATGTGACACCTATCTAACTAGATCCAATATTCATGTGCAAGCTTGTGACATGTTATGCAATGTTATGATTCATGTTATGTGAGATCACCTTACTTATCTAGTTACACCTTTATGTCACACGCTAATCGATAACTATGTTTAGGCCAAATTTCATAGCATAGGTTCATTGAACCTATGCTCCCTTCTTTACTTTGTTTATGGGTTGGGCCTATTAGTGGGCCCAATATCTTCATATGATTAATATGAACAATCGAGCGAGGGTAACGTTGGGATTAACCATTAAATTGAAGTATGTTAATATGTCGGCAGGCCTAAAAACCATGAAATAGGTTAAGGCCATAAATGATATAAATTATGTACCATTAGTTTGGAATAAAACTTGTGAAGTGAAATATTTACATAAGTAAAAGTGTAAATTTAGACAATACAAATATGCTTAACCCGAGGTTGGATTGAGTTGTGATGTAAACCTGCCTGGACCCGCCCGGCTGTCCAGTAATCACAACAATACCTATCCAATGTGAGAGGTTAAGGCATTGAGCCTAATAAAGACCCGAGGTTAGATTGAGTTGTGGCGTAAGACTGCCCGGAACCGACCGGCATACAGGCAGCCACAACAATACCTGTCTAATGTGAGTGGTTGGTGCTTTAATAAGACAATTACAGCTAAGTTAGGATTGGTAGGGTTAAGTTAACTAAAACAATTAACCAACTTAACATGTTAACAAGTCAAGACTTTTAGGGGTTAAGTAACTAAGAAAACACTTAGCCAATTTAACATGTTAACTAGACTAGAAGGTAAGGTTAAGTAAAGTTAATACACTTGACCAAATTAACATATTAACTAGACTAATGGGTGAGGTTAAGTAAATTTAGAATACTTAACCATTATAACACGTTAGCTAGATAAGTGGGTAAAGTTAAGTAAATACACTTAGCCAATTTAATATGTTAGTTGGACTAGAGGGTAGGGTTAAGTAAACTTAGAACACTTAACCATCATAGTGTGATAAATTGAACATGGTTTAGTTGAAACATGAAGGGACAATACCTAACCATTAGAACATGTTAATTAAACAGATGTTAGGGTTGAGTTAACTAAGGGAACACTTAACAGTTATAACATGTTAGTTAAAACAGATGGGCAAGGTTAGGTTAAAAGAAACACTTAACCAATACAAGATGAATGGGTACGGTTAAGTAATAAGAAATACTTAACCAATATAACTTGGTTTGTGATAGGGTTAAGTCAACATGAACTACTGATAACACTTAGCCAGTTTAATAAGACAAAGGAATGGGTTAAGCTAACCTGAATTGACTAATGACGCTTAACCAATTCAACTTGACGAGAAAGAGGGCTAAGTAGTAAACCCTAGTTAAGGAACAATCGAGAATGGGAGCTAAGTTGAAATCCCCAGTAAAAAAAACTAAGTGATAAACCTTAGTTAACAAGATTTATGGGAAAAGAAACTAAGTGGTAAACCTTAGTTGAGAAAACTAAGTAATAATTCTTAGTCAAGAAAACTGAGATGGTCCATAATAGATGAATAACCCGTTATGGTAGATCATCGCTTAACAAGTGCATGAGAAGGAGCAAGCGTTTATCCGATTTCGAAAAAGGCTCCAGCAGACTGGGTTTAGAAGCACGTAGCTTCGGGAGACGTGAGGGTACTCTTGGTATCCCTCTGTGAGGTTGCAGATGATCCGCTTCGGCTCACAGAGGTTAAGGTCTGCGTCAGAAGAACAAAGGGTATGCCTTGGTTGCAATTTAAGGCAACCAAAAGACTGGGATGGACCAGCGTGATTCGACGAGACCAGTAGCCCTGTGATAGCGACTCGTCGTCTACTTACCATCTTGAGTCAATCGTAGTACGCATGCGGAAAGGTTGAGAACTCCCAACAGACCATATACTTGCTATCTAGTTGTGGGTGAGGCTGGCCAATAGGAAAGTGGGGCATAGGTGGCAAGAGTATAGTTCTCGTGCTTGATTTTCTTGGATTTCCTTTCATTAGTTGAGGGAGGGGTCACGTGGGACCATAACCACTGGTAGAAAAACAGTCCTTAGCATCTGCATCAGTAGATATCTGAAAGCTCCTGACCGAGTTCCGTGTTTCTAGAATCGCCCTGCCATGAGACTCGGGTCGCACATTTCAAGACATGTGCATCTAGACAGCGATAAACGATTCGCGACACTTACGTGGGGAAAGTCTAGGAACATATACCACTCTAGGTAGTGTGTCCTAGACTAGGGGCATCGTTCGACAGGTAGCATAATCCCTAGTGGACCTAGGTGGCATAAATCCTGAATCCGAGAAGTAGTAGATAAGTCGCATAAACCCTAGTTGAATCTAGGAACCGCTCGATAGAAAACCCTTGATTAAATCTGGGCAATAAATAATGGATGTGCGCCTGATGGCAATCACAGTTACAGGGACTGGGATCACGTTATCATCTTTATACAGATTACTAGTTGGGATACTAGTTAGGTGGTGTAGAGATTAGTATGGGGTGCGATCGTAATTTCGATTCTAAACCGCTTTGCCTTAGTTTATGGTATTTTCCCATTTTCAGTTTATGCCTGTCATGTCCTTTTCCTTATTCATATACCGAAACACCACTAGACTTCCCAGGCTTTATGTCTTACTCTATGTTTTCTTTCGTCTTCTTTTCTTCCGCCCCCCCCCCCCCCCCCCAAGGTAGTCACGGAGGGAATAGCTTAGATTTGTATGGACCTGTTACTCTTTCCAAGCATGAAGACTCTTTGATGTGCTGTTTTGGACTCTCTTTTCCACCGCCATGGCTGGCTAATGTTTTATTAGGGAATATCATTGTATATTTATACTTCTTTATTTTGTTAAACTAGATAGGTACTTTGTTGTTGGAAAACAATCTTTGTACAAGCTGTTATAAATGAAATAAAGTTTTATCCACTTTTCCGCTGCTTTATTTATTTGTCTTGTAATTTATCTGCATCTTTTACCTATAATACTTCACAGAACTTAGTGCATTCCCTTTGTGAGTGACACTAAAGGATGTGGAGTGTTACATGTGGTATCAGAGCTGAAGGTTACCGGATCAGATAAAAGATTTGAAAAATTATTTTCAAAACGGGTTTAAAGGAAGCATTTTCAAAAAAAAGTTTTGTTTTAAAGGCATATTCCCTAAAGCCATATGCACTATCTTTTGATTCTATGTTTGAGTCCTTGTTTCCTTCTTTCTTGAGTCTCTGGGGCTCCTGGATTTCTGGGAGGTAACCTTATCAAAGGACGAAGTAGTGCCCAACTTCCATTTATAACCATAATAGTTTCACCTGCGGCTAGTTTTCTTTCAAGCTTTGTAGGGTTTTCTGTACGATGGAGGTAGCTTTCAAGAGAGATTTATCAACATGGTTACACAAGGAAGAGGATGAGGAGTTTGGCTAAGGGGCACAACCCAAGGATGAGGAATTCATGGATATGGACTTGGCTCACGAAGGAGGAAGGAATTATAAAACCTAAGACAAAAGGAAGTAGCTTTTCTATGGTAGAATAGGGCATATAATAAAGGACAAGGGCAAGGACGAGGGAAAGGATTTTCAGGAGGACGAGTGTTTGCTTTCACCACCAGAATACCTAGGAGAGAGATAGTAAAAGTCTCCGTTGGAAAAGTTTAGCTTTTCATTTGATCAACCTGTTAGTACTCTTTTGATCTTAGCGCTTCGCATTCGTTTATACCTGCTCCCATAGTTGGGTCTCTGCACCTGGGTACTTGCATAGTAGAAGATCCCAATTAGTCTCAAATCCAAATTGGTGGTGCGGCCCGTTTACCTTTGGTTTGTAGGGATTTGAGAACGACCACGTTAAATGTTGAGTTTAAGCGTAACGTTTTGGTTCCATGGGCTATGAGTTGATCCTAGGCATGGGTTGGTTGGCTAGTATATGAAAAGTTAGACTTTTTGACTTTCCTTGGAAATACCCTCGAGATTATGAGGATCGTTTAGGCTTAGCTATCTAGAATCGCTTAACACATTTATTGACGATTTGCAATCCGTTAGAATAGTTCATGAGTACGCAGATGTTTTGATTAGGTTAGGGGTTTACCCCAAAAACGCGGGATAGACTTCCGCATATATCTAGTTGACAATGCAAAGCCAGCTATCCGATCAACGACAGTTTTGGAAATGGAGGTCAAGAAACTTCGCAATTGTGAAGATTAATTAGATAAGGTACAGAATAGTGAAGCCCAAGAAGATGCGACTTAGGAGACTGAAGACTAGATACATGCATCATACCCTTTTTCCTAAGGGTACATCCTTGATCTCTTTTAAGAATTTTATGCATACTTTCTAGCCTTTAAGGTATATCCTCTAGGACGTATCATCGATCCTTAGATAGAAGCCAATGGATGTAAACATGTATTTGAAACATGTTATGATTGATGGTTGCAAGTGGTTGCTCGTGGATGCATATACACACCGTGTGCGCTAGAACGACTTAGTCACTTTCATATTGCATTCGTATATATGTATTTGCTTAACGGATTTAACTTGATATGTTATCATATGGATGTTGCACATGGATGAATGGCTATGCACACATGTAATATTTACATTACTAGGGATGCTTGCATACATGATTGGACGCATGGCACTGACATAATTCGCATTAAGGAGGTCAACTGAATCAGTAGACCGCCTGTAGATAAAGACATATACACTCACTATGCATATGAACATGAAAAGCATTAGAAATATTTTTAAGGACAATGAATGCCTGTGATTGAATGGTTGAGTAGATGGGTGATTGGATAGTAGGACACATTCTTCCTAACTTGAAGATTTTGGGGACTAAATCCTTTTAAGAGGGGGAGAATGTAACACCCTGTAGTTCTGTAACATTAAGTTTCACAAATTAAAGTATAATCAAATTTTAGAAGAAGAATTAAGGGAAACATGTTACGCCATTGCGTTCATCTCGAAATTCTACTTGAGATAGAGTTCGAGTTTGCGTAAATCGGACTCCGTACGAAGGAGAAATGACCTCCGGAAGTTTAAGAATTTATTTAAAATTCAAACAGCTCGAAAAACGGATTCAAAATTCAAAAATAGGACCAGACCCGGGCTGGGCAGGAAAATTCCTGCCCAGGGCCCAGGTCGACCCTAGGGTCGACCATAGTGTCGACCTGGGTGACCCAGGTCGACCATAGTGTCGACCTGGTTGACCCAGGTCGACCATAGGGTCGACCTCCTCTGTCGACCTGGTCTGGCTGGCCTGGTCTATGTTCTGGTCGAATTTCTGGGCCTGGTCTCGTCACTAGGGCTGAGTTTTCTTCTTTTGATTGGCTTCTCTTTAGAACGGTTGGCTTTGATTAAACTTGGCTTCATCGACGGCTCTAATTAACTTGCAACTCTATAAAAACACCCTAGGTCTCCAACTAAAATTTCACACAAAAATAAGAACTTGAGCCGCCATGATGTCAGAAGAAAACTAAGGAGAGCCTCCGCTTGAAAAGAGACGAACAACGATTCAAGGAACAAAAGTCTAACCTAATTTCTACGCAACGTTTTCTACTCCAAGGGAAAGCTTTGCAAATTCAGAATAACAAAAACCAGAAAACAAGTTTCAGCGCCCGTTGTAAGTATAGTGGTTTTCTGAATATGAATAGAAATTGCGATGTGATTCGATGTAAATGAAATTGGGGTTTTACTATTGTAAAATATTGATGTAAATTCTGTGTATTGCGTTGATTATGTCATATTTTGTATTGAGTGCTTGTGGCATAAATTGGTTGATGCGAGCCTATTGACATTTGTATATGATAATAAATATCACTTGCAAGTTTGTAGTAAAAAACTCTAGAATTGACATCTTTATGTTATGTCGTTAACATGGTTAGCATATATTCTTTATAGGCCTAATTTGAGACTCATGTAAACATGTTCCAAGTTGAAACCTTTTATGCCTACACGGCTCAAAACCTTTGTATACATTATTATGTTTATTTGCAAGTGATAATTGGGTTTATGCAAGTACCTTTTGGTTACACAAATTATACTAGTTTCATGTTGAAATAGGCTACTTGATGTAAAGTTAGTTTACACCTTTGGGTTATGTCAAAAAGTGGACATTTTTGTGCTAGTTTAGTGTTTGACATTATGCCTAGTTATATGTGTATAAAATCATGTTTAACAAGTCTAAAAGTACGCCATTTCATGTGACACCTACTATGCTATACCATATTATACCATGTTTATGATTTATGTGACACCTATCTAACTAGATCCAATATTCATGTTCAAGCTTGTGACATGTTATGCAATGTTATGATTCATGTTATGCGAGACCACCTTACTTATCTAGTTACACCTTTATGTCACATGCCAATCGATAACTATGTTCAGGCCAAATTTCATAGTATAGGTTCATTAAACCTATGCTCCCTTCTTTACTTTGTTTATGGGTTGGGCCTATTAGCGGGCCCAATATCTTCATACGATTAATATGAATAATCGAGCGAGGGTAACGTTGGGATTAACCATTAAATTGAAGTATGTTAATATGTCGGCAGGCCTAAAAACCATGAAATGGGTTAAGGCCATAAATGATATAAATTATGTGCCATTAGTTTGGAATAAAACATGTGACGTGAAATATTTATATAAGTAAAAGTGTAAATTTAGACAATAAAAATATGCTTAACCCGAGGTTGGATTGAGTTGTGATGTAAACCTGCCCGGACCCGCCCGGCTGTCCAGTAATCACAACAATACCTATCCAATGTGAGATGTTAAGGCATTGAGCCCAATAAAGACCCGAGGTTAGACTGAGTTGTGGCGTAAGACTGCCCGGAACCGACCAACATACAGGCAGCCACAACAATACCTGTCTAATGTGAGTGGTTAGTGCTTTAATAAGACAATTAAAGCTAAGTTAGGATTGATAGGGTTAAGTTAACTAAAACACTTAACCAACTTAACATGTTAACAAGACAAGACTTGTAGGGGTTAAGTAACTAAGAAAACACTTAGCCAATTTAACATGTTAACTAGACTAGAAGGTAATGTTAAGTAAAGTTAATACACTTAACCAAATTAATATATTAACTAGACTAGTGGGTGAGGTTAAGTAAATTTAGAATACTTAACCATTATAACACGTTAGCTAGATAAGTGGGTAAGGTTAAGTAAATACACTTAGCCAATTTAATATGTTAGTTGGACTAGAGGGTAGGGTTAAGTAAACTTAGAACACTTAACCATCATAGTGTGATAAATTGAATAGGGTTAAGTTGAAACATGAAGGGACAATACCTAACCATTAGAACATGTTAATTAAACAGATGTTAGGGTTGAGTTAACTAAGGGAACACTTAACCGTTATAACATGTTAGTTAAAACAGATGGGCAAGGTTAGGATAAATGGGACACTTAACCAATACATGATGAATGGGTAGGGTTAAGTAATAAGAAATACTTAACCAATATAACTTGGTTTGTGATAGGATTAAGTCAACATGAACTACTGATAACACTTAGCCAGTTTAATATGACAAAGGAATGGGTTAAGATAGCCTGAAATGACTAATGACGCTTAACCAATCCAACTTGATGAGAAAGAGGGCTAAGTAGTAAACCCTAGTTAAGAAACAATCGAGAACGGGAGCTAAGATGAAATCCCCAGTTAAAAAAAACTAGGTGATAAACCTTAGTTAACAAGATTTATGGGAAAAGAAACTAAATGGTAAATCTTAGTTGAGAACAACTAAGTAATAATTCTTAGTCAAGAAAACTGAGCCGGTCCATAATAGATGAATAACCCGTTATGGTTGATCATCGCTTAACAAGTGCATGAGAAGGAGCAAACGTTTATCCGATTTCGAAAAAGGCTCCAGTGGACTGGGTTTAGAAGCACGTAGCTTCGGGTGACGTGAGGGTACTCTTGGTATCCCTCTATGAGGTTGCAAATGATCCGCCTGGGCTCACAGAGGTTAAGGTCTGCGTCAGAAGAACCAAGGGTATGCCTTTGTTGCAATTTAAGGCAACCTAAAGACTAGGATGGACCAGCGTGATTCGACGAGACCAGTAGCCCTGTGATAGCGACTCGTCGTCTACCTACCATCTTGAGTCAATCGTAGTACGCATGCAGAAAGGCAGAGAACTCCCAACAGACCATATACTTGCTATCTAGTTATGGGTGAGGCTGGCCAATAGGAAAGTGGGGCATAGGTGGCAAGAGTATAGTTCTCGTGCTTGATTTTCTTGGATTGCTTTTCATTAGTTGAGGGAGGGGTCACGTGGGACCATAACCACTGGTAGAAAAACAGACATTAGCATCTGCATCGGTAAATATCTGAAAGCTCCCGACCGAGTTCCGTGTTTCTAGAATAGACCTGCCACGGGACTCGGGTCGCACATTTCAGGACATGTGCATCTAGACAGTGATAAATGATTCACAACACTTATGTGGGGAAAGTCTAGAAACATATACCACTCTAGGTAGTGTGTCCTAGACTAGGAGCATCGTTCGACAGGTAGCATAATCCCTAGTGGACCTAGGTGGCATAAATCCTGAATCCGAGAAGTAGTAGATAAGTCGCATAAACCCTAGTTGAATCTTGGAAACGCTCGATAGAAAACCCTAGATTAAAATCTAGGTAATAAATAATGGATGTGCGCCTGATGGCAATCACAGTTACAGGGACCGGGATCACGTTATCATCTTTATACAGATTACTAGTTGGGATACTAGTTAGGTGGTGCAGAGATTAGTATGGGGTGCGATAGTAATTTCGATTCTAAACCGCTTTGCCTTAGTTTATGGTATTTTCCCATTTTCAGTTTATGCCTGTCATGTCCTTTTCCTTATTCATATACCGAAACACCAGTAAACTTACCAGGCTTTATGTCTGACTCTATGTTTTCTTTCATCTTCTTTTCTTCTTTCCCCCCCGGTAGTCAGGGAGGGAATAACACAGATATTTATGGACCTGTTACTCTTTCCAAGCTTGAAGACTCTTTGATGTGCTACTTTGGACTCTCTTTTCCACCGCCATGGCTGGCTAATGTTTTATTGGGGAATATCATTGTATATTTATGCTTCTTTATTTTGTTAAACAAGATAGATACTTTGTTGTTGGAAAACAATCTTTGTACAAGCTGTTAAAAATGAAATAAAGTTTTATTCACCTTTCCGCTGCTTTATTTATCTGTCTTGTAATTTATCTGCATCTTTTACCTATAATACTTCACAGAACTTAGTGCATTCCCTTTGTGAGTGACAATAACGGATGTGGGGTGTTACAGAAGGGATTGCAAGGCAGCTTACTGTGCGATATACACCGCAGGAAAACAGCGTCGTAGAAAGAAAAATTGAACAATTGTTGAAATGGCTCGAAGTATGCTGGAAGGAAAATCCATGCCAAAGAAGTTATGTTCTGAAGCTGTCAACACGGCTGTTTATATATTGAATCGTTTTCCAACTAAAGTTGTTAGAAATATGACACCATTTGAAACCTAGCATAAAAGAAAGCCCCAAGTAGACCACATGAAAGTATTTGGAAGTGTAGCGTATGCATTGAACCAGAGCCCAAACAAATATAAATTTGAGAAGAAAGGAGAGAAATGTGTCTTTATTGGTTACAGCGAAGAGTCTAAGGGATATCGGTTATTAAATCCAAAAAATGATCAACTCATTATCTCAAGAGATGTTGTCTTTGATGAAATGGAAGCATGGCAGTGGGATCATGATGGCCACCAAAAATAAAATTCTATGGAGCATAAAAGATCTCAAAATAATGGCTCACAACCTGATGGGTCTCAGCAAAGTATCCAAGTAGATACTGCTCCTAGTTACGGCTCAAATGATGAAAATGAATATGAAGACTTGGACTCTCCTATTCGAAAGGTACGATCTTTACAAGACATTTATGATTCATGCAATGTTGTTCTTTTTTCTTGTAAACCGCAGTTGTTTGAAGAGGCAACCAAAATCAAAATCAAAGAAATGAAATAAAGTATTAAAGAAAAATTCAATCTTTTATCTATCTCTCCACATATTACTCTGTTGTGCCTAAATTTTTTAGTATCAGAGCCATATTAACAGTCTTGATCAGTCACTCAAAAACAATGGCAGCAGTTCCTACAATGTTCAAGTACTCTTCATGTGAAGTGCTAATATTCGAAGGCGAGCATTATGACTATTGGAGTAGTGAGATGATGGACTTCTTCATCTCTCATGATTTATAGGATGTCATCGAAAAAGATTATCTGAAGCCACCTGCAGATGGAGATTCTACAAGATGGGCGGCTGCACAAGAGAAGTTGTATGAAGAAAATCAAAAGAAAGATGCCACTGCACTTCGGTATATCAAATAAGGAGTGAGTAAATATATCTATCCAAGAATTTTCAATAAAAGAAAAGCAAAGGATGCGTGGGAAATTTTGCAAAAAGAATTTCGAGGCAGTGACAAAGTTATCTCCATTAAACTTCAATCTTTATGGAGAGATTTTGACAACCTGCAAATGAAGGAATTTGAAAATATCAGAGATTTCTTCTCCAGGGTCTCTGAAATTGTAAATCAAATTCAATGCCTTGGAGAAAGCATTCAAGAAAAGAAGGTGGTAGAGAAGATATTGAGATGCCTTCCTCCAAAGTTCGATCATTGCATCGCTGCAATAGAGGAATCAAAGGACCTTGGCAAGATGTCAACACATGTGCTAATGAGTTCACTTCAAGCTCATGAACAAAGAATTAATAGAACATTAACAAATTCATTGGAGCAAGCATTCCAATCCAATCTCAGTTTTTCAGAAAAGAAACGAAATTATTACAACTCAAAGAAGGGCTTATTTAAGAAGCAAAATCAAAATCAATGAAATGAAATAAAGTATCAAAGAAAAATTCAATCTTTTATCTATCTCTCCACATATTACTCTACTATGCCTAACAAATTATGTGGAGAGATAGATAAAAGATTGAATTTTTCTTTGATACTTTATTTCATTTCATCAGTAAACGAGATACAACTGTCTTATATAATGTAATGAAATACATTCTCTGGAATATTCCTAACAATGCCTTATCTAGAATTCTCTAATATGTCATATATAGGAGTTCTTTATTCTTAAATTATTCCTTACATTAAATAAGGAAAATTTGAAAATGCAATTAATTGTTGCCTAATAACAAGATTATTTCCAACAGATTAATCTTGAAAATTACAAATTAACTTTTAACAAACTCCTTGTCACTACACGTGCCACCTTGCAAGCATCAGCTATGTATATAGGCACAGTACTTAATATTTGTATAAGTCATAGCAAGCGATGGAGAACAGGAAATTTTGTGAAGTACAATAATATGTTCAGTGCAACATGTATTGGGTTAAGAAACAATTTTTGGCATCTTGACTTATATCTAATAGTAGATTGTTGGAAATGAATGAGAAGGTTGGGGAAAAAGAGGCTATGTGGTAGTGGAGAAATACAAAGAAACAAAGTCCCACATTGTGTGTGATTTGTGAATATATCTCTATATATACCAAATCCCAATAAGCTATTTCAAAACAAAAGAAATGAGCACATGAAGCATTGAGTGAATGGGGCTATGTAGGCATTAGGCCTTCATAATAAATATTAAAATGTCAAAAATAGGGCCTTGGGCCTTGGGGGCTTTCGGGTCTCCTGATTTCCATGGTCCGCTAACCCGTTCGGGCCTATTGCAATTGAACATATCTATTTTGAACAGAGTGGATGCGTCTGCCTGCTTGTAGAGCGAACAAGTGCACCCATTTCCTCTCAGGCTCAGCTGACGCGCCCATACGGACAGTCGCATCTACCCAGATAACATCCCCTGGTCGCTACGTAAAGCCTTCATAACAGAACAGAGAAGATTACCGGAAAATTCCCTTCTTTCTTCTCTGCAAATTTGTTCTTAAACGATATTCTCTTGAGTTCATGGTTGCTCTACACTTGAAAGCGCTTCAAACTGCGGCGACTGGTCCGTTTTATCTTGGGAAACAATTGCTCGATATCCTTCAGCGCCATAGAAGGAGCAATATTGTTTCAATGAAACAGATTTACTCTGGACTCGGACGTTACTGATAGGTACTTCTCTTTGTTCTGCTACAGTTTTGTACTATTGCAAATCTGGTCTCGCTTTTTGCCATTGCTAATTTTGAATATACTTCAAATTAGTGACGCTTCTTGATGTGACAATTGGATAGTGACAATTTATTGATTGATATCAGGTTCGTGCTATATTTGCATTGTTATGAACAACATAGATGACCCAGAACAGTATATACAATGGTTTGTTTAGCCCGCTGAGAACAAAAATTAAAGTAGCTTTACAATGACTAAAATGGTTAAAATGAAAAGTAGTTTTTACAGCAGGAGAATAACGTGAAGAACAAATGGTTTGAAAATTTTAAACACAAGGACAAAAGACTAAAAATTTATTTAGAAGTACAAAACATAGCCCAGATTTATTCAAAAAGACAATACATATAATTTTGCAGTGAGGAAACAATACACATAACTCTGTAATATATAACCACTAATTTGTCAATGGTCTGAGTTCAACATTCTATAGACGGTAGATGAAGCAAGAGCTAGTACTGATAATGGTTTACGCAGCTAATATGGGTTAATATGGTTCGAAAACCAAACAAAGTAAAAAAAACAAAAGGGAAATTAGTATTGCAATATGGAGGTTGATTAAAGGTTAGATATTCACAAACAAAACAGGGGTAGATAGCTAGAAACATGTTCGTAAATTTAAGAGTAATGGGAAATCTATGATTTCACCATTGGTTATATTTTTACTTGATTTAAGAGCCAACAACTAGTGGTTATATCATGCAGACGTCCTAAGCTCCTTCTTACCATATCTTTGACTAGGGCTGTATATCGGACAGAACAGTCCGTTGTGCGGCTCGGTCCGAAGCTATAAGGTGTCCGGTCTGTGTTCACCCGATTCTCTTATAGGACAGAGCTTGGACACACTAGTGTTCGGTCCGATATAAAATATTCGTTGTTTTCTATTATCAAGGCTATATCGGATAGGACAGTCCGTTGTCCGGCTCGATCCGAGGCTATATGATGTCCGGTCCGTGTCTATCTGAATTCTTATAGGACAGAGCTTGGACACACCTCCATTCGGTCCGACCCGTTTACAACCCTACTTTGACTTTTCAGCCTATTTCGTAGCTCCATTTACCAAACTTCTATTAACTTTGTACATAGTTAAAGGTTGGCTCAATTGTTCTATCCCCAAATCAGGTGTCCCATGTGTGCCTAACCAATAGCAGCCCCTAATTTCCACTTTTGCAGTTAAACCTTCGAAACATTGAAGGGTTTAATTGCAAAAAGTGGGAATCAGGTAAATCTCAGCCATTGGATACATGAGGACACCTGATTTGGTTAAAGAATTGAACCCCTTAATGGTTGGTGTGGCTGTGTTTTGTGTAACTTATAATGTGAAAGTTACGCGGTTGCACATGAATTTCTGTAACTAACACGCCTTGTAAAAAAAATAGTCTCGTTACGATGTAAATCAGGATACAAAATATTTAAATTCTTTCATTTTTCTTGTTTGGTGTCCAATATGCAGGTTAGAAATGGCATGTAGACTAACTAAATAAAATTACTAATGAATTCCTCACATAGCTTAAAGGAGAAAGGAAGAAAATAGACTATACTACAATTTAGAATATTTATATGTGCTATTAACATTAGTCAGTTAGCAAAACTAGAAAAAAATCTACTACGCAGTTACAAAAAATTAATTTTCACATTATAAGATACAAAAAATTAATATCTACTTGCAGTTACAAAAAAATATATATAACTACAAATTAAATTCTCAAGTTCATATTTAACTTCATCTTACTTCATTACCAATTAATTTTCAATATTTCATTTTTCTTAAATGCATCCAATAGTCAATGATTTACTTGAACAAATTTAATAGGTTTTAAAAATAATTCCTTATATATAAAATATAATCCAAAACAATATTGTGTCGATTAGTCCTATTCGAGTGCTTAGAAATCTCTATCGATTCATTGATGTCCTAAATATCGACCAGAATTCATAAATACTCAACAGAATAAATTAACACAGTACGAAACCACTTTTATATCAAATTACAAGTACGCTCTCTCATATACTCTCAAAATCATTATAGGGTATTATAACCTTATCTTAAATAAGATAATCTCAAATAGAGCCATGGTTATCGATAAATAAAAACTCTGATACCAACTGCAACGACCTAGAATTTTGGTTACTCAAATCGACAAAAATCCATAAATGCTGATTTAAACGAATCCAAAAATAAAAATAGTTATTAAGATTAATACAAAAAAAAACAATCACATAATCTCGCAGCGAAAGGATAAAATATAATAAATAAATAACAGTTCATGAAGTTGTTAATACATATATTTAGTTATACATTACATGAATTTTGAGAGCTAATTATAAAAAAACATACCAATATATGCAGTAGAATAATATGAGTAATTACGTCTATCCAGCTCCATCTTCATCTTCAATATAACGTGGTCTTCGCTAACTTAAAAACTCAGGCTGACACGACCACCAGTGAAAATACAAAAATACTTGGATCATAACTAAAATATTCTTATACCAGTTAAATCAAAACCATGTAATAATATAAGTGTCTCGGCGTCAGAGATGCTTACGGTGTAACAACCCGTAAAATCTGAACCAATTTAAAATTTTTAAATTGGCTATTTTAGTGAATTTTAAATATTTAAAATAAATATTTTAAATAATAACGACGAAAAGCAGTTTGAATCGACATTTGAAAATGAATATAATTACTTTGAATTATAAACAAGGCCTAAAATGGCGCGGTAGTTTCAAAAATTGAATTCAAACTTTGACTAACTATACCGGGTGCAAAATTAAACGGATTTTAGTGAAACCAAAAATATTTAAATCTGTTCGTGAATATCTTTCTAATGAATCTGAAAAATCGAAGTTTCATAGCGGGAGTCAAAAGTTATGGCCAAATGAATTTTCAGAAAGGTCACTATAGAATTTATATAGCCCGTGAAAATAGACATTTTGCAAACGACCTCGGAATTCGACGAAACCACTTTTGTTGGATCCAGGATCTCAAATTATTGCTAGGTTTCAAATTTCATAATTTTTGAAGCTAATATGTGAGCGTGGCGAAGAAAAATGTGTTTTGGTCAATTACAGTTAAATTGGATCGACCAGAAAATGGCCATTTTTCAAACGGTATCAAAATTCGGTGAAAGTAGTTTTATTGGGACCGTAACGTCAAAACATAGCTAGATTTATTTTTCAGGAATTTTTAGAATCAGTATGTGGCCCCGACAAATTGAAATGTACGTTCAAATTAAATATTGAATGTGTTATATTTTAATTTGAAGGAAAACTGACCGAAACAGTTGAATGGGCATACAAAACATATCCCATTGTGTTCGGAATGGAGGTATTTAGCTAGGAACGACAGTCGTTGGGTTTGGATCGGAGTTCGTATGTGGTAAGGGGTACTTTTGAAATTTTAAAAATATATAAATAAATAAAAACCCTTTGGCCAATCATAATTCGACACCCCCCATCTTCTCTCTCCCCGATAGCAGATCGCGACGGCAGAAGTTGTTAACCGCTTCCCAGCTCGATTTCTTCCAATCCGCTCCACGAAACACCTCGACCCAGTTGGGAATTCTGTAGAGAATCCCTTCCTCTTCAAATCCGTCTATAGTTTGAATTTTTTTGTTGAGTGAATCGAGAGTTCTGGCCCCTCAAAGTTCAGTCGCCTCATCCGCCATAACCCGTCAGATCCGCCACCGAGTGCCACCAAACCCCCGTCGATCTGTGCGCCTCTCCAAGTCCTAGAAGGTGGCGCTGGATGATCGAAACAACAATAAAAGGATTTGAAAATAATTTGAAACCTAGTTTTGAAGAATTTAGAGAGGTACGGTTTGAATTATATTAAAACTATTCTATAGCACTTCTAAGCGCTATGGTTTATGATTTCACTATGAAAATCATATATTTTTGCAATGTTGACGAAATTCAGTGAAACAAGAGACAGTGGACTCATGTGGACGTCTTCTACATTCTAGGAGAGACCGCATATTTTTCTGAGCCTTCTGCTATTTTTGTAGGTGTGGAACCCAATGTGAGATTTCTAATTTATAAATGATGGAAAACAACGATGTATAAATTATATAGTCGATGCATGAGTTATATAAGCATTGTACACCTCACGTATAAGCATTGTATAAGTTGTATGTTCGATGTATAAGTTATATATGCGTTGTAAAAATTATATGTGCGTTGAAATGAATTGAAGTGAATTGGAATATATTTATATACGAATATATATATATATATATATATATATATATATATATATATATATATATATATATATATATATATACACACACACACTCCCCTTGTCCACAGACTATGGACGATATTTATTGGATGTGATATTGTTTGGATTATTTGGTTGATGTGAAATTTGGTGAATAATGCGAATGGTTGATAGAATTGTTTGTGGTTGAGAATGATTGACTGTAGTTGAAAAATACCCATTTGTGGTTGAAAAAAAATTAGAATAGGTTGTGGAAATGAAAGAAAACATGCTCGCCTGTGCGCGAATTAGATGCATGAAATCCCCATTGTCAAAAACCGCAAGGTTTTAAGGTAGAGCGAGGAGCCGTACTAGGGACGGTCCCGGTTTTAACTACCCTGCCGTTATGCTGCCGAAATTTTCAATAATATTCATGTGTTAGAATTATTTTCGTGTTTTGAAACTATATTCGTGTGTTGAATAGAAATTCATGTGTTGAATAGAAATTCATATGTTGAATGAGTTCATGTGTTGAGTAAATTATTTGAAAGATAAAAATCACAATTTTATTATATATATAGCCTATATAAAATATTATATTTTAAATAAATTGTTTTAACACCAAAAATAATATGTTTACCTTATGTATAGACTAAATAAAATAATCATGTTTTGAAATAAATTGTTTTACAATAAAAATCACATTTTTATTATATATAAACTATATAAAATATTCATGTGTTGAATAAAGGACTAGAACGATAAAAATCATATTTTTATCGTGTGTGTGAAGTCGAAAACATTCATGTGTTGAATATATAGATTGAACAATAAAATCCACATTTTATTGCGAATATGAAGTGTTAAAAATGGTGATGTGTGAAATAAATATTTTTGATGATAAAAATATCATTTTTATCAAATATATAAAGTGGATATGGTTTTGAAATCGAAGAAAGAATTATAGTTATATATATCTATATAAATATAATTAAAATAAATCGAATAACGAAGCTGCAGTTCGTGTTTTGAAACTGTGATTTCAAACGATTAGTGCGGAAGATCCGATGTAACACCCCGAATTTTGGTTAATGCTAAAATTCACTAATTACAGAATAAATAATCTCAGATGTGAGAATTGGGGGAAACGGGCTGCGTCATTGCGTTCGTCTCGGAAAAATACGCGAAATAGAGTCCGAGTTTTCGAAAATCGGAGTCCGTATGGCCCAGTTATGGCCCGATGAAGTTAGCAGAAAATTCAAAACTAAAAACAGAATTAAGAATTTAAAATTCAGATTTTAAATTGGACAGGCGGGGCCAGGCGGGAAGATTCCCGCCCTACCCATGTCGACAGGGCTGTCGACAGGCCTGTCGACAGGGGTGTCGACTTGCCTGTCGACTTGCCTGTCGACAGGGGCCTGGCGTCCAGTGAACCTGGGTGCACCAGGTTGCACCAGGTTGGGTCTTAGGCTGGCTTAGAGGGCTGGTTCTGGAAGCTTCTTGGATCTGATGGTCCTAATCCTATCTAGGGTTAATCTAAGGGTCTAAAATGCAACCTAATCCTATAAATAACACCCTAACCCTACCCTAATTCATTCATAATTAAATCTTGTAACTAAACTATGGCAAAATGAAACTTGATCATGGCCTCCACAAATCAATGAAGAGGAAAGCAAGCTAATTAACCTCTCTAATCAACTTCTAATCCATTCTAAGCATCTTAATCTTCTTCATTTGGAGTGCAAATTGCTAGTGGTGAGTTTCTATCACTTTGATGATCAATTGTTAAGATAAGTAGATTAGGTGTAATGAGACTTATGGTCTTGAATGCGGATTTGTGAGTTTGAATCATTTGTAATGATATGCTAATCTATGTATAATATTAATCCTAAGTTGAATATGTGAGTTTATGCATGTTGAATATGTAAGTTATGCAAGTTGAATATGAGAGTTTATGCAAGTTGGATATGTGGGTTTATGTATAATAAGTAATTGATTTTATGCAAGTTTAGTATGTGATTCTATGCATGCTAAGTATGTGATAATATGCATGATTAATAAGTTGTTTTATGCATATTTAACAAGTGGGTTTATGCATGTTAAACAAGTCCATATGCAAGTTACATGTATGATAATATATGTTATGCAAGTTACATGTATGTTAATATGCAAGATATGCTATGCAAGTTACATGTTTGTTAATATGCAAGTTACATGTATGATAATATATGCTATGCAAGTTACATGTATGTTAATATGCAAGATATGCTATGCAAGTTACATGTTTGTTAATATGCAAGTTACATGTATGATAATATATGCTATGCAAGTTACATGTATGTTAATATGCAAGATATGCTATGCAAGTTACATGTTTGTTAATATGCAAGTTACATGTATGTTAATATGCAAAATATGCTATGCAAGTTACATGTATGTTAATATGCAAGATATGCTATGCAAGTTACATGTTTGTTAATATGCAAGTTACATGTATGTTAATATGAAAAATATGCTATGCAAGTTACATGTATGTTAATATGCAAGATATGCTATGCAAGTTACATGTTTGTTAATATGCAAGTTACATGTATGTTAATATGCAAGATATGCTATGCAAGTTACATGTTTGTTAATATGCAAGTATGTGAATGCTTATGCAAGAATGCGAATGCTTATGCAAGTTATGTGTATGCTTAAATGCATGTTTAACATGTTATGCAAGTTGTGAGAATGCGTATATGCAAGTTCAACATGTTATGCAAGTTATGTGTGCTTATGCAAGTTCATATGCAATAGGTTGTGCAAGTCATGTGCGATAATATGCAAGTTTGGGTTAAATGTAGTTGGGTTAATATATGCTCATATATGCAAGTTGACATCCTCTTAACCCATGACAAAGTTATATGCTAAGATTTGGTTAAAACCCATGATATTTGTGATGGATCTTCCCTTTTTATCTTGTCGTGAAATGAGAACGATTTGCGTGGGGAACGATGGGGTTAATAAATATGTTAATTAAAGTATGGTTGGGTATGATTAAGCATACCATAAAAATAAATTAACATAAGTGGGAATTTACCTATTGAGTTAGGTCTACCCCATGGGAATTTACCTATTGAGTTAGGTCTACCCATGTTATGAGAAACTTGATATTAATTAGGGATAATTAATATAAATTATGAGGGTGATTAATTAGGTGTAATTAATCGACTAAGACACGAGGTTGGACTCAGTTGTAGCGTAAAACTGCCCGGACCCAACCGGCTTAACCAGTTGCTACAAATGTTAGCCCAATGTGAGAGGTCTTAGGCACAAACTAAATACGTGATTAATGTAAAGACACGAGGTTAGACTCGGTTATGACATAAGGCTGCCCGGACCCAACCGGCTTAACCAGCGGTCATAAAAGATAGTCTAATGTGAGAGGTCTTTATGAGGATCACGGTCTTAATTAATTAAGAAACACTTAACCGTATAAGCATGTAGTGGGGCATGAGGGTTAAGTGGGTGCCTTGGGTGGCATGCGGAAATTTGGGGGTTGCCTTGGGTGGCAATAGAAAATACGATTAGAATACTTAACCAAAGTGGGACATGTAATTAAACATGGGTAAAGGGTTAAGTAAGTGCTTTGGGTGGCATGTGGAAATCTAGTGGGTGCCTTAAGGGGCAATTGAAATATAATTAAATGACTTAACCAGGATTTATAACATGAAGGTAGACAAGATTATTAAAAAGGGTTAAGTGGGATACACTAGATAAGGTTACAAGCTTAGGTGGTAGCTTGTGGGGGCCCATCTCAACCAATATCCCAAACGTATCTTAGTGGGCTCGACTCAAGTCGAGTGACGGGACACGCATATTGGGCTTGACTATAAGAGGCCAAAATGGGTTAGCGGTGGCAACGTAGGACCAACGGGTTTCATATGCGTGTGTGGACCCGGGCTGGTTAGTAAATCGTTGTTGCATCGTGTAGGTATAAAGCCGTGCACCGTTGATACTATCAGGTTGCCACTTTGGGAAAACGATACACCCCATTGTGGGACCAGCACGGGTATCTACGTTAGGGAGCCGATCGCTTGGGAGTAGTGGGTACACCTAGTAAAGATAGGGGCAGACGGCACCTAGGTAGGGGTAAAAGAAACTACTGGCTAAAAATTACTAAGTACATTTAGTGGGATCAACTTTTAAGTAGGAACTAATCTTGGGTAGGTAGAACTGGTGTGGTGCAGTGTAGGAATTACTCTTGGGTGGATAAGTCTGGGGCGGTGTAATCTAGTAATTATCCTTGGGTGGATAAATGCGTCTTTACGGTGATCTTAGTTTATCCTAAGTTTACCAAGCTGCTTAGTGTAGCCATTCATCCCCAGTCGTTACCGTATATCAACTTATGTCTTCTCTGGTTATTTTAATGATTGTATTGTTAGGGTTATAGGACTCACTCAGACTTATGTCTGACCCCATTGTTTTTATCTTTTTCCCCCAACCCCAGGTTATTAGAGTGGGCCTGGTGCTAGTGGGCTTTGATCTAATTGCTGTATCTATCCTATGGAGCTTGGACCTCTGAAGTGAAGCCGAGCTTATCTTTCCTTTTATGGCTATTAGTTAGGTAGTGGGATTATGTACTTCTATTTTATCAAGATGGATATTATGTACTTGACTCTGGTTTAATGTTTCGTGATGTAACCAAACATGTATTACTTTCCGTTGCAATGAAATGATGATTTAAATTTTCAAGTATTACTTATATCTGTCTTGCTGTAATTTTACTGTTCTATATTCACTGAAAATACTTCACCGAAACTAAGGCATTCCCCTGGTATGAGTGACCTTAGCGGACGTGGGGTGTTACATCCGACCATCGGATTTTCCCGAAAACGCAACCATTGGGTTCGCCTTGGAAATATCTTTCCATCGGCACCAACTTTGTAAAGATCCAACGGTTGGATTGTCTGGAATGTTTAATTCAAATCTGAAGAATAACAGCGCCAGAATCGATTATATATATATATATATATAAATATAACTAAATTAAATCGAATAACGATGCTGAAGTTCGTATTTTGAAATCGTAACTTCAAACGATTGGTGCGGGAGATTCGACCGTCGGATTTTCCCGAAATTGAAACCGTTGGATTCGTTTTGAAAAGATCTTTCTAATGATATAAAATTTGTGAAGATCCAACGGTTAGATTTTCAGATATGTGTAAATCAAATCTGGAGAAAAACAGCGCCGCGTTATGGCCTGAAGCGTTGTTTTGAATGAATTGGCTATTTTTAAATAAATAAAAATAGCGATAAATCATGATAAAATATTATAAACGATATGGAATGGAAATAAACTGAATTTGCTTGGTTTATGTGATATTTGATGGTTGAATGTGTTTGGTGTGAAAATTACATTAAAGAACAGAATTAGTGATATCGAATAATTTAACCATTGAAATGAATTGATTTGAAATTCTAAATATACGTGAATTATTTGAAAAGGCCAAGTTGATTCTCATTTCAAATAATTGGTCGACGAGTGAAAGTCGAAGATATGAAGACGGTGCAAGACCGGTGATCTTCACGTCGAATGGAGGGGCGCTACTGATGCTCTTGATAGGAGTAGCTACCTTGACGGGGTTGAAGTAGTAGCCACCCGGACGTACTTGTTGATTGTATGGATGTGCGAGGTATTGAGTGCCTCCGGTTTCGTTCAGACCCAGAACGAACGTGTAAATGTACTATGTGTCTGACATTGGATTTTGTTCTGTGCTATTTGATCTCTATTAAATATATATATATGTTTGGCGGTGGAGAATTTATTCTCTTGCTTAACACCCTTCTCTGAGACGTACGAGCTCAGAGGTTATGTATCGGTAGAAATCAGTCGCATGGACTGAATTGCCTGTGTGGCATGCCTAAGTGGCAGATGATCAAGGCTTCTGTTGAAAAGCAAAGTTTTGTGGTTGATGATCAAAGCGCGGCCTGTGTGGCATAGCTTTGTGTATCACGTTGTTTCGCTAGCCTCACACCCCGGTATGAGCCAGAAATGGGAGAAGGACACCAGGGAGGACATGCGTTTCCTTCTAGCTAGGAGTGGTGATTTGGGTTTTGCACGCCCGGGTATTTTACTTATGTGGATGATGGAAAGCAAGGCCTCGGTTTGTTTCGGTCTCTTCGGAGCCGATGGTGTGGTCGGATATGACCAGTGATGCCCCATAGGGCAGGGAAACGCAGTGTTCAGGAATTTTAATCCACATCGGTGGACCGGCCCTGACGATCCAAGGCTTGCCTACGCGCTTGCCTGAGACACGGGCTAGAGCGTCTCGAATTCGGTAAGGACAATCTTTTGCCTTGGTTCATGATGGAAATCCAATTTCCAAATACGACACCGTGCGGTTTTGATTGTATATATATATATATATATATATATATATATATATATATATATGGCGGCATGATATATGGTACCCATGCCGTCTATGATTGATAGTTATGATTGAAATTGTTTTTGAAACATATATACACTAGCAATAATACCAAAAGATTTGTTTTGCTCGTATCAAGCATATTTTGGCCATTATAAGGTAAAACTCTATCCTCTGGTTTGTGTTGCATTGTGTGATGGGAACTGAGTCTTATAATGGCTTCATTTTTATAAAAAGTATTGCGATGTTTTAAAAGATTTATGTTTTAAAGCATTTGCAATCCAATGGAGTAAACCCATTCCGCGAAAGTGGCGTAGTCCTGTGATTAGCCTGATTTGAAAATGTGTTAAGTAGATTTCTCATACCAGTCCCATGACTGACTCGTAGTTTGTCCCACTTGCAAACTTGGGTGCCCCTTTTTTTTCTACACGAGCAGCCTTGTATTCAGGTTTTAGCAAGCTCTTTCTGGACAACAGGAGCTGAAGATGGATTCTATCATTTATCTCTTTTTATGTTGTTCAGCTCCTGTTGTACATATTATGTTTTCTTTTCTGCTGTAGACATTTTATGTATAGCTGAACTGTATTTTGTACTAAGTATGATCCTATATATTGTGTAACTCTGATGATTATATTTATCCAGTGTTCTCTATTGTACAATATCTGGTGTATTTATTTATTTCTGTCTTGCTATTATCTGTTTCTGTGTTATATTCCAAAGATTACCCTCGCCACCGTCTTATCGGGGTTTGGGGTCGTAACAAACGTGGTATCAGAGATTTGGTTAAGCTCAGTTCTGGAATATAACATATGAACGAACTCGTCAGAAATAGTACCAGTAGTGTTCTAGGACGAATAAGTCATTACAGATAGGATCAGTAATATCCTAATATGAGTATAGCAGAATGAAATACACCTCGATATATGCATTTACATTCAAGTATATGTCTCTATGTTTTAAAATTACCTTTTCTGTTGACCTGACACTTGGTCTACTATTTGCAGAAGTACTAGAAAATGAGTGTCAGAAACAGAAGGAATGCAGAACCAGATTTGGAGGCTCTATTAAAGAAATATCGAAATCTAGGCGGAGTATCATTCTCGGGAAATGAATCCATTAGTCAAACCTAAGATTGGATGCGGTCTGCTGAAAGAATTCTTGAACGTCTCCAGCTGGGAGATGATCAGAAAAGATTAGTGGCATCTTGGGCACTCAAGGACAAAGCTTTGTTCTGGTGGGAGACAATCATTATGGATAATCCAGAAGGTGATATCACCTGGGATAGATTCAAAGAGGTTTTCAGTGAAAGATTTACTCCTCCAGAAGCAACTGAGTGGTTAAGTGATGAATTCTACTATTTGATACAAGGAGATATGAATATCCCAGAATATCATAAGAGATTCAATGAAATTTCTCATTTCGCCCCGCATCTGATTCAAGATCCCAAGAGGAAGAATCTGAGGTTTATTAACGGGCTTAAAAGAAAATACCAGAATAAAGTAATGGGGCACGTGAAGCTTCGTTTTTCTGAAATGATATACATGGCTTATCAGTATGAAGATCTAAATGATCGAGGCCTTCTAGTCGATGAAGAGGAAGTCAGTACGAGCAACCAAAGGGAAACTGAGACAGATAACCCAGAGACAAGTACACAGGTTGAGCCAAGTACGATGTCTACGGTCAGAAAGGAGCCGAGATTAAATCGAGAAAAGGTTATATCTGAGAAAGGATCAGTAACGACTGCAATATGCAATAACTGCAAGAAACCCGGACATTTGTCGATAAATTGTGGACCCTTAAAGAAGCGATTAAAGAGTGGATTTAAATCGAAGAACAAGTTACAAGACACTGGGAAATGCAATCTGTGCCATCGGGCTGGTCATATAAAGCGGGATTGCCGGTTATTAGAGAAACCTGAAATGATAAGGTGAATAAAGTAGCAGAAGCTCCTGCATCCTCAGCTAATCAGGAAAGACCAGATGTGTTAGAAGGCACGCTTACTGTCAAAAACATTCCAGTTAAATTACTGTTTGATACAGGCGCATCGCGAAGCTTTGTTGCCAAGAATGCGGTTAAGAAACTAGATTTGGATTTGAAAAAGCTCAGGGAACCCATGACTGTTCACAATACGTTTAGGGGTTCGGTCGATCTTAGTTGGGTTTGTGGGGTTCCAGTTTCTTTTTCCTGCTATCGATTCCCTACTATCGCGATCGTCATGAATTTTACAGAGTTTGATCTGATTCTGGGAATGGATTGGTTAACCAAATATGAAGCTGGGGTTAAATGCGCCGACAGAGTCGTAAGGGCGAAGATTAAATCAGGCAATTATATTACCATTCCATGTGAAGGTTCGAATTCTAATAGAAAAGACTTCTGGGCAGCTTTGGATGTTTCTCCTGCTCAAATAGAACCTGTTCCTGTCGTTCCGGAGAATATTCCTATTGACATTGAAAATATTCCTGTCGTGAAGAACTATGCGGATGTGTTCGAAGAAGTTGTTAACTTACCTCCGCAGAGAGAAATTGATTTTAAAATCTCTTTGGTTCCAAATGCAAGGCCAGTAGTTCGCGCTATTCGAAGAATGACCTTGAAAGAGAAAGAAGAGTTAGATAATCAAACCCGACAGCTTGTATGGAAAGGTCTAATTAGGCCTAGTTTCTCTGATTGGGGAGCAGCAGTGGTATTTGTCCCAAAGTCAGACGACACTCTCAGACTATGTGTAGACTATCATGACTTGAATAAGCAGACACTAAAGAACAAATATCCATTGCCGCGGATTGATGATTTGATGGACCGATTAAATGGAGCACAAGTGTTCTCACGAATGGACCTAGCTACAGGTTTCCATCAGCTTCGTATTGCCGAAGAGTGTGTTCCTTTGACAGCATTCAGAGACCCCGATTTATTCTACGAGTGGTTAGTAATGTCGTTCGGCTTATGTAACGCTCCAGCATATTTTGTCGACCTAATGAATCGAGTATTCAGAGGTGTGTTGAAAAAATTTGTTCTGGTCTTCATTAATGATATTCTAATCTTCTCTAAATCAGAAAGCGAGCACGAAAAACATTTGGAACAAGTGTTAGAAATCCTGAGAAAGAATGTTTTGAAAGCAAAGTTTTCCAAGTGTATATTCTGGCACGAAGAAGTCAAATTTCTTGGCTACGTCGTGTCGAAAGAAGGAATTTCAGTGGATCCCAGTAAAATCACTGCTATTCAGAATTGGAAACAGCCTCGTACACCCAAGGAAGCTAGAAGTTTTCTCGGGTTAGCCAGTTATTATCCGAAATTCATTAAGGATTTCGCGAAGACATCTAGTTCCTTAACGAAACTGACTAAGAAACATTCGAGATTCAATTGGACTTCAGAATGTGCGAAAGCTTTCCAGAAGCTGAAATTAAAATTGACGACTGCTCCAGTGTTAACAATACTAGATGGCAATGAGGACTTGAAAGTCTGTACTGACGCTTCTAGAGAAGGCCTTGGCGCAGTGTTAATGCAAAGAGGTCAAGTGATTGCTTATGCTAGCCGTCAGCTGAAACCGCATGAGAAGAATTACGTTACTCATGATCTTGAGTTGTTATCCATCGTATTTGCTTTGAAAATATGGAGGCACTATCTTTTGGGTGAGAAATTCGAACTGTATACAGACCATCAGTCATTGAAGTACTTGTTTACCCAGAAAGACTTGAATCTGAGGCAGCAGCGTTGGCTAGAATTTCTTGCAGCGTACGATTTTGAGATTTTGTACACTCCAGGGAAGGCCAATGTTGTCGCTGATGCATTAAGTAGAAAGGATGTAATAATCGCCAGTTTTATTATTACGACTTCATTGATCGATAGAATATCTGACCTTCAGAAGGATGATCACTTCATTCAATGGGTCAAAGAAAGAATTCAGAAAGGCGAGCCCTCAAGTTTTCAAATCGATAACAATGGGATTCTGAGGTTAAAAGGCCGAATATGTTTGCCAAACATTGCAGAACTCCGGAGAGAAGTATTGGATGAATGTCACAAAGCCAAGCTTAGTATCCATCCAGGAGTGAGCAAGATGTATAACGATATCAAATGCACTTTCTGGTGGAGATCGATGAAGCGAGACATCTCCTTATATGTTAGCCGGTGTACTACTTGTCAACAAGGCAAAAGCGATCAACAGAAGCTCACTGGATTGTTGCAACCTTTGGAAATTCCCGGTGGAAAGTGGGAACAGATTTCTATGGATTTCATAGATGGTTTGCCTAGAACCAGGAAAGGAAATGACAGTATTTGGGTGATCGTAGATCGTTTCACGAAGACCGCCCATTTCATATTTGTCTAATCGAATAGAACTGCTAAGAGTCTGACGTAGGTATATTTCAAGAAAATTATTAGACTGCACGGAGTTCCCATGAGCATTTTTAGCGATCGTGATCCGATTTTTGCCAGTAAATTCTGGGAAGCATTCCAAGCAGAATTGGGAACGAAACTGAACTTGAGCACTGCATATCATCCTCAAACAGATGACCAAACTGAGAGGGTGAATCGTATTCTTGAAGATCTATTGCGGGCGTGTATTATTGATTTTGGTGGATCATGGGAAGACCATTTGCATTTGGCTGAATTCTCATATAATAACAGCTACCAGGCGAGCTTGAAAATGTCTCCATTCGAAGTATTGTATGGTAGTCCCTGCTTTTTAGGTAGAACCTGGCAATAGACTCGTATTGGGGCCTGATATGATTCACGATGCTGCGGACAAAGTCGATTTCATTAAGAAACGATTACTAGCTGCTCAAAGCCGACAGAAAAGCTATGCAGATAAGAGAAGAAGAGATATATCATTTGCTGTTGGCGACTATGTATATTTGAAGGTATCTCCGATAAGAGGAGTCATCCAATTCGGTAAAATAGGGAAATTGGCGCCCAAATTTATTGGTCCGTTTCCTATTCTGTAACGGATTGGAACTCTCGCATATAGGGTTCAATTGCCTGGTTGGTTGCCTGGAGTGCATGATGTATTTCACATATCTCAACTGCGAAAGCATGTGCATGATCCAGATCTCGTTGTAGAAGAAGCCGCACAACAGGATTTGGAAATCACTCCAGAATTGGCAGTTAGAAGAGAGCCGGTGAAGATCATTGGCAAAGAAACCAAAGAGCTGAGGAACAAGAAGGTTCACTTAGTCAAATTGCAATGGAGTGAAAATCCATGAGATTGTACTTGGGAAACTGAGGAGAGCATTAAGAAAGCCTATCCTAAGTGCAGGGTGGATGTCTCTGATTGACTCTGGTGTGAGCTACATCTACCATATTTTGCATTTCCATTCAGTTCTTTACTTTGCAGTTGTTTTCTTTGCATTGATGTAAACTTTTTAATTATATAGTCTGATTAATTTAAAAGAGTATATGAATTAATTAGTATATTTTTGAGAGTTAAAAACAAATTGATTTTTGTGTTGTGTGATTGTGAATTTGATTGATTGAATTATTAAAATGATAGCTAATTTAATCGATGAATGAATGGTAAATCTATGCGATTAAATCACACATTAAACTGATTTAGAAAATAGATAGGGATATATACATATGCATTATATATGTTTGAACAGGTAAATGGATTAGCTGTTGAGTAAAGAATTTATTTGCGTGCCCGACAAATAGGTAAACCTTAATGAGTTGGATGCGCAATTTTATTATTATAACAACTCCTGTGAATGCCATTGGATGCAGAGTGTTGGTTGTTCTGTGTATAATATAAACGTTGCCATATGATAGTAACAATTAATTTTGAACTACACTACATGGCATACTTCTTGAAGATAGGCATACTTCATCATATACCACATAAGCATTTGGAGCTTGTGTGACGAGGTTGAAGATTTACAATACGAGCGAGAGGCTTGTATGGCGAGGACTATATTTTACAGGTTGAACTG
The DNA here is from genome assembly GCA_030737875.1 of Allium sativum. Taxonomy (NCBI): domain Eukaryota; kingdom Viridiplantae; phylum Streptophyta; class Magnoliopsida; order Asparagales; family Amaryllidaceae; genus Allium; species Allium sativum. The sequence continues at coordinate 590,441,886 of CM060916.1, forward strand.
ATGTCTGATATGGACCATATAAAATATAACAGTGAATTGCCAGATTAATAAAAACCCCACACGGTTCTGGAGATGACAATAAACACGTCTCTCTGGTCATTAAGGCACAAAAACCATTTATAGGGTGATAAGAATTTATTCTCTGGAGTTATGATCTATACACACTCCCCTGTAGACACCGGAATATATCACTATAAATATGTGCATGCTTATTAGGATTTATTGGGTACCTAAAACGGCCCAATAAATTTCCAAACCCCTCCCCGTACAAAGGAGGTTATGGCGAAATTTTTCGAAAATTAGGGTGTTAGCCAATTTTTTGAAGAATTTGAAAATTCTTAGAAACTGAAAAGTTGGATAATGGAAGCCAGATTGAAAGTAGAGTTAGTTAATCGAACCAATTTCGACTTTGTTCCTTTTCGGGGACGAAAAGTTTTAAGTGGGGGAGATTGTAACAACCCGTAAAATCTGAACCAATTTAAAATTTTTAAATTGGTTATTTTAGTGAATTTTAAATATTTAAAATAAATATTTTAAATAATAATGACGAAAAGTAGTTTGAATCGACGTTTGAAAATGAATATAATAACTTTAAATTATAAACAAGGCCTAAAATGGCGCGGTAGTTTCAAAATTTGAATTCAAACTTTGACTGACTGTATTGGGTGCAAAATAAAACGGATTTTTGTGAAACCAAAAATATTTAAATCTGTTGGTGAATATCTTTCTAACGAATCTGAAAAATCGAAGTTCGTAGCGGGAGTCAAAAGTTATGGCCAAATGAATTTTCAGAAAGGTCGCTGTAGAATTTATATAGCCCGTGAAAATAGACATTTTGCAAATGACCTCGGAATTCGATGAAACCACTTTTGTTGGATCCGGGATGTTAAATTATTGCTAGGTTTCAAATTTCATAATTTTTGAAGCTAATATGTGAGCGTGGCGAAGAAAAATGTGTTTTGGTCAATTATAGTTAAATTGGATCGACCAGAAAATGGCCATTTTTCAAACGGTCTCAGAATTCGGCGAAACTAGTTTTGTTAGGACCGTAACATCAAAACATAGCTAGATTTATTTTTTGGGAATTTTTAGAATCAGTATGTGGCCCCGGCAAATTGAAATGTACGTTCAAATTAAATATTGAATGTGTTATATTTTAATTTGAAGGAAAACTGACTAAAACAGTCGAACGGCCTACGAAACTTATCCCATTGTGTTCGGAATGGGGTTATTTTGCTAGGGACGACAATCGTTGGGTTTGGATCGGAGTTCGTATGTAGTAAGGGGTACTTTTGAAATTTTAAAAATATATAAATAAATAAAAACCCTTTGGCCAATCATAAATCGACACCCCCATCTTCTCTCTCCCCGATAGCAGGTCGCGACGGCGGAAGTTGTTCACCGCTTCCCAGCCTGATTTCTTCCAATCTGCTCCACGAAACACCTCGACCCAGTTGGGAATTCTGTAGAGAATCCTTCCTCTTCAAATCCATCTATATTTTGAATTTTTTTGTTGAGTGAATCGAGAGTTCGGGCCCCCCAAAGTTCAGCCACCTCGTCCGCCGTAACCCGCCAGATCCGCCACCAGGTGCCACCAAACCCCCGACGATCTGTGCACCTCTCCAAGCCCTAGAAGGTGGCGCTGGCTGATCGAAACAACGATTAAAGGATTTGAAAATAATTTGAAACCTAGTTTTGAAGAATTTAGAAAGGTACGGTTTGAATTATATTAAAATTATTCTATAGCACTTCTAAGCGCTACGGTTTATGATTTCACTATAAAAATCTTATCTTTTTGCTATGTTGACGAAACTCAGTGAAACAAGAGACAATGGATTCATGTGGACGTCTTCTACATTCTAGAAGAGACCGCATATTTTTCTGAGCCTTCTGCTATTTTTGGAGGAGTGGAACCCAATGTGAGATTTCTAATTTATAAACGATGGAAAACAACGATGTATAAATTATATAGTCAATGTATGAGTTATATAAGCATTGTACACCTCACGTATAAGCGTTGTATAAGTTGTATGTTCGATGTATAAGTTCTATATGCATTGTAAAAATTATATGTGCGTTGAAATGAATTGAAGTGAATTGGAATATTTTTAAATACGAATATATACATATATACATACACCCCTCGTCCACATACCATGGACGATATTTATTGGATGGATATTGTTTGGATTATTTGGTTGATGTGAAATTTGGTGAATAATGCAAATGGTTGATAGAATTGTTTGTGGTTGAGAATGATTGACTGTGATTGAAAAATACCCATTTTTGGTTGAAAACAAAATTAGAATAGGTTGTGGAAATGAAAGAAAACATGCTCGCCTGCGTGCGAATTAGATGCATGAAATCCCGATTGTCAAAAACCGCGAGGTTTTAAGGTAGTGCGAGGAGCCGTACTAGGGACGGTCCCGGTTTTAACTACTCTGCCGTTATGCTGCCGAAATTTTCAATAATTTTCATGTATTAGAATTATTTTCATGTTTTGAAACTATATTCATGTGTTGAATAGAAATTCATGTGTTGAATAGAATTTCATGTGTTGAATGAGTTCATGTGTTGAGTAAATTATTTGAAAGATAAAAATCACAATTTTATTATATATATATAGCCTATATAATATATTGGTATTTTAAATAAATTGTTTTAACACTAAAAATAATATTTTTACCTTATGTATAGACTAAATAAAATAATCGTGTTTTGAAATAAATTGTTTTACAATAAAAATCACATTTTTATCATATATATAAACTATAGAAATTATTCATGTGTTGAATAAAGGACTAGAACGATAAAAATCATATTTTTATCGTGCGTGTGAAGTCGAAAACATTCATGTGTTGAATATATAGATTGAACAATAAAATCCACATTTTTATTGTGAATATGAAGTGTTAAAAATGGTGATGTGTGAAATAAATATTTTTGATGATAAAAATATCATTTTTATCAAATACATAAAGTGGATATGGTTTTGAAAACGAAGAAAGAATTATAGTTATATATATCTATATAAATATAATTAAAATAAATCGAATGACCAAGCTGCAGTTCATGTTTTGAAACCATGATTTCAAACGATTAGTGTGGGAGATCCGACCATCGAATTTTCCCGAAACTGCAACCATTGGGTCCGCCTTGGTAATATCTTTCCAACTGTACTAACTTTGTAAAGATCCAACGGTTGGATTATCTGGAATGTTTAATTCAAATCTGAAGAAAAACGGTGCCAAAATCGATTATATATATATATATATAACTAAATTAAATCGAATAACGACGCTGCATGTTGGCTAGCTTTTTGACCAAGCTACCAAGGTTCACACACAAGAAGAAAGTATGAGATTTCGCTCCTCAATTTCACAAAAGATCGGATAGTCCGTGCGGATCGCCCCCATTCGGATCGCACCATCGGATCGCTGAAGCGGGTCGTGACCCGATCCCCCCTTTGCCATCACGAACCGATCCGATCCCCGAAGGCGTGGCGAAGCTGCTGGCCAAGTCTATCTCGATCCGCGTATGAAGGATCACGAGACACCTTTCCACAACGGCTAATTTGACTGATTCTTTATCAAGCTGCGAACCGGCCCGAGATCTTCGGGATGTGGGCCACGTATGATCGCGATCCGTCACCAGAAATCAGCTATAAATAGCCCAGAGCTTGGCATTTTTGAGGATCTTTTGGCAGTTTTGAGTGTTGTTTCCACCATTACTATCATACCACTATTTCTTATCAATTATACCTCGAGATTATTGAGAGAAATCACAATTGTAAGAGGGAGATTGAGTGAAACTATTGATTGTACTAGCATTCAAAGTATAATCAATAATATATAAAGTGGACGTAGGCTCGTTAGCGCCGAACCACTATAAATCCTGTGTGTTTCTTCAATTTTCTTTATTCTCTACATATAATTCTCTACATATTATAACGATTTGGGTGTTAGGTCCAAATTTTGAACTAACATTTTGGTGCTTTCACTGAGAATTGAACTCAGGATATTGGATTGTCTCTCCGTTGTTTGGATATTCAAGTCCGAAAAAAACAGTCCCGAAACCTCACTGTTCAGACTTTTGAAGATTTCAACGATACCTGATATCATGGATGGAAAGAAGTTTAAGGAAGTACGAGCTTCACAGGCGAATGAGGCTGCGAATGAAGCGATTGAAGAGAGTGTGCATGAACAGGTCAACGAAGGACCATCGGATCGCGGAACGGAGATGGCGAACCGAACCGTGGAGGGCGACGCGAACCGAACAGTTGAAGGGGTCGTCACCCGGTCCCACGATAACACCACGAACCCCCCTCCCAATGTTACCACGATCCGATCCCAGGGGGGCTCCGCGAGCCACTGACACCGATCCACCACGATCCGAAGTGATGACCAGACTACAACTCGACCTGGAAAGGAGGTTATGACTCACTCTACCTGTCCTGGAACCTCTGTTCGACCTGGCTCAAGTTCTCTGCGCATAAGAGAAAATGCTGATGATCAATATGACCCCTCTGCTCCGGTCGCTGAAGGAGATCTCTCTCATTTCTCCGAAATGTGGGATAGGCTGTTTGATGAATTAGCTGCTCAAAGACAGCAAAGCTCTATGCTGCAGCAGAACTTGACTGCTATGGATAAAAGGATCGATGATCTCGCAAGACAACGAACACTCCCAGTTCGCCCACTCACCCCAGAGTACTCTTCTTCGTCAGAGGAATCGCCAAGACCTCCGCGGCGACCGTATGAGAGGGCTAAAAACATAGAGCAGCTCCGATTTGGAACCTTGCCATCACGAGAGGAAGAGACATTTGGTGTAGGACCCTCAAACTGCAACTTGAATAATCATGCCGCAACTCCTAGAGCTCGAGTTGTGGATAATGTTGTTGAGAATAGGTCACCTCAACCTCTTCGCCGTACGAATACTCATGGTAAAAGGGGCAACGAAGCCCAATCCGAGCCCCGGACTTCGTGGATGTTCCTAGAAGAGGAATCGAAGAATTCCACCGAGCTAGGAGCGTTGATCCTGAGCCTCCGATGACCAGTGCAAATGTTGCAGCTATGGTCCATCAAATCCTGGCGGATAGCCGTGGACAAAGGAATGAAGATTGGGGAATTGACCGCAGTCACACCCCTTTTACTGATGACATTCTAGATGTAACATTCCCGAGGCGCTTCAACATGCCTCAGATGAACCGTTACGCGGGTAGATCTGATCCAATCCAACTTCTAATGAGATATTCTTGGTCAATGACTGCTGCCGTAGCTTCTGACGTTGTAAAGTGCAAAGCATTCCCTATATTCCTGGAGGATGTAGCGTTATTATGGTTTACACGCTTACCAGCAAGATCAATTTCCAGTTTCAGGGAATTGAGCGAAAGGTTCGTGGAACAGTTCCGCATTTATGCACAAAGGTCGAAAAGTGTGATTGACCTGTTCCTCATCAAACAACAACCAGGCGAGACCTTGAGGGTGTATCTGGATCGTTTCAACCTAGCCACCACCGAAGTCAAGGATCCCCATGAGCCAACTGTTGTGGCAGCCCTAATTGATGGAGTAGATAAAGATACTAAATTTGGGAGATACCTGGCCGGCAAGCCACCTCATACTAGAGAATTGTTCTACGAGAAAGCAAATGTACGCTTACGTCAGGAGGAGGTATATGCTAACCGGAAGATGAAAATGGCAAATAAGGAGGAAATCCAAAGTAATGTGGCCATCAAGCAAACCGGAGACAGCTCGGGAAAAGTCGAAGTCAATGTTGGAAACTGAAACCAAGGCGGCGGCCACCAGTCAAGAAACAATGGTAACAACAGTAATGGCAATAATCAGAAGAGAAATCGAGGGAGCGACTCCCAGAGAAGGACCCGTCCCAGGTCCTTCGAAAATTATACGCCAATAAATGGTACTTTGGAGAATATATTCGTTGACTCGTACAACGTTCTCCAACATAAAAGGCCTCCTCCAAGAGATTGGATAGAGAAAGGACGTGAGACGGGAAAGTTTTGTCTCTTCCATCAGACCCACGGCCACTCTACAAATGAATGCCGTCATCTGAGAGACGTAGTTGAAAGGTTGCCCCGAGAAGGGAAGTTGGATGAGTACCGGGTGACTCCTAGAGACAGGGGGCAAGCTATTCAGACCCCGAACCAAAACCTGAATCAACCTACTGCCAGGCCAACTGTCCAGCAAAAAGGAAAGGATCTTGTTATCAATACCATAATAGGAGGGCTTCACCTAGCCGGGCATAGTTTCAAGCGATGGACGAGTACGTAAACGCAGCAAAGCATCATCTTGAGGCAGGAGAGTGTACCAACCCTGAGGACAATGTCCCGGTAAAACAACAAAAGATGATGTCAGATGACGTCATTTTCTGCAACCGAGAGAGTATTGGAGTCCATGCTCCGACCGAAGTTCCATTTGTAATCACAGTTCCTATTGGCCTGGCCACTGTCCATAAAGTTTTAGTGGATAACGGGAGTTCAGTCAACATTCTATTCAAAAAAACGTTCGATCTAATGAACCTTGAATTGAAAGACTTAAAGCCATGTGAAGGATGGATCCGTGGATTTAACGGGGCTTCAACTGCTCCAATGGGATATGTAGAGCTGCCGGTAACACTTGGGGAAGGAGAACGCCAGAGAGTGAGAATTCTTCCCTTCGTGGTTTTGGATATTGAATCGCCTTATAATGCCTTCTTGGGCCGACCGGCCCTAGCAAAGTTTAGAGCTTGTATAGCCCCCTGGTGCTTTTTATTGAAGTTTCCTACGGAATCTGGTGTTGGCATAGTCAGAGGAGATCAGATTGCTGCACGTGCATGTTACATTGCAGAGCTAAAGCTACTCCATAAAGGAAAAGATATAGAGACTAAAGACGCTTCTTCCCCCACAAGGGAGGAGACGTTATAGCAATTAAAGAGAATGACTATAGGTGAGTCGCCCAGAGAACTGCCCGAGGATATAGATCCCAGAGAGGACGAAGAGACTAGGGGCAGAATGGCGGCTCCCAACGAAACGACTGTGGATGTACCAATCGATGATAGCGACCTAGAGAAGGTCCTGAAGATTGGTTCCCAGTTGGATCCAGTTTGAGCTAAAGAACTGACATATTTCCAGAAAGATAACTTGGATGTATTTGCTTGGACCCACGCGGACATGTGTGGGATATCTCCATCAATCATGAGCCATTCATTGAGCATTAACCCAAAGCATCCCCCTGTAAAACAAAAAAGGCGAATGCTGGGCCCAGAGAGGTCCGCAGCCTTGAAAGAAGAAGTTGAAAAGTTAAGAAGTAATGGATTCATCAGAGACTCAACCTACCCAGATTGGATTTCAAATCCTGTTTTGGTAAAGAAGGCCAATGGGAAGTGGCGTACGTGTATTGATTTTTCGGATTTGAATAAAGCCTGCCCAAAAGATAGCTTTCCGTTACCCAGAATTGATCAGTTGGTAGATTCAACGGTAGGTCGTGAGCTTCTCTCTTTCATGGATGCTTATTCAGGATATAACCAGATTCCTATGCATGTTCCAGATCAAGAACACACTAGCTTCATTACTGATCTGGGATTATACTGCTACGTGGTAATGCCTTTTGGTTTGAAGAACGCAGGCGCTACATATCAACGGTTAGTGAACAGAATGTTCTATAACCAGATTGGGAAAATGATGGAGGTGTACGTTGACAACATGCTGGTTAAGTCCAGACAATCGTCCGATCACACTACAAACTTGGCAGAGATGTTTGGTATTCTTCGAAAGTATGGGATGAAACTCAACCCAACGAAATGCTCATTTGGGGTTGCATCCGGAAATTCTTGGGATTCATTGTTAGCTCGCGCGTGATTGAAATTAATCCAGACCAGATTGCAGCAATCAGAGACATCCAGGAGCCTAGACAAATCAAAGATGTGCAGAGCCTTACGGGGAAAGTAGCAGCATTAAGCAGATTCATCTCTAGAGCGACAGACAAATGCATTCCGTTCTTTGAATTGATAAAGCAAGGAAAACGCAATTTTAAGTGGACTCCTGATTGTATTGAAGCATTTCAGAGCTTGTTGAATCATCTGGAGAGACCCCCGATACTATCTAAGTCGGTGGATCACGAGGATTTATTCGTGTACTTAGCAGTGTCGTCCCACGCGATTAGCTCAGCGTTAGTAATAGAGGAAGACAAGGTTCAAAGGCCAGTATACTACGTGAGCAAGAAATTGACGGCAGCTGAGCGGAATTATCCAAGGATAGAAAAGCTGGCATACAGTTTGTTAATTGCATCTAGAAAGCTTCGACATTATTTCCAAGCTCATCCCATCACCGTGTACACTGATCATCCGCTCAAGCAAGTTCTACAGAGACCAGAAGCTTCTGGAAGGCTGCTCAAGTGGAACATTGAACTGAGTCAATTTGATCTGAATTTTCAGCCCCGACGATCGATACGGGGGCAAGTGCTGGCAGATTTCATAGCAGAATTTACTGTCTCGGAGGACGACATGGTAAACGAAGAGGCTGACCCACCAAAGTTACTTCTCGCTCCTAGTGCATGGAAATTATATATTGATGGTGCTAGGAATGATAAACGATCCGGTGCCAGAGTGGTGCTTGAAACTCCCGAAAAGCGACTGATATCCTATGCTATCCGATTGGAATTTCATGGCACCAACAACGACGCCGAATATGAAGCCCTGGTAGCTGGGCTAAAGATCGCAAAGGAGTTAGAGATCACAAAGCTGGACATATTTTGTGATTCCAAGTTGGTTGTAAATCAGGTCACTGGAAAGTTCCAACCTAAGAGCCCAAGATTGATTTCTTATTTGGAGAAAGTAAAGGAGTTGCTGATAGGTTTTGATCACTACAGTATCTCTCATATTCCGCGGTCAGAGAACCAACAGGTAGATAAATTAGCCAAGATGGCTAGTTCCGACGATCCTGAAGAGATCGGGCAAGCCCTAGTTGAAGTGCTTCGGTTCCCTAGTATAGATCAGATGGAAATTGATCCGGTACTAGAAACTAAGCCGGAAAGGGAGTCATGGATGACCCCTCTAAAGAATTTCCTGATGAATGGAACGCTTCCGACCAAGAAGAGAGAGTGGCGTAAAGTAATTCGTAAAGCTTCCCGATATGTTCTGCAAGGCGGAGTCCTGTGTAGACAGGGATTTTTGATGCCTCTCCTTCGGTGTATAGCCCATGACGACATCAAACGTGTACTGCAGGAAGTGCACGAAGGTGAATGTGGCGATCACACTGAAGGACAAACTCTGGCAAAAAAGGTGTTGCGGTATGGTTATTTCTAGCCTACCATAAACAAAGACGCGACAAAGTACGCGCGACGTTGTGATGCTTGCCAAAGATTTTCAAGGATTCCCAGGGCACCTCCTGGTCAGTTAAAAACAATGACAAGTCCGTAGCCTTTCGCTATGTGGGGAATTGATATCATTGGAACCCTCCCTATAGCAAAAGGCGGAGCAAAGTTCGCCATTGTATCTGTAGACTACTTCACCAAATGGGTTGAGGCCGAACCGTTGACTGCAATTACAACCAAGCGAGTGATCAATTTCGTTGTTAGGAACATTATTTGCCGGTTCGGGATTCCGAAGATCGTCGTAACTGACAATGGAACCCAATTTGACAGCAGCGAATTCAGGAACTTCTGCCAGAAATACCAGATCGAGAAAAGGTACACCTCTATGGCATATCCGCAGTCGAACGGACAGGTTGAAGCGGCGAATAAAGTGATCAAGTCCATTCTAAAGAGAAGATTGAAGCGGGCCAAAGCTATGTGGGTCGATGAGTTACCCTTGGCATTATGGGGCTATAGGACGACATAGAAATCGGCAACAGGCCATAACCCCTTCTCCCTTGCTTTTGGAGCAGAGGCAGTCATCCCAGTTGAGCTAAAGTACCATATCACCGAGTTACTTATTACGATCCGATGACTAATAACGAGTTGCTCCTTGAATACCTAGATTCAATAGAAGAGAAGAGGGATGAAGCAGACTTGCGTGCCTTGAGACACAAGCAACAGGTCACTCGATACTACAACAAAAAGGATCGAGCCCGAACCTTTGAACCCGTAGACTTGGTTCTGAAGCGTGTCTTTCTGCCCCCGACTCATATGGGTAAGAAGTGGGAAGGATCGTACTCCATTCTACGAAGGCTTGATAATGGAACCTTCAAGCTAGCTACAGTGGATGGAGAAGAAATCCCCAGAGTGTGGAATGCCCAACATTTGCGGCCTTATCTGACATAAGGATGTCGGATTTATTCTTTTGTTTCATAGGACCATGTAAAAGGCACGACTTGCCTAGAATAGTCCAATTTTTTTTGAGCAAAACATTATAAAGTGGTCGTAGGTCACGATTTGACCGAACCACTATAAAAATACCGTGTGTCGTTTACCTTTATTGCACTATTATTTATCCGCTTTTCTATCTTTATGAAATTTGCTGTAAACTATGCGGCAATCACAGGAACATGTGACTCCAGGTGCCTTCCATCAGAATGGAGAGCAATCCACAGCTAGAACTTTGAAGGTACAATAGAGTGAATCACATCATTGACAGAACTCTAACCTGGGCGACCGCCAGGAGAGTATAAAAGCGTCCATGATTGAGCGCTGAGAAAGAACTCTTACCCCGCTGAAGGATCGGGGAGCGACTGAACAACTGAGTTCGAACTCAAACCTGGGCGACCGCCAGGAGAGTATAAAAGCATTCATGATTGAGCGCTGAGAAAGAACACTTACCCCGCTGAAGGATCGGGGAGTGACTGAATAGCTGAGTTCGAGCTCTAACCTGGGCGACCGCCAGGAGAGTATAAAAGCGCCTGTGATTAAGCGCTGAGAAGGGTGCTGGAGACTCAGCGCCCCCAGAATTTCTGCCCCGATCGTGATATGAGTTCTAACTCTAACCTGCTAACGGATTGGGAGAGTATAAAGGTACCAGAGATTTGGCGCCGCAAGGACTATTACCCCACTAAAAGAAATCCAAGTCCCCCGTATTTAGAAATAGGGGGCAACGTGTATATACGTGTACCTTGATGTAGTATATATATGTACATATGTGTACCTTGATGCAGTACAGAAATTTTTAAACTGTTTTCTGCAACTTGAATAATTTGTAGCATAATTTTAGCTTGGTTATAGCCAAATGACTTGTGACTAAATATGAAGAGTTTATTGACTACAGGTACACGATGACGCAAAAGAAATAAACTTTCATTCATAAACTGCAAAACTACAAGATAAAGAGGATCCTAAACAAAAGTGAGGGCTAGTCTCACAATTACATTTCATGGCCAGTGGAAAGCCTAAAAATCCTAAGGACAAAATATGAACCGATATCTGCATCCTACTTATGCTGGGGGGGGAAGGGGCTATGTTGGCTTCTTGCTCATTTTCTGCTCCCCGACTCCTCCTTATCAACATCCGAACGATCACCTTTTTTCCTCTTCCTCTTATCAACAAGAGGCTCCGGCGAAGAACTGGAGGATTGAGAGGCTAGTTGTGAAGTTATTGATCAGGAGGAAAATCTTACAACCAACCCAGTTTTGGGGTCGCTCTCGGAAATAGGGGGAACATATACTAGATCCTGTCCCCCTTTCATAAGGAGCAACTGCTCCTCCTCTTCGGCCTATTGTTCAGCCAAGGTTTCCTCATCATCGCCTCTGCTTTCTTTGGTAATGGCGACTTCCTCTTCATCGCCGTCGTGGCGCCCGTCCATGTCTCTCAAAGCCTCGATGGGTTCAGCATCTGGGGGGACATCAGCATCAACACTTGGCAGGATGTCAATCTTCTCTGCCTCTGCCTTCTTTTCAGCGTCCTTATCAACTGGCCCGCCACCTGTATCATGAGAAACAAATGTTATTTTGGGAGAGAATGCGGTTTTCTCAGTTGATTGTCCTACAAGATGACGACAAGTGACAATTGCTTTGGCAAGTTGCGGAGAAAATATAGAGATACCTTCCGCCGATCCTCCATCCAAGCTAGCAGCAGAACCCCCGACAGCTGGAGGAGTTGGACCTAGAGGAATCAATGGGTAGTCTGGATTGTATTCCTCAATTTCGGAGGCCTTGAGCTCTGCAGCTGAGCTCGGGCCTTCTTCCATTTTATCTTTGCCCTTCGCCTGAGTTTTCTCTTTATCAATTTCTTCTTGGAGTAGGCGTCTGACTTTCTCTAAATCCTCAGGTTCATTATCCCTAAGAATGGTCCGCATCAACTCATTCTCATCAATCTCATCAACTCCTAATCGCTGTTTCTCGCTCTGGACGATTGCATCCCATATGTTGGCTAGAGTGACATGGTAGTCTGGGATCCAGGAGATGTTACGGGTCTTGATGACCTGGCCAAGGAAGTCGAACAACATTTCTTCAAATCCTTCAATATCTTTCTCTCTCTCAAGGAGATTTTCATTAGAAACAGTGGCCATTTCAATGGCACTTTCTACATTATTTTCAGCCAGGATCACGCGCTTCTCTGCACGCGCGAGTTGATCATTCAAAATCGCCCTCTCTTTTTTGGCCAGAGCTAAACTATCTTTCAAGCTTGCCTTTTCTTTCTCCCAAGCCGCTTTTTCAATCTCGAAATGATCCTGTGCTGTTTTCAGTTCGGTGTTGGCCATTCTGAGATCTTCCACCATTTTCTTCAATGACGCTCGCTCTTTGCTGTTAGAATCGAGCTCATTATGAAAACGTTGCCTGGCCTCCTTCAGCTCTGCTTTGTAATTTTTAGCATCTCGTTGAGCCAAGGCAAGCAAAGATTGTGCATCTTCCAAGTCCTTTTCCATTTTTACCTTGGCTCTTTCATTGTTATCTATCTTCACTTTGAACCTATGCGCTTCCATCTCAAGCGTTCGGATGACGTCTGAAAGATTGACAGCATGTTTCTTCATCGCCTCTTACTGCTTGGCTACATGGCGAATGTGTCCGATGACTTCAGTATCCCAATTCCTAGGGAATGGTTCCAGAGTTGGAACGAACATCATCCTTTCGAAGAAGATATCGGGGAATTGTTATCGTAATTTTTCCAGCTTAGCCTGAGTCTCAGGACCATGGATATAGTCTCGTGCCCCGGGGGCACTCAAACTTTGTTGGCTGGAAGGGACAATGTCAGTTCTCTCCTCAGAATCCTTGTTTGGATCCTTGTTTTTATCCTTAGGCTCGTGGTGCTTTTTGGACGATCTGCTGTGAGATGGTGCGCTCTTCGGAGGAGTTAAGTCTTTGGGAAGTTGTTTTCCCCCTATAGGTGGCACCGGATGATTGGGAGGCTTTCCAGAGGTTTGTTTTGACGGAAGTCTGGACTATTAAGAAGTAGGCTTGTGAAAATCCCGGGACCAATGACTGTCTCCCCCTCGGCTGCTGCTACGAGCACGCTCAGGATTTGGATGAAGACTAGGTGTGCCTTCACGAAGAGAGCGATAGGAATAAGATCGTTTGCGAGACATCTTTCCTGCAAAAGAAACTAGTACATATTAAAACCTTGAATGCTATTGGTATAAAAGTGTGGGATCAGACAGTGCATGTGATTTGTGCATCCCATATAATTCCCCCTAACAGACCAGGGCCCGAAGTTAGGCTCATCTGGGTAGTCTCTCGTTCTCCAACTGGAACAGTTGTTTCCTCAGAAATAGGGAAAAGTGGCTCCCCTTCGAAGTCTTCCTGTGTATATACATCATCAGGTAAAGGAATCTTGCTCAGTTCTTTAAATAACTACTCCTCTGTTAAATCATCGGGAGCAGCAGGTTCAACCGGTAGAGAGGCCCTTGAGGGGAAGCCCCCCGGAGAGACTAGGATTTCCTTAGACTCGTCAGCACGGGCCTCATCTCCTTTATATACATTTAGATCTTCGTCGTCCTGGATAATTATCGACAAAGGACTCTTACGAAATTTAGTTGTTTCTGCTGCCTGTGACGTTCCTTCTCCCTCGGTCGGGGGCACGTATTTGTAAGGTTTTCCACCCGCACCAAGTCCAAACCTTATATCCAGAAGGTGGTGCTTGCGAAGATTCTCGTCAGAAATACATTTCTTGATCTTTAGAAAGTCGGATTTGCTTTTTAGAAGATGGGACAGTCGATTATTGTACATCGAGCCTTCCGTCTTTGGAAAGGCGTGATCTGCATAGAGAAAAGAAGCATGTTAGCGCTTCGATTTCTTAAACAAGTTATTCATTCAAAGGTTTAAAGTTTACTTGATTTAAGCCATCTTCTTGCACACCCAGCCTGTCTCTTTATGTAGAACCAATTGGCCTTGGGATCCCCTATGTTGTTGTAACCGTCAGATAAGACCTTCCTATTTACTACCGATTTGAAAAAGAAAAATTTGGGGTTGCCGTAGAGCGATGCTTGAAAAGGTAATAGAATTGCAAATCTTTAAACGCGAGCTCAGTTTGCAGGATTTCCGCATATGCAATGTATAGAGTGTATAGAGCTGCGTAGGCGTTGGGATGTAGCTGCATCGGAGCAATACCCAATCGTTTTAAGGTTTCAATGACGATGGGAGGAAACGGTGGAATAGCGCCTACCCAGCACATAAGTCGGCTAACTGTCATATATCCCTCCGGAGCCAAATGAGGTCTATCTTCGCTACCAGGTGTCCTCACATCATCCCAGGGGATCCCGTGTCTCAAGCAAATTCTCTTAAGCTTTATGTCATCAAGTTTGGAAGCTAAAGAGTCAGTGAATTTCTCTATTTTTATTGCATCAGGAATCTCGTCAGGAGCTCGGTCGTCTACTTCGGACTCCTCATCAAGCGAGGTACTCTCAGACGGATCCGATTCCGTTTCTGGCTCATATTCAGATCCAGAATCCTCACCCTCTGGATTAATTGGAAGAACCTCGGGGTTGTGGTGCTCATACACCTCGGGATCCGCCTCTGTGTCAGATCTTGAAGGGGAATGGTTATCCGACATTACTGTTTAGGCGAGTAAACATGAGAAATAAGAATATAATTAACCGTCCCCCTGTGTGTGTAAGTGCAAGTGTGTGCCTGTGCATACATAGGAGAAGAGCATAAAGATTAGCTACATAAGCAAGGTCTTGGTCGTAATGCGCTATCAAGTTATGCTGTCAATTAGTCCAGAAGTTCGTCTCAAAGGCTCTAACCTAACTGTCCATCGATATATCAGGTTTGAGTTGCAATGTTTATTTAACAAGTATATTACATCACTCGGATCGCATAGAAGGGATCGGGTCGCGGTGCATAGTCGGATTGTGAGGTAAACATGGACTCGCAACGAAGCTGCCAGATCGTGGAAGAGCCTCGGGTCGCGAAACTAGAGCGGATCGCAAAGACTACTCACGATCTGTTCCCTCCTTCTATGAATTACAGTTTTGCAGCGATTCGACCCGTCGTTTAACTTAAATATCAGCTCCACACTAGCGTCTCCACGACCCGAACCAGTACCTCACCACCACGATCTGATCCGCTTCCCATCCTTCGCCACGATCCGACCTAAACCTCTCTTTCCTTCCCTTCCTCTTCTCCTTCCTCTATTTTCCTTCTCCCTCGATGAACACAAGTGATTAAACCATCAGCCATGACGTCCTGCCATCTTCTAGAATCACGAACATCGCGAAATTCCGTCGTCTCCCCCCTCAAATCAACAAATAACTCAAGAAAACAGGAAATAAGGGTGTAAGAGTACATCACTAGCTTGATTACCTTTCAGAAAATGACGAAAAACAGTTGGGCAATTGGAAAATTAAAAGGGGCTAGGGTTTTGTTTCAGAGGATTGGCGGCAAAAGAAGAAGGAAGGAAGGGAGGAGATGGGTTCGATTTATATAGATCAGGAGGCGACCGTTAAAATTCCAGTTCTTGTCTTATTCGAACCGACGAAATAGGTGGGCTGTGAACGAAATCCCATTACGCTTAGAAGCCCGCTTTGACCCACGGATCGTCTCGTGATAGAGGTTTGCCAACCTTACTTAAAGCCTACACGAAATTCGAAACGAGACGAGCATCTCGCATCACTGGACCGTGACAAAGGACTCACCCCCCGGATCGTGAGGTGCGAGCAGAACCATCAGACGACGAAAAAAAAAATTCCAGAGATAGAAATTATCCGATAAACAGAGAAATGATTGAAGATTTATCCGATGTTTATACAAATCAAAGGGACACAACTTTCTGAAGCAACACGGCATTTTAGACAGATGTGACCATTGGCTTGCACCATTTTATGAAAAGATATCTTTGCAATTTCGAAGCATGTTCCATCCTCGATAAAACATACTTCGAAGGGGCAAAATGTTGGCTAGCTTTTTGACCAAGCCACCAAGGTTTACATACAAGAAGAAAGTATGAGATTTCACTCCTCAAGTTCACAGAAGAATGGATAGTTCGTGTGGATCGCCCCCATTCGGATCGCACCATCGGGTCGCTGAAGGGGGTCGCAACCCGATCCCCCCTTTGCCATCACGAACCGATCCGATCCCCGAAGGCGTGGCGAAGCTGCTGGCCAAGTCTACCTCGATCCGCGTATGACGGATCATGAGACACCTGTCCACAACGGCTAATTTGACTGATTCTTCATCAAGCTGCGAACCGGCCCGAGATTTTCGGGATGTGGGCCACGTATGATCGCGATCTGTCACCAGTAATCAGCTATAAATAGCCCAGAGCTTGGCATTTTTGAGGATCTTTTGGTAGTTTTGGGTGTTGATTCCACCATTGCTGTCATACCACTATTTCTTATCAATTATACCTCAAGATTATTGAGAGAAATCACAATTGTAAGAGGGAGATTGAGTGAAACTGTTGATTGTACTAGCATTCAAAGTATAATCAATAATATATAAAGTGGACATAGGCTCGTTAACGCCGAACCACTATAAATCCTGTGTGTTTCTTCAATTTTCTTTATTCTCTACATATAATTCTCTGCATATTATAACGATTTGGGTGTTAGGTCCAAATTTTGATCTAACACTGCAGTTCGTATTTTGAAATCGTAACTTCAAACGATTAGTGCGGGAGATCCGACCGTCGGATTTTCCCGAAACTGAAACCGTTGGATTCGTTTCGAAAAGATCTTTCTAATGATATAAAATTTGTGAAGATCCAACGGTTATATTTTCAGATATGTGTAAATCAAATCTGGAGAAAAAGAGCGCCACGGCCGCGTTATTGCCTGAAGCGTTATTTTGAATGAATTGGCTATTTTTAAATAAATAAAAATATCGATAAATCGTGATAAAATATTATAAACGATATGGAATGGAAATAAACTGAATTTGCTTGGTTTATGTGATATTTGATGGTTGAGTGTGTTTGGTGTGAAAATTACATGAAAGAACAGAATTAGTGATATCGAATAATTTAACCATTGAAATGATTTGATTTGAAATTCTAAATATACGTGAATTATTTGAAAAGGCCGAGTTGATTCTCATTTCAAATAATTGGTCGATGAGTGAAAGTCGAAGATATGAAGACGGTGCAAGACCGATGATCTTCACGTCGAATGGAGGGGTGCT
Organism: Allium sativum; assembly: GCA_030737875.1. Lineage (NCBI taxonomy): Eukaryota > Viridiplantae > Streptophyta > Magnoliopsida > Asparagales > Amaryllidaceae > Allium > Allium sativum. The sequence goes on from CM060916.1 coordinate 590,459,356, forward strand.
ACTGATCCTCATGATAGGAGTAGCTACCTTGACGGGGTTGAAGTAGTAGCCACCCGGAAGTACTTGTTGATTGTACGGATGTGCGAGGTATTCAGTGCCTCCGGTTTCGTTCAGACCCAGAACGAACGTGTAAATGGACTGTGTGTCTGACATTGGATTTTGTTCTGTGCTGATTGATCTCTATTAAATATATATCTATTTGGCGGCGGAGAATTTATTCTCTTGCTTAACGCCCTTCTCTGAGATGTACGAGCTCAGAGGTTATGTATCGATAGAAATCAGTCGCATGGAGTGAATTTCCTGTGTGGCGTGCCTAAGTGGCAGATGATCAAGGCTTCTGTTGAAAAGCAAAGTTTTGTGGTTGATGGTCAAAGCGCAGCCTGTGTGGCATAGGTTTGAACATTGTTTCGCGAGCCTCACACCCCGGTATGAGCCAGAAATGGGAGAAGGACATCAGGGAGGACATGCGTTTCCTTATGTGGATGATGGAAAGCGAGGCCTCGGTTTGCTTCGGTCTCTTCGAAGCTGATGGTGTGGTCGGATATGACCAATGACGCCCCATAGGGCGGGGAAATGCAGTGTTCAGGAATTTTAATCCACATCGGTGGACCGGCCCTGAAGATCCAAGGCTTGCCTGCGTGCTTGCCTGAGACACGGGCTAGAGCGTCTCGAATTCGGTAAAGACTATCTTTTGCCTTGGTTCATGATGGAAATCCAATTTCCAAATACGACACCGTGCGGTTTTGATTGTACATATATATGGCGACATGATATATGGTAACCATGCCGTCTATGATTGATAGTTATGATTGAATTTTTTTTGAAACATATATACACTAGCAATAATACCAAATGATTTGTTTTGCTTGTATCAAGCATATTTTGACCATTCTTAGGTAAAACTCTATCCTCCGGTTTGTGTTGCATTGTGTGATGGGAACTGAGTTTTATAATGGCTTCATTTTTATAAAAAGCATTGCGATGTTTTAAAAGATTTATTTGTTTTAAAGCACTGGCAATCCAATGGAGTAAATCCATTCCACGAAAGTGGCGTGGTCCTGTGATTAGCCATATTTGAAAATGTGTTAAGTAGATTTCTCATACCATTCCCATGACTGACTCGTAGTTTATTTCACTTGCAAACTCGGGTGCCCCTTTTTCTACACTGGCAGCCTTGTATTCAGGTGTTAGCAGGCTCTTTCTGGACAGCTGGAGCTGAAGATGGATTCCATCATTTATCTCTTTTTATGCTGTTCAGCTCCTGTTGTACATATTACGTTTTCTTTTCCACTGTAGACATTTTATGTATAGCTGAATTGTATTTTGTACTAAGTATGATCTTATATACTGTGTAACTCCGATGATTATATTTATCTAGTGTATTCTATTGTACATTATCTGGTGTATTTATTTATTTCTATCCTGCTATTATCTGTTTACATGTTATATTCCAAAGATTACCCTCGCCACCGTCTTATCGGCGTTTGGGGTCATAACATACGGTAATTCACATCTCCTATCCAATGTGTTCGTGAGTGCAGTAACTTAAGAGATGTCATAGGAATTTCCATCTCCTAAGCATCCATCAAACTAGATACTATATAACACAATACGCTATTATAATAGTGTCGATAGTTAAATATAAAATATTAAAATAAGGTAAGCGGGATTACATTTTTAATCTTACACCATTATAATCCATAGTTTATACAGATACCGTAAAGTCCACCGTAAATTAGTGGCTATAAGAGGGATCACCATAGGTATGGTACAAATCAAAATCATGGGGGGCACGATCAAGATAAATATTGACAAGGCATCAAGTCAATACCCATCAGTAGGATTCTACCGGATTGCGGACTTAGGCTGGTGGTAACGCATATCCGCGACTAATGCCCACCCCAGACAATACTACCAAAAATCAAAGGTGCCCAAATACGTCACAAAGTAATACATATGGTATCGAAGAAGCATGCCTGCTAAGAGTAGCTAACTCACATTGGCCTGAGTATGACTCTTATTTTAGTCATTTAAATTATGACCCCAAGGTCTAGCCTATCCATCATCGTTCTCTTTTTCAAATCCAGTAATCGCCTCCTAATCATCCTACTTCATTCTGGATTCTCTACCACGGGCACAGTTGTTAAAGTGGTTTTCAATATTGGCAAAGAGTATGACAATGTCCGATCCCGGTCTATTTAACAACCAAACATTTACAATTTTTACACCGATTGGTATTTACATTTCAAAATGGTTCATTCTTTATGTTAAATATCATATTTTTCTTTTAAAAATAATTTAAGTAGTCAAGATAGAATATTCTTCATATCAAAATCTCCATTTAAAATTAAACTCAGAACCCTGAAACAATTCCATTTCTAAAACAATTTGAATATTTGAAATAGTTGAAAAGCATATTAAAATAGTTTATATATATATATATGAAATAATTTGAAAACAAATAGTTAGGAAAATAAAAGTTTAAATAAATAGTTTGAATATAAAATAATGTTTATGAAAATTTAGTTAAATATATATATATAGCTAAATAAAAGGAAGTTTATATAATAGATAACTGATTTTTAAAATCGTTTATTTAAAATATTTTGTATGTATATAAGTTAAGATTAAAATAAATTAGTTTATAAAATTAAATAGGTATTTATTAAAGTAGTTTGAAGTAGTTAGTTACAATATATATATATATATATATTCACGCATATATATATATATATATATATATATATAAGTTAAAAAAAGAATAATTTATAAGTAAAATGGTTATTTACCAAAATAATTTATATAATGGTTAGAAATACGGTAGTCGATAATGGAATTATTTCTCCCAAATTTCAATTAAACTTGAAATCATATTCCCGTTTCAAATCAATTCAACTTCAATATTTCAATTTTGATTCAACTTCCCTTTCAAGTTTAATTCAATTTAAATGATTCGATCTGGATATCCGAGGTTCCATTTCCAAATCTCGTATGAATTATTTCATATTGATAAAAATCTTGAGTACACGATTCGAATGCCACTTTAAATTAAGAATAATTTAAATTAGCTTCAAAAATGGCTAATAGTTTACATCTTTAAAACAATTCAATTTTCAATATGTTCACTGTCAAAGATTCAATTTATTTTAAATTCAAGTTTTAACATCAGTTTACAATATTTACATAATTTTTTTAACTTCAAAGATACAAAGTCCAAATTTAAAAGAAATCAGTTTTATCAGTACCATTCATTTAGCTTTTAAAACCATATTTCAAAATTCAAAGTTACAATAAATTCATTTAACCAATCATTGTTTGTATATAATTTTCTATCCTATGGTTAAGTAATACTTTAATTTAATTTAAGTGTTTCAAGGATGGATATATATCATTTTACTCCAAATCCGAGTCTTAGGTATTTAACATTTCAACCTACGTTCTTAATTCATTTCAATGATTAATCGCGGGTTTATTTGAAGCCCATAACATCTAGGGTAAATGGTTGAGATTAATCAATACAAACAAACACACAAACGTCTATACATCAAACATATCAATTCAAGACATCCATTAAAATCAATACAAACAAACAGTTTAATATCGCATCAATTTACTAGTTTTTAGATGGTGGGTTAAACTACCAATTAAATGTCACATTTGATTAACGGATAAACTAATTTCCACCATCAAATTAAATTACCATAAACATGAAGTTTAAACTATCAAACATCAATCAATACAATCATATTATGACATAATTTTAATTTAACTAAAAATTAAATATTTTAGTTAAGCGTGAGTAGGTTTAATCACTCACCTTTTATTTCGAATGTATTTGAAATCCAACATAATCCCCAAAATCTATAATTTCAGAATCAGTCCGCGACAACTTTATATCGTCAAGAATTTCAATATGAATCCAAAGTATACAACTACATGTAAAAATGAATTCATATGAAAAAGTTATTAATGTTTTACTATAAGAATTTCAAATATAAAATAAATAAACACTTGCTCATAGCCTCATACTGCATAAAGACCCGCCACATTAGTAATCCCTACCACACCTTCTTCTTTCTTACATAACCACACTCGCTCCAGAAGAAAAAATCCCGAAACCTAAATATGCGTTCAACCGTAATTTTCATACCACCAAATGAAGCCTCATTCATTGATCGGACGCCGCCCTCTTGACCGCCTTTTCATGCTCCGCCTATGTGTAGTACGCGGGCCCATGCGGTCATCTGCAGTGCCTCAAACAACCCATAACCTGCGCGCCCTTCATGCCAAGATTTTGGCGAATCCACTTCGATCTAAGATGAATAATCTTACCGATCTGAAGATCTCGTCGAATACTACAATTTCCATTTTGGATGTTTTTTATTTAGTTGCACGGATTGGAAGTAATTAACGATTTATTTTTTGAACGTTCGTGGCCATTGAAAATAACAACGTCGGCTCAGAAATAGATTAGGGTTTTGACGAATAAAATAATATTATTTCATCGTTTCGCGTGTTTTAAAGCGAAAAAGGGAATGTGTCCAAATCAGGCCTGTTGACAACCTATTTTTAGATTTAAAGGCTTTCTAAACAAAATGGGACTAGTGATGGAGCCCAGTTCCATCATTTACAACAGTTTGTTATGGAAACTTGATTATTCTAATCAAATTGTATACAAAATTTTCTATACGTTTTAAATATGCATGATAAAATTATACAACCGATGATTATGAAATTTTAAACCTTAAAAAAATCAATATTCCAAATTCGATGTAACCGGTTTCATCAAAATCCGAGATCGTCTGAAAAGTGGTTATTTTAATCAATTCTTTAATATAATATATCTAGTTTTCATTTATTCACCTGTTAATCCAATTTAAAGTTTGTTAACTATATGCAAATCAAACAAAAACTCAAATTAGTTTCATTGATAAAATTTCAATTACTTTGAATTTCGAATTTGATTAATAACCACTTTCAATTTTAATTTCAGTTGTATACTTAACAAATCAATTTCATTCAAATATCTTTATATTTAAATTTCAACTTTTAATGTTTACCAGTTAAAACTGAATCATAATTTATTTGCAATCAATACAAGTTGCTATTGTCAAAATAAGTTGAATTTCATAAGTTAATCAATTTAATCAAGTTCACATCATAGAATTACATAATTAAATCATAATTTTTTTAATACTATAAATATTCAAAAATCATATTAAATTTAATAATTTAAATAGTCAAAAAATTATGGGTTGTTACACTCTCCCCCACTTAAAAAATTTCGTCCTCGAAAAGGCATGGTAAGGAAGTTGTCAATTAACATATTCAATTATATTATTGCATATTCAACTTAAAACATTAACTTATACAAATAGTCATATATATTGAAAATCAAAATTATGCAAAAAAATTAAGTCCTAAATTCACGAAAAATTTCGGTAGAGTCTCCTTTTTACGGTTAGATCCGAAAAAGGACAATATAATATATATATATATATATAATCAAAAATATACATCTCATCTCAGTGATGAGGCATCCCCAACAATGGAAAAATAATATATAACATTAAAATACGATATATAATCCGATGTACTTACCTTTTGTTAGTGTTATTAGCAATTTAGCTTATTTTTTAGCAAGAAAAATGTAACAACCCGGAAAATCTGAACCAATTTAAATTTTTTAAATTGGCTAAAATAGTGGATTCAAATATTTAAAATAAATATTTTAAATAATAAAGATGAAAACTGAGTTTGAATCGACAATTGGAAGCGAATATAATTAATTCTAATTATAAACAAGGCCTGAAATGGCGTGGCAATTTCAAATTTTCATTTCAAACTTTGACTGACTGTACCTCATGCAAAACAAAACAGATTTGAGTGAAACCAAAAATATTTGAATCTGTTAGTGAATACCTTTCTAACGAATCTGAAAAATCGAAGTTTCATAGCGGGAAGCAAAAGTTATGGCCAAATGAATTTTCAGAAAGGTCGCTATGGAATTTATATAGCCAGTGAAAATGGCCATTTTGCAAACGACCTCGGAATTCGACGAAACCACTTTTGTTGGATCCGGGATGTGAAATTATTTCTAGGTTTCAAATTTCATAATTTTTGAAGTTAATATGTGAGCGCAGCAAAGGAAAATGTGTTTTGGCCAATTATAGTTAAATTGGATCGACCAGAAATGGGCCATTTTTCAAACGATCTCAAAATTCGACGAAACTAGTTTCGTTGGGACCGTATCGTCAAAACATAGCTAGATTTATTTTTCTGGAATTTTTCGTATCAGTTTGTGGCCCTGGCAAATTGAAATGTACGTTCAAATCGAATATTGAATGTTTTATATTTTAATTTGAAGGAAAACTGACTGAAACAGTCGAATAGGCCTACGAAACATATCCCATTGTGTTCCGAATGGGGGTAAAACGCTGGGGACGATAGTCGTTGGGTTTGAATTGGGATTCGTGTGTGACAAAGGGTATTTTCGAATTTTTAAAAATATATAAATAAAAAAAATTGATTAGTCCACATCAGCCCCCCCCCCCCCGACATTCTCTCTCCCCGATTAAAACGACGAACGGCAGAACCCCCTTCCTTCCTTCTCTCCTCGATTTCTTCTAATCCGCTCAATAAAAACCCATGCCCCTTTGGATAATTTTGTAGTGCTCCTCACCACCTTCAAATCCATATATAGTTTGGATTTTTTCATTGTGTATTTTGGGAGGACGGACGCCAGGAAGTTCTCGACTTCCCACCGCCGCCGTCGACGCCTGGGGCCACCGAAGTGGACCCCCTTCAGGTGCACGTGCGCCGCACGCCCCCCTACGACGCTGCACGCTCCGATCGTCCAACCGCTACACGGATTTGCGTGAAAATCCAAACCTAGTTTTGAAGGATTTTGAAAGGTATACGGCTATTTTAATATAAACTATATTATAGCAGTTCTAAGCTCTACGGTTTTCGTTTTCACTATAAAAATCATATCTTTTTCGTTTCTTGACGAAATTCAGTGAAACAAGAGACAGTGGACTTGTGTGGACGTCTTCTACATTTTAGAAGAGACCGCATATTTTTCTGAGCCTTCTGCTATTTTTGGTGGAGTGGAACCCAATGTGAGATTTCTAAATTATAAACGATATGGAGAACGATGATGTATAAATTATATAGTCGATGTATGAGTTATATAAGCGTTGTACACCTCTTGTATTAGCGTTGTATAAGTTGTACGTTCGATATATAAGTTATATATGCGTTGTAAAAATTATATATGTGTTGAATAGAAGTGAAATGCTTATATATAAATATATATATATATATATATATATATATATATATATATATATATATATATACGCCCCTCGTCCACAAACCATGGACGATATTTATTGGTTGTGATTGGTGTGAAAATTGGTTGATTACGAATGGTTGATTAGAATTGTTTGTGGTTGAAATTGATTGATTGTGGTTGAAAAATACCCATTTGTGGTTGAGAAATATTTGGTTGAAACCACATAGGATTAGTTTGTGGAAATGAAAAAAAATATACATGCCGCCAGTGTGCGAACTAGATGCATGATTCCCCAATGTCAAAAGCTGCAAGACTTTAAGGTAGAGCGAGGAGCCGTACTAGGGACGGTCCCGGTTTTAACTACCCTGCCGTTATGCTGCCGAAATTTTGAATAATATTCATGTGTTAGAATTATTTTCCTGTGTTGAAATTATATTCGTCTGTTGAATAGAAAACCTTCATGTGTTGAATAGAAATTCATTCGTTGAATTGAAATTCATGTGTTGAATGGTATTCGTGTTTTAAATATAAAAATCACCTTTTCGTCTATATATAAAAACTATAGAAAACCTTCATGTGTCGAATCGAAATTCATTCGTTGAATTGAAATTCATGTGTTGAATGGTATTCGTGTTTTAAATATAAAAATAACCTTTTTATCTATATATACAAACTATAGAAAACCTTCATGTGTTGAATCGAAATTCATTCGTTGAATTGAAATTCATGTGTTGAATGGTATTCGTGTTTTAACTATAAAAATCACCTTTTTATCCATATATACAAACTACAGAAAACCTTTATGTGTTGAATCGAAATTCATTCGTTGAATTGAAATTCATGTGTTGAGTGGTATTCATATTTTGAAAGAAACTATTTATAATAAAAAAACATATTTTTATCATCTATATGAACTATATAAAATAGTCGTGTTTGGAAATAAATTGTTTTACATTAAAAATCACATTTTTATTATATACATGAATTGTTAAAAATAGTGAAGTGTTGAAATAGAAGATAGTTAGATAAAAATATCATTTTTATCAAATGTATGAAAATCATATAGTTTTGAAATCGAAGAATCGATATACATATATATATATATATATATATATATAGAATTGAAATATATCGAATAACGAAGCTGCAGTTCGTATTTTGAAACCGGGATTTCAAACGATTAGTGCGGGAGATCCGACCATCGGATTTTCCCGAAACCGCAACCGTTGGGTTCGCTTTGGAAATATCTTTCCAACGGCACCAACTTTGTAAAAATCCAACGGTTGGATTGTCTGGAATGTTTAATTCAAATCTGAAGAAAAACAGCGCCAGAATCGATTATATTTATATATATATATATATATATATATATATATATATATATATATATATATATATATATATATATATATATATATATTTAATCGAATAATGACGCTGCAGTTCGTATTTTGAAATCGAAACTTCAAACGATTATACCGGGAGATCCGACCGTCGGATTTTCCCGAAATTGGAACCGTTGGATTCGTTTTGAAAATATCTTTCTAACAATGTAAATTTTGTGAAGATCCAACGTTTAGATTTTCAGATATGTGTAAATCAAATCTGAAGAAAAACAGCGCCACGGCCGCGTTATGGCCCGAAGCGTCGTTTTGAATGAATTGGCTATTTTAAAATAAACAAAAATAGCGGTAAATCGTTATAAAATATTATAAACGATATGTATGTGAAATTTAGAAATTAACTGAAGGTTAGCTAAGTCGAATTGTTTCCTGGATTTTGATCTGATGTTGGTTTCGGCCTTTGGGGATAATATTTGGGAAATCGTTCTCTTACTGATTGACGATTAGTGACTAATGAATTGAAATGACGCATATGTTGTGTTTGTAGAGCACTTGTTAATATATACGCGAGTTGTTCAGAAAGACCGGGTTTATCCCATTCTGAGTAACTGAATCGACGATAAGAAATCGAAGATGAAGACGGTGGTCGAAGACCGGAGATCTTCACCTCGTTTGGATGGTAACTATTGTCCTGATTAGGAGGCATCCCGAAATATGGATAATGAGTGGTGATTGTCCAGACGTACGTGGAGATCGATGGGTTTGCGAGGTATATAGTGCCTCCGGTTTCGTTTCGACCCAGAACGGACTTGTAAATGGATTGTGTGTCTGACATTGGAATTTATTCTATGTGATTGATAGCCATCAGTTGCATGGTGTGAATTGCCTGTGTGACATGCTAAGATGCAGTGATCAGGGCTTCTGTTGAAAAGTAAAGTCTTGTGATTGATGATCAAAGCACCACCTGTGTGGCATAGCTTTGTGTATAACGTGAATTCGCGAGCCTCACACCCCGGTATGAACCAGAAACGAGAGAAAGGACCTCAGGGAGGGCATGCGTTTCTTACTAGCTAGGGTGGTGTCAGTGACCTACCAGCCCTGACATTTATATCATTTTCACCTATGTGGTTGTTGCTGTTGCGAGGCGCCTCGGTTATATCGGTCGATCCGGGACCGATGGAGTCATTCGTTGGCTCATTTACGCCCCAAAGGGCGGGGAAACGCAGTGTTGAGGAATTTTAATCCACATCGGTGGACCGGCCCTGTCGCTCCAAGGGGCAGTTGCGGCTGTTCCTGAGGCTCGGTCTAGTCAGTCTCAAATTCGGTAAGGACTATCTTTTGACTTGGTTCAGGATGGAAATCCAATTTCCAAATACGACATCGTGTGGGTTTGATTGTATACCTATATATGGTGACATAGTGGTATGGGGCATTAATGCCGTCTATGATTGATACTTATGATTTGAAATTGTTTTTGAAACATATAAACACTAGTAATAATATCAAATTCTTTTGTTTTATTCGTATCAAGCATATTTTGGCCGTTATAAGGTAAAAACTCTATCCTCCGGTTTGCGTTGCATTGTGTGATGGGAACTGAGTCTTATATTGGCTTCATTTTTATAAAAAGCATTGCGATGTTTTAAAAGAATTATTTGTTTTAAAGCACTGGCAATCCGATGGAGTAAACTCGTTCCACGAAAGTGGCGTGGTCCTGTGATTAGCCATATTTTAAATGTGTTGAGTAGATTTCTCATACCAGTCCCATTACTGACTCGTAGTTTGTTTCACTTTCAAACTCGAGTGCCCCTTTTTCTACACGGGCATCCTTGTATTCAGGTTTTAGCTGGCTTTCTATGGATAGCTGGAGCTGAAGATGGATTCTATCATTTATCTCTTTTTATGCTGTTCAGCTCCTATTGTACATTATGTTTGTTTTCCGCTGTAGACATTTATGTATAGCTGAACTATATTTGTACTAAGTAAGATCCTATATACTGTGTAACTCTGATGATTACGTTTATCCAGTATATTCTATTATGCATTATCTGGAGTATTTATTTATTTATTTTTGTTCTGCTATTATCTGTTTATGTGTTATATTCCAAAGATTACCCTTGCCACCGTCAGTACGGGGTTTGGGGTCGTCACAACGTGGTATCAGAGCTTTGGTTAAGCTTAGTTCTAGAATATAACATATGAACGAACTCGTCAGAAATAGAACCAGTAGTGTTCTAGGACGAGTAACTCAGTACAGATAGGATCAACAATATCCTAGCATGAGTACAGCAAAATCAGAACAACTGGTTAAAGATGGGGTCAGAAGTGCCCTAGAACGAGTCGAGGGTAATATGTTTATAAATAACGTATTTGTGATTATGCATATAGTCTGGTTTTAGAAATATAATTTTTGAATATATAAAAGATATATATTTGAAAAGTTAAAAAAAAGTTAAAAACAAATTGCTTGTTGTTTGCATTGTGTGATAGTAAATTGGATTAATTAAATTATTGAAACAATAGTTAATTTAATCAATAATGGAATGAATAGTAGAATTTATTCGATTAAATCACACATTGAACTGATTAGAAAATAGACAGAAATATATACATGTGCATTATATATGTTTGAACAGGTAATTGGATAGCTGTTGAGTAAAGATTTTATTTGCGTGCCCGACAAATAGGTAAATCTTAATGAGTTGGATGCGAAATATTATTATATCAACTCCTGTGAATGCCATTGGATGCGGAGTGCTGGTTATTCTGTGTGTAATAGTAATCATTGCCATAGGATAGTAACAATTAATTTTGAACTACATTACATGGCATACTTCTCGAAGATAGGCATACTTCATCATATTCCACATAAGCATTTGGAGCTTGTGTGACGAGGTGGAAGATTTACCATACGAGCGAGAGGCTTGTATGGCGATGACTATATTTTACAGGTTGAACTAGTGACTGATATGACCATATAGAATTGTAACGATAAATTGCTAGATTAATAAAAACCCCACACGGGTCTGGAGTTGACAATAGTCACGTCTCTCTAGTCATTAGATACGGCACATGGATTATTTATTTCCCACACTGGACGAGGTGACGAGGATTTATCCTCTAGAGCAATTAAAAATACACACTCCCTCAGGCTTTGACAGGGTGACGAGAATTTATTCTCTGGAGTTATTATCTATACACGCTCCCCTGCAAACACCAGAATATATCACTATAAATATGTGTATGCTTTAAAGGATTTATTGGGTACCTAATACGACCCAATAAATTTCCAAACCTCTCCCCGTACAAAGGAGGTTATGGCGATTTTTTTCAAAAATTCCGGGTGTTAGCAAAATTTTTGAAGAATTTGAAAATTCTCAGAAACTGAAAAGTTGGAGAATGGAAGCCAGATTGAACGTAGAGTTGATTTGTACAACCCAATTTTTTTTTATAACATGTTAAAACAAGAAATCAGAGGAGAATTAAATTATAAGTTAAGAATCAATGGGAAATGGTTACGCCATTGCGTTCGTCTCAAAATTCTGCTTGAAAACGAGTCCGAAATTTCGAAAATCGGAGTCCGTATGACCAAGATATGGCCCATAGAAGATTTCAGAAAATTCAAAATTCAGCCCGAAATTCAAATTCAGCCCCAAACAGATTGGGCGGGAAAATTTCCCGCCCAGCACCAGGTCGACTGGGGAGTCGACCTACCCCAGCCCAGGTCGACTGCCCAGTCGACTTGGGTGTCGACTTCCCTGGTCGGCCATATTTGCCAGGTGCACCTATTTGCTCCTTTGGGTCTGTTCAGTTGGCCTGTGACGGGATTTGATGGTTCAGATCTAAACTAGGGTTAATCCTATAGCCTAAACTTGTCTCTACACCTATAAAAACACCCTAAGAACTAGCCTAAACCACCACAAATCATCCTAACAATTAAGTGCTGCCAAAATGCTCCTAAATCATGGCCTCCATCTTCATCATTGAGAGCTTGAGAGTTCTAAACTAAAGCTAAGGCAAAGGAGCAATCTTTCTCCATCAAATCAAAGGAGCTACTTATATTCTCAAGGCTTCTAGTGTTGCTACATCATTCCTAGAGCTTCTACAGCGTCTCTGTCTTGTTCTATTTTGTTCTAGTTCTCATAGCCACGAATTGTAAGCCCCACTCTACTCTTAGATTTAAACTATGAAATTAATATGAACATGTAGCAAGTTGAAATGGGATTCTTGTGTAATACTTGTCTTTGGTCTATCATTGTATGCATAGATCCATTTATGACTCTTTTGATCTATGATTGTGGAACTATCATGAACCTAGTGTCGTTCATCTTGATTTTTGGGTAGAAATCTATGAGCTTTATTTGGGGATTTTGCATAATGCAACATAGAACCCCTCATAACCTTGATGTTAACTTGCCTATGATGTTGAACAACATGCTAGTCACAAGTTTATCACTCTATGTCAACTATTGCCATGTTATCACCCTATTTGCTAAGTTTTGATGTCATACATGTTTTGAGGCCAATAATCCTATATGCTAGTTGTGATGAACACCTTTGCCTCAAATATCATCATGTTTAACTTATGACCAACTTTACCACCTTATGCCCATCTTTGTCATATTGTTATGTTCCCCTTCTTGATCTATTCGTATTGATGTGAATTTACGTGCGATGGGAATACATTATGGGTAGTTAGGCGAACTTGAAATGACATGAAAAACATGACTTGAAATGTGACATGAAAATTGATTATGCTTGAAAACTTGAATGTGGTCATGACATGTAGAAAACCATAAAGTGGCCAACTCGAGGTTGGGTTGAGTTTGTAGCGTAAATCTGCCCGGAACCGCCCGGCAAATCCAGTGGCTACAAACAATAGGACCCAATGTGAGTAGTTGGTCATATCGCGCTTGAAACCCGAGGTTAGACTAGGTTGTGGTGTAAAGCTGCCCGGACCCGCCCGACACATCCAGTAACCACAACAAAGTCTAATGTGAGAGGTTGGGCACATTAAATTAATTAATGCCACATGTTAGGGTTAAGTCATGAACCACTTGGATACACTTAACCAACTTGATACATGATTGTATAGGGTTAACCACACTTAACCCGTTAGAAACCCTAGTTACGTGGTCCTTTTCAGCAGTAACCCTCTTGGATGTATCACAATACCCTAGGGACTAGGTTAGGGTGGGGCACAATTACTGGGCTGATTGTAAGCGACCAGAAAGACGGTTGAGTAGTTGCGCCAGTGTAGGTTCAGGCGGGCTATGGTCGTGCACATAGTCCGAAGTTGAAAAATAACAGACATGGGCAGCAGTAGGTTTAGACTGTGCGTGCTTGATTTGTGTCAGTGGTTGGCATCTTAGGGCTTGATACACCCTAGGGTGGACCTAGCACAGTTGACTACATTCCGTGATTGGGCCGTATGACACCGACACTCGACGAGTTAGGCTTATAGGGAGCTGATCGACTAGATCGTATAGTTGGACCTTGACTTGGGTCATCTCATGATATTGGGCCAAGGGATCATTTCTTGTTTATACTTGACATGGGTTAGAATACTAGTACTATTGGTGCAAAAAGTAAACCTTGTATATGCGATGCCACACTTGATCTACCTTGTTATCTATTTATCATGCCAGTTAGTTACCACCTTTATGTTTCATCTCAGTTTCTCATGTTTCGTTAACTTCATTAGTTTTTATACTAATAGTAGGTAGGACTTACCAGTTTTTATGACTGACCCTTTTTCTTTCGCCTCTTTTCTTCCGTTCCTCACCCCCCCCCCCCCCTCAGGTTCTCAGGGAGGGAACACTAGTGCTTAGCTTGGACATTTGGCTTGCTTTCTTGACAGCTCATGTACGGTTTGGACTTGGGCTTGCTATGGCTTCACCACATCTATTTGGGGATAGTTTACTTTATGTTATTTTCAGTTTATGTTTTTTAGACTTGTGGTAGTTGGAAAATAATGACTAAGTATTTTGATGTAAGTTGACTTTGGTTTTGAAATGGTTAACTATGGTTTTTAAATTTCTACCGCTGCTTCACTTATTTATTTATCTATGTTCTGTCTTGTGATATCTCTGTGCATGTTTACCTAGACAACACCCCTCCAAAGCTAGTGCAATCACTCGTGAGTGGCCTGGCGGAGGTGGGGTGTTACATTTGGTATCAGAGCATGAGGTTTACTAGACTGGACAAAAGTTTTAAAAACCCTTTTGAAAAACTATTTTCAAAACCAATTAAGAATTTTTCCAAGGAAAGTCTAGTTTATTTTAAAAGGATATTCCCCAAAAGCCATTAGCATTATCCTTTGTTTCCTCGTTCTAAATCTATCTTTTGCTTCGTTTCAGTATGGCCAATAACTTTATCATCCCGGAGGGAATACCGGTACCTCTTTGGTTTAGGAGGTACATGGAGGCTAGGGCAAATGGAGCCGGCCCAGCAAACACTCCCACTCCACCTCCCGTAGCTGAGGTTCCTCCTCCTCCTCCTCAGCGTCCACAAGCGGATTTCGTGAAGATTTGCAAAGACTTTAAGGCGATGGGTGGCAAGAATTTTGTTGGGACAGAGACTTATGTTGATACAAGAAACTGGTTAAGGGAAACTGAAGACCTTTTTGCTATCTTTGATGTAGAAGATCGTAGGAAAGTTCTGTTGGCAGTATGGCTATTGAATGAGGAAGCTGCTTATTGGTGGGAAGTCACCAACGCCACTAGGCCTACAAAGACTTGTGCCGACTTTAGGATGAGGTTTGGGCTTAAGTTTCTATCATCTGCTGAAGAGAATCTGCAAATGGAGAGGTTTATACCTTTGAAGCAAGGGGACATGACCGTGAGTGAGTATGTGAATAAGTTTAACCAGCTTGCTCGATTCGGTTTAGACATGGTTAACACACCTCAGAAGAAGGCTCTACGCTTTGCTCGAGGATTGAATGAGCCATTGCAAGGTTTGGCCATGTCTCATATACCCATGAGGGCCACTTTTGAGAGCTTAGTGGATATGGCCTGTTTCAAGGAGATGATAAGAATGGCAAGAAAGAAGTTAAGCTTAATGAGACTCAAACCAAGAAGGTGGACTCCAAGTGGGGAGGCAACCGGAACAACCAGAACAACAAGAACAACAAGAACAACAAGGGTAATAAGGCCAACAACAACAAGGCAAGGGAGACAAGGAAATGCAACTTCTGTGGGATCACTGGACACATAGCCAAAGATTGTAGGAAGAAGAAGAGGAAGTTGGGAGAATGCTTTCATTGCGGAGAGTCTGGACACTACAGTAAGGATTGCCCAAAGAAGCAAGGACAGGGACAAGGACAGACTCAGCGGGCAGGACCTTCTGGAGGGCAGATGCATGCTCTCAACACTACTCCAGCTCCGGACCGTGGTAGTATTTCTGTAGAAAGCCTTGTTTACATTTCTGGTTTTCCTGTTCGAACTTTATTTGATTCTGGCGCATCGCATACCTTTATTTCTTCTGACATTGTTGAAAGTTTGCACCTAAGTACTAGTCTAGTTGAGGATCCCGTTAGTGTTTCAAATCCAATTAGGGGTTCCGCCCATCTATCTATGATTTGTATGGATTTGAGGATTTCTATCTTGACCGTAGAATTCACATGTAATGCTTATGTTCTAGGGTTCATGGGATATGGGTTGATTTTGGGCATGGATTGGTTGTCCAGTTATGGAGCCATTCTCGATTCTGAGCATAGGGTAGTGAGGCTTATGACTCGCCTTGGCAATACCCTAGAGATTTCTTGTAACCCTATGTATCCCGTCATGTTATGTTATCTTGAATCCCTCGACTCGTCTATTGACAATCTTCAATCTGTGAGGGTGGTCCGAGAATATCCTGATGTCTTTGATGAGGTGAGGGGGTTACCCCCTAAACGCGAGATAGACTTCCGTATTTATCTTATTGATAACGCCAAGCAAGTTTCATTGCCTGTTAGGCACATGGCCCCGTGAGAAAGAAGAGAGCTTAGCAAGCAAGTCAAGGAGTTGCTTGAGAAAAATTTCATTAGGCGAAGCATTTCTGAATGGGGTGCTCCTGTGGTATTCGCTACTAAGGCGGATGGTTCGCTTCGCCTATGTGTTGATTATCGTGAGTTAAACAAGCTGACAAAGAAGAATAGACACCCGTTACCGAGGATTGATGATCTCTTTGACCAGCTTGTAGGTGCTTCTGTTTTCTCTCAACTCGATCTAGCCACCGGATTCCATCAGCTTAGAGTGGCTGAGGATAGTATTGACAAGACTGCGTTTAGGACTTCAGATGGATTCTCTGAATGGCTCGTCATGTCGTTCGGTTTGACTAATGCACCCGCATACTTCATTGATTTGATGAGTAGGGTGTTTAGGGAGTTCCTTAACAAGTTTGTGGTTGTCTTCATGGATGATATTCTGATCTTCTCTAAGGACGAGGAAGAGCATGCTACACATCTCAAGGAGGCTATGGATATGCTTAGAGCTCATCAGTTAAAAGCCAAGTTCTCCAAATGCCATTTTTGGAGAAGGGAAGTTTGGTTCCTTGGGCATATAGTTTCTAAGCAAGGCATAGCTGTGGATCCCGCTAAAGTAGTGGCGGTACAAGACTGGAAAGTTCCGAAGAATGCAAATGAAGTGAGAAGCTTTCTCGGTCTGGCAGGATTTTATAGGAAGTTCATTAAGGACTTCGCTAAGATTTCAGCCCCTCTTACTAAGTTAACGAAGAAGAACTTAGTCTTTGCATGGGACATAGAGTGTGAGCTTGCTTTTCAAAGGCTCAAGAAAGCCCTCACCACAGTTCTGGTTCTAGCATTACCCGATAGAGGGAAGTTGTTTACCGTGTACACCGATGCATGTGGCACGGGATTAGGCGCTGTCTTGATGCAAGAAGGGAGAGTGATAAGCTTTGGAAGTAGGCAACTCAAAGTTCATGAGATGAACTATCCCACTCATGATTTGGAGTTGGCGGCGATCGTCTTTGCATTTAAATCTTAGCGCCATTATCTTCTAGGTGAAAGTTTTGAGTTATATACTGATCACAAGTCGCTCAAGTACCTCTTCTCGCAGAAAGATTTGAATCTAAGGAAGCAGAGGTGGATGGAATTCTAGGCATCATATGACTTCGATATAGCTTATACCCCTGGCAAGGGTAATGTTGTGGCGGATGCGCTAAGTAGAAAAAGGTTGACTTTGAGTCCCTTGTTTGTTGAGATGAAGAGCCTAGAGTTCTTGGCAACCTTTGATTTTACACCTGTTGTTGAGTCGATGACTGGTTCGTTAGCATCCCTTGAGCTTAGACCTACACTTCTTGATTAAGTTGGGACTTCACAGAGGGAAGACCTGCAGATAGTCGAGATCATGGACAAGTTGATTCGTGGTGAGACGTCAAGTCACCTCGCTAGATATACTATTGATGACAAGGGGTGGCTAAGGCGTGATGGAAGACTATGTGTCCCACAAGTGGGAGACTTAGTAAATAAAGTTCTTGAGGAGGCGCATCACTCGAGGATGACCATACATCCCGGAGGGGATAAGATGTACCGGGATATGAAGCGCATTTTCTTTTGGGTTGGGATGAAAAAGGATGTTGCAGAGTTTGTTTCTAGATGCATTGTTTGCCAACAAGTAAAGGCCGAGTCGAAGAAGCCCGGTGGGCTACTGCATCCATTGGAGGTCCCGTAATGGAAGTGGGAAAGTATCTCTATGGATTTTGTGGATGGATTGCCGAGATCAAGGAAGGGGAATACTAGCATATGGGTCATAGTGGATAGACTCACGAAGAGCTCTCATTTCATTCCAGTGAAGAGCAAGAGGACCGCATCTTGGCTAGCATCTGTTTATCTTCGAGAGATAGTGCGATTGCATGGAGTTCCTTCTAGCATAGTTAGCGATCGTGACCCAATCTTCACTAGCCAATTTTGGAATAGTTTGCAAGAAGCGATGGGTACGCGATTGAATCTAAGTACAGCCTATCACCCACAGACGGATGGTCAGACCGAAAGGGTGAATAGGGTGCTAGAAGATCTGTTGAGGCTATGCATTCTTGACTTTGGTGGCACTTGGGAAGACCACCTTCCTCTCGTAGAGTTTGCTTATAATAACAGCTACCAAACAAGCATAGGGATGGCACCATTCGAAGCTTTGTATGGCAGGCCGTGCAAGTCACCAACATGTTGGTGGGAGACGACGGATAAGCTTATACTTGGGCCCGACATGATAAGGGACACATCCGAGAAGGTTGAGTTGATTCGAAGGCAGATGAAAACGGCCCAAGACAGACAGAAATCCTATGCAGACAAGCGAAGGACAGACTTAGAGTTTAAAGTTGGAGATATGGTCTTTGTGAAGGTTTCTCCCTTGCGAAATGTGGTTCGTTTTAGAGCAGTTGGAAAGCTAGCACCAAGGTTGATAGGACCCTTCCCTATCATCGAGAAGATTGGGCAAATGGCTTATAGGGTGGAATTGCCCGAGAAGCTGGCTGGAGTGCACAATGTCTTTCATGTCTCGCATCTCCGAAAATGCCTACATGAATCAGCCGAAGTAGTTGAGCCTAGCATTCTTGAAGACGTGGAGGTAGAGAAAGAGGCAACCCTGAGGCGAGTTCCGATTCGTATCTTGAGAACTAAGATCAAGAAGCTGAGGAATCAAGAAGTCAAGTTAGTAAAGGTTCAGTGGAGTGAAACCGATGAAGATGCAACTTGGAAACCAAGGAGAAGATGCGTGGGCTTTATCCATTTCTTTTTTAGGGTACATTCTCAATCTCTTTTCCTAGTTAGCATATCTATCTTTTGCTATCCATGTTTATCTTAATCTTGTCATGAGAACCATAGGTAGAAACCCTTTGGATGAAACATGCATTTGAAACATGTTATGCTTGATGGTTGCAAATGGTTGCAAGTGTTTGCAAGTGGTTACTCGTGGATGCATGATATACTTTAGGCACTAAGATCGGCTCACACACTTTCATATTGCATATGCATGAGTGTTTATGTTTATTCATGGATGAAACTTGTTATGCTATCACGTGGATGTTGCATAAGAATGAATGTTATGTGCACTCATGTAGAGATTATAAATTATGTTAGGAATTTGCATACATTTGGACTCATTTCACTAACATATTCTGCATTAAGGAGGCTTACTGGGTCAGTAACCGCCTGATTTTGCATTAGATAGGTGCATATACACAAACTTTTGCATATGTTCATACAGCATTAGGAATCTTTTGAGGACAATGATTACTTGTGGATGATGTTTTGAGTAGATGGATGATGGATGGTAGGATACTTTCTTCCTAATTTGGAGATTTCGGGGACGAAATCCTTTAAGGTGGGGAGAATGTAACAACCCAATTTTTTTTATAACATGGTAAAACAAGAAATCAGGGCAGAATTAAATTATAAGTTAAGAATCAATGGGAACGGGTTACGCCATTGCATTCATCTCGAAATTTTGCTTGAAAACGAGTCCGAAATTTCGAAAATCGGAGTCCGTATGACCAAGCTATGGCCCATAGAAGATTTCAGAAATTTCAAAATTCAGCCCCAAACAGATTGGGCGGGAAAATTTTCTGCCCAGCCCCAGGTCGACTGGGGAGTCGACCTACCCCAGCCCAGGTCGACTGCCCAGTCGACTTGGGTGTCGACCTAGGGGTCGACTTCCCTGGTCGGCCATGTTTGCCAGGTGCACCTGTTTGCTCCTTTGGGTCTGTTCAGTTGGCCTGTGACGGGATTTGATGGTTCAGATCTAAACTAGGGTTAATCCTATGGCCTAAACTTGTCTCTATACCTATAAAAACACCCTAAGACCTAGCCTAAACCACCACAAATCATCCTAACAATTAAGTGCTGCCAAAATGCTCCTAAATCATGGCCTCCATCTTCATCATTGAGAGCTTGAGAGTTCTAAACTAAAGCTAAGGCAAAGGAGCAATCTTTCTCCATCAAATCAAAGGAGCTACTTATATTCTCAAGGCTTCTAGTATTGCTACATCATTTTGAGAGCTTCTACAACGTCACTATCTTGTTCTATTTTGTTCTAGTTCTCATAGCCATGATTTGTAAGCCCCACTCTACTCTTAGATTTAAACTATGAAATTAATATGAACATGTAGCAAGTTGAAATGGGATTCTTGTGTAATACTTGTCTTTGGTCTATCATTGTATGCATAGATCCATTTATTACTCTTTTGATCTATGATTGTGGAACTATCATGAACCTAGTGTCGTTCATCTTGATTTTTGGGTAGAAAGCTATGAGCTTTATTTGGGGATTTTGCATAATGCAACATAGAACCCCTCATAACCTTGATGTTAACTTGCCTATGATGTTGAACTACATGCTAGTCACAAGTTTATCACTCTATGTCAACTATTGCCATGTTATCACCCTATTTGCTAAGTTTTGATGTCATACATGTTTTGAGGCCAATAATCCTATATGCTAGTTGTGATGAACACCTTTGCCTCAAATATCATCATGTTTAACTTATGACCAACTTTACCACCTTATGCCCATCTTTGTCATATTGTTATGTTCCCCTTCTTGATCTATTCGTATTGATGCGAATTTACGTGCGATGGGAATACGTTATGGGTAGTTAGGCGAACTTGAAATGACATGAAAAACATGACTTGAAATGTGACATGAAAATTGATTACGCTTGAAAACTTGAATGTGGTCATGACATGTAGAAAATCATAAAGTGGCCAACTCGAGGTTGGGTTGAGTTTGTAGCGTAAATCTGCCCGGAACCGTCCGACAAATTCAGTGGCTACAAACAATAGGACCCAATGTGAGTAGTTGGTCATATCGCGCTTGAAACCCGAGGTTAGACTAGGTTATGGTGTAAAGCTGCCCGGACCCGCCCGCCACACCCAGTAACCACAACAAAGTCTAATGTGAGAGGTTGGACGCATTAAATTAATTAATGCCACATGTTAGGGTTAAGTCATGAACCACTTGGATACACTTAACCAACTTGATACATGATTGGATAGGGTTAACCACACTTAACCCATTAGAAACCCTAGTTACGTGGTCCTTTTCAGCAGTAACCCTCTTGGATGTATCACGATACCCTAGGGACTAGGCTAGGGTGGGGCACGATTACTGGGTTGATTGTAAGCGACCAGAAAGACGGCTGAGTAGGTGCGCCAGTGTAGGTTCAGGCGGGCTATGGTCGTGCACATAGTCCGGAGTTGAAAAATAACAGACATGGGCAGCAGTAGGTTTAGACTGTGCGTGCTTGATTTGTGTCAGTGGTTGGCACCTTAGGGCTTGATACACCCTAGGGTGGACCTAGCACAGTTGACTACATTCCGTGATTGGGTCGTATGACACCGACACTCGACGAGTTAGGCTTATAGGGAGCCGATCGACTAGATCGTATAGTTGGACCTTGACTTGGGTCATCTCATGATATTGGGTCAAGGGATCATTTCTTGTTTATACTTGACATGGGTTAGAATACTAGTACTATTGGTGCAAAAACTAAACCTTGTATATGCGATGCCACACTTGATCTACCTTGTTATCTATTTATCATGCCAGTTAGTTACCATCTTTATGTTTCATCTCAGTTTCTCATGTTTAGTTAACTTCATTAGTTTTTATACTAGTAGTAGGTAGGACTTACCAGTCTTTTGACTGACCCTTTTTCTTTCGCCTCTTTTCTTCCTCCCCCCCCCCCCCCCCCCCAGGTTCTCAGGGAGGGAACACTAGTGCTTAGCTTGGACATTTGGCTTGCTTTCTTGACAGCTCATGTACGATTTGGACTTGAGCTTGCTATGGCTTCACCTCATCTATTTGGGGATAGTTTACTTTATGTTATTTTCAGTTTATGTTTTCTAGACTTGTGGTAGTTGGAAAATAATGACTAAGTATTTTGATGTAAGTTGACTTTGGTTTTGAAATGGTTAACTATGGTTTTTAAATTTCTACCGCTGCTTTACTTATTTATTTATCTATGTTCTGTCTTGTGATATCTCTGTGCATGTTTACCTAGACAACACCCCTCCAAAGCTAGTGCAATCACTCGTGAGTGGCCTGGCGGAGGTGGGGTGTTACATGATTAATCAAACCACTTTCGACTTTGTTCCTTTTTGGTGACGAAAAGTTTTAAATGGGGGAGATTGTAACGACCCGGAAAATCTGAACCAATTTAAAATTTTTAAATTGGTTGAAATAGTGGATTTTAAATATTTTAAATAATAAAGATGAAAACTGAGTTTGAATCGACAATTGGAAGCGAATATAATTAATTCTAATTATAAACAAGGCCTGAAATGGCGCGACAGTTTCAAATTTTCATTTCAAACTTTGACTGACTGTACCGCGTGCAAAACAAAACGGATTTGAGTGAAACCAAAAATATTTAAATCTGTCAGTGAATACCTTTCTAACGAATCTGAAAAATCGAAAGTTTCATAGCGGGAAGCAAAAGTTATGGCCAACTGAATTTTCAAAAAGGTCGCTATAGAATTTATATTGCTCGTGAAAATGGCCATTTTGCAAACGACCTCGGAATTCGACGAAACCACTTTTGTTGGATCCGGGATGTGAAATAATTGCTAGGTTTCAAATTTCATAATTTTTGAAGTTAATATGTGAGCGCGGCAAAGGAAAATGTGTTTTGACCAATTACAGTTAAATTGGATCGACCAGAAATGGGCCATTTTTCAAACGATCTCAGAATTCGACGAAACTAGTTTTTTTGGGATCGTATCGTCAAAACATAGCTAGATTTATTTTTCTGGAATTTTTCGAATCAGTTTGTGGCCCTGGCAAATTGAAATGTATGTTCAAATCAAATATTGAATGTTTTATATTTTAATTTGAAGGAAAACTGACTGAAACAGTCGAATGGGCCTACGAAACATATCCCATTGTGTTTGGAATGGGGGTAAAACGCTAGGGATGACAGTCGTTGGGATTGAATTGGGATTCGTGTGTGACAAAGGGTATTTTCGAATTTTTAAAAATATATAAATAAAAAAATTTGATTAGTCCACATCAGCCCCCCCCCCCCCCCCCCCCCGACATTCTCTCTCCCCGATTAAAACGTCGAATGGTGGAACCCCCTTCCTTCCTTCTCTCATCGATTTCTTCTAATCCGCTCAATAAAAACCCATGACCCTTTGGAGAATTTTGTAGTGCTCCTCACCACCTTCAAATCCATATATAGTTTGGATTTTTTTTCATTGTGTATTTTGGGAGGACGGATGCCAGGAAGTTCTCGACTTCCCATCGCCGCCGTCGACGCCTGGGGCCACCGAAGTGGACCCCCCTTCAGGCGCACGTGCGACGCACGCCCCCCTACGACGTTACACACTCCGATCATCCAACCGCTACACGGATTTGCGTGAAAATCCAAACCTAGTTTTGAAGGATTTTGAAAGGTATACGGCTATTTTAATATAAACTATATTATAGCAGTTCTAAGCGCTACGGTTTTTGTTTTCACTATAAAAATCATATCTTTTTCGTTTCCTGACAAAATTCAGTGAAACAAGAGACAGTGGACGTCTTCTACATTTTAGAAGAGACCGCATATTTTTTTGAGCCTTCTGCTATTTTTGGTGGAGTGGAACCAAATATGAGATTTCTAAATTATAAACGATATGGAAAATGGCGATGTATAAATTATATAGTCGATGTATGAGTTGTATAAGCGTTGTACACCTCTTGTACAAGCGTTGTATAAGTTGTACGTTTGATATATAAGTTATATATGCGTTGTAAAAATTATATATGTGTTGAATAGAAGTGAAATGCTTATATATATATATACACCCCTCGTCCACAAACCATGGACGATATTTATTGGTTGTGATTGGTGTGAAAATTGGTTGATTACGAATGGTTGATTAGAATTGTTTGTGGTTGAAATTGATTGATTGTGGTTGAAAAATACCCGTTTTGGTTGAGAAATATTTGGTTGAAACCACATAGGATTAGTTTGTGGAAATGAAAAAAAAATACATGTCGCCTGCATGCGAACTAGATGCATGATTTCCCATTGTCAAAAGCTGCGAGGCTTTAAGGTAGAGCGAGGAGCCGTACTAGGGACGGTCCCGGTTTTAACTACCCTGTCGTTATGCTGCCGAAATTTTGAATAATATTCATGTGTTAGAATTATTTTCCTGTGTTGAAATTATATTCGTCTGTTGAATAGAAAACCTTCATGTGTTGAATAGAAATTCATTCGTTGAATTGAAATTCATGTGTTGAATGGTATTCGTGTTTTAAATATAAAAATCACATTTTTATCTTTATATACAAACTATAGAAAACCTTCATGTGTTGAATCGAAATTCATTCGTTGAATTGAAATTCATGTGTTGAATGGTATTCGTGTTTTAAATATAAAAATCACCTTTTTATCTATATATTCAAACTATAGAAAACCTTCATGTGTTGAATCGAAATTCATTCGTTGAATTGAAATTCATGTGTTGAATGGTGTTCGTGTTTTAAATATAAAAATCACCTTTTTATCCATATATACAAACTATAGAAAACCTTCATGTGTTGAATCGAAATTCATTCGTTGAATTGAAATTCATGTGTTGAATGGTATTCATATTTTGAAAGAAATTGTTTTATAATAAAAATCATATTTTTATCATCTATATGAACTATATAAAATAGTCGTGTTTGGAAATAAATTGTTTTACATTAAAAATCACATTTTTATTATATACATGAATTGTTAAAAATAGTGACGTGTTGAAATAGAAGATAGTTAGATACAAATATCATTTTTATCAAATGTATGAAAATCATATAGTTTTGAAATCGAAGAATCGATATATATATATATATATATATATATATATAAAAATAGAATTGAAATATATCGAATAACGAAGCTGCAGTTCGTATTTTGAAACCGTAATTTCAAACGATTAGTGCGGGAGATCCGACCATCGGATTTTCCCGAAACCGCAACCGTTGGGTTCGCTTTGGAAATATCTTTCCAACGGCACCAACTTTGTAAAAATCCAACGGTTGGATTGTCTGGAATGTTTAATTCAAATCTGAAGAAAAACAGCGCTAGAATCGATTATATATATATATATATATATATATATATATATATATATATTTTGAAAATTGGTTCACTTTATTATAATAAAAAGCAGTACAGTAGACAGGTTAGCATACTAACCGTTACAACTAGAAAACAACAAAACAAGATACAGAAAAACATGAAAATAAAAGAAACACTAAATCTAATCTAAAAGAAGACCCGTCCCATGATGAGGCCAAACCTCTTGTGTCTCGCTACAACCGAGCAAATAGCTCCATAATCTTCTTTACTCCTTCACTAAACCAATGACCCAACTCCAGACCCCAAAAACAGCAAAATACCAACAGCTTGTATGATAATACTGCAAAATACTTTCATGGTTAATTTCAAACATTAAATCTGGTTGACGACTCACAGACGCCTGTGAATCTGTCTTAATGGTTAAACTTCAAATGATAATGCATCATGAATGTATCCGATCTGCCGTGTTATGAAAGTCCATAGAGCCTGGAGAACTAGATAGCATTGATAATCCTGGTAAAGCCTTACCAGAATAAGCATGCTACCTTCAACTCATATAAGAGCAGTAAAAATCCATACGCCATGCTCTCTCTGCTCATAATATATCCCAAAACCCATCTAGAAAAACAATCAATAATCAACACAATCTTCAAACTCATAACGGGTTCACATGCTTTTGAAAAACAATGTAAAATATTGATTAAAAACTTGAACACATAAGTGGGATTTTGGGACGGAAAGGAAACTCCTGCACTGGAACTAGGTTCCAATCTTCAGAACTGATCAATGTTGTACAGATCAGGTAATAAGGTCTGATATTTGAGGTAACGAATTGTGGAAGTAAATTGATAGAAAACAAATGGCTTAACAACGATAGAAAATCGTTGAAGGTTACAGATGTAAAACGAAAGATAAACAGTTGGCAAAATTCTCAAACCAGATCTGAGTGCGAAAAGGGAGACCGAAAACCACTAATCCATTCCAACACCAATCAGCTTGGGAAGAAAACTCCAGTCAAGTAGATCCAAAAGACGACCAACTTAAACTCGTCGCAGAAACCAGCAGATCTCGAGATCTATAAATCAGATCTGAGTCTACTGAAACAAGGAAAGTAAGTGCGATGAATTGTGACATTAAGAGACAGCGAAGAACATCAGCTCGCAATCGATTAACCAAATCGCAAACAAAACGGATCTAGATCCGGATTTTAGTTTGAAAAAATTAGTAAAGAAATCAGGTGGCTTATCAACGAAATACCAGATGTAAAACGTTGAAGGTTTACAGAAGGAGATCAAGTATAAAGTGATGGAAATAAAGGATAAGAGGATGATTCACGCGTAGTAAAATCAGACAAAGAAAATTCGCCTGCCGCCATTAACGAACCATCATCAAATCTAGATTGATTATATATATATATATATATTCAATCAAATAACGACGCTGCAGTTCGTATTTTGAAATCGAAACTTCAAACGATTATACCGGGAGATCCGACCGTAGGATTTTCCCGAAACTGGAACCGTTGGATTCGTTTTGAAAAGATCTTTCTAACGATGTAAATTTTGTGAAGATCCAACGGTTAGATTTTCAGATATGTGTAAATCAAATCTGAAGAAAAACAGCGCCACGGCCGCGTTATGGCCCGAAGCGTCGTTTTGAATGAATTGGCTATTTTAAAATAAACAAAAATAACGATAAATCGTTATAAAATATTATAAACGATATGGATGTAAAATTTAGAAATTAACTGAAGGTTAGCTAAGCCGAATGGTTTCCTGGATTTTGATCTGATGTTGGTTTCGGCCTTCGGGGTTAATATTTGGGAAATCGTACTCTTACTGATTGACGGTTAGTGACTAATGAATTGAAATGACGCGTGTGTTGTGTTTGTATAGCACTTGTTAATATATACGCAAGTTGTTCAGAAAGACCGGGTTTATCCCATTCTGAGTAACTGAATCGACGATAAGAAATCGAAGATGAAGACGGTGGTCGAAGACCGGAGATCTTCACCTCGTTCGGATGGTAACTGATGTCCTGATTGTGAGGCATCCCGAAATATGGATAATGAGTAGTGATCGTCGGAACGTACGTGGAGATCGATGGGTTTGCGAGGTATTTAGTGCCTCCGGTTTCATTTCGACCCTGAACGGACTTGTAAATGGATTGTGTGTCTGACATTGGAATTTATTCTATGTGATTGATAGCCATCAGTTGCATGGTGTGAATTGCATGTGTGACATGCTAAGATGCAGTGATTAGGGCTTCTGTTGAAAAGCAAAGTCTTGTGATTGATGATCAAAGCACCGCCTGTGTGGCGTAGCTTTGTGTATAATGTGAATTCGCGAGCCTCACACCCCGGTATGAACCAGAAACGGGAGAAAGGACCTCAGGGAGGGCATGCGTTTCTTCCTAGCTAGGGTGGTGTCAGTGACCTACCAGCCCTGACATTTATATCATTTTCACTTATGTGGTTGTTGCTCTTGCGAGACGCCTCGGTTATATCGGTCGATCCGGGACCGATGGTGTCATTCGTTGGCTCATTTACGCCCCAAAGGGAGGGGAAACGCAGTGTTCAGGAATTTTAATCCACATCGGTGGACCGGCCCTGTCGCTCCAAGGGGCAGTTGCGGCTGTTCCTGAGGCTCGGGCTTGGCAGTCTCGAATTCGGTAAGGACTATCTTTTGCCTTGGTTCAGGACGGAAATCCAATTTTCAAATACGACATCGTGCGGGTTTGATTGTATACCTAAATATGGCGACATAGTGGTATGAGGCATTAATGTCGTCTATGATTGATACTTATTGTTTTTGAAACATATAAACACTAGTAATAATATCAAATTCTTTTGTTTTATTCGTATCAAGCATATTTTGGCCGTTATAAGGTAAAAACTCTATCCTCCGGTTTGCGTTGCATTGTGTGATGGGAACTGAGTCTTATAATGGCTTCATTTTTATAAAAAGCATTGCGATGTTTTAAAAGAATTATTTGTTTTAAAGCACTGGCAATCCGATGGAGTAAACCCATTCCACGAAAGTGGCGTGGTCCTGTGATTAGCCATATTTTAAATGTGTTGAGTAGATTTCTCATACCAGTCCCATGACTGACTCGTAGTTTGTTTCACTTTCAAACTCGGGTGCCCCTTTTTCTACACGGGTAGCCTTGTATTCAGGTTTTAGCTGGCTTTCTCTGGATAGCTGGAGCTGAAGATGGATTCTATCATTTATCTCTTTTTATGCTGTTCAGCTCCTATTATACATTATGTTTGTTTTCCGCTGTAGACATTTATGTATAGCCGAACTATATTTGTACTAAGTAAGATCCTGTATACTGTGTAACTCTGATGATTACGTTTATCCAATATATTCTATTGTGCATTATCTGGTGTATTTATTTATTTCTGTTCTGCTATTATCTGTTTATGTGTTATATTCTAAAGATTACCCTTGCCACCGTCAGTACGGGTTTTGGGGTCGTCACAACAAAACCATACTTTATGCGCAAGCAGCTCCAAAAGCGAGCAGTTGCCTTCAATGGCCACTAAAACACTCACCAACCAAATAAAACATATTTATGAAAGAAGTAATTCGATGTATGAATCATAACCATACACGATATAGCAATTTCAGCAAAAGCAACAAGTAAAACATCTGAACAATCACATTCATCTAATTAAAACATAAGTACAAATTTTTTTGCCTTGCCAATATATTAATTATACAATTTCATTTTGTTGATTTTAGTTGTATACAATTCACATGTTTTTTTCATTAGTTTGTCTTACTTCCATTTCTTATCAATGTTCAGATGATTGGCTTAAATTCGTTGACATTTATCTCATTTACGTATAACTTGTTTGCTTCTGATTTGATTCATTTCAAAATTTATTACTTTACTCATTTATTCACTTATAATTCATTCAACTTGACTCATTTGTTAGTTTATTTAACTAATTTCATTAATATTTTAATTCTACCTCGTGAATTGCCAAACCACGATTTTTCTGAAAATTTTAATTACACACATCCTAAAATCTGCAAGTTGAAATCTAATTTTTTTTTTTTCCTCAATCATAAGAAGACTATAATCCTATAGATCTGGAAAATTCTTGTTTCAAAGAATTCCGACTCATATTGGATCATATGCATTCATTTAAACTTCAATTCGGAAAATTATGGACTGTTACTACGTGATGGACTCATTTGAATTAAATTTGATTAATTCATTCAGCATTCGTTAAGTTTATAAATTATAAACCTATTCTCTTATGTTTCCACAAAAACCAGTCACCAATACCAGTACTTATAATTCATAATCAAACAATCCGTTTTATTAGCTTATTTCATTGATTTGGTTTATTTGCTTTACTTAGTTGAATTCAGTTTCAAACATAACTAAGTATATATCGTTTATTATCGTTCATTAAGTTTCATTCATATTTATAGACCCAATACTATTTCATCTTTCACTGTTCATACCAGTACTTGTATATTGAAAATTTCTTATTCCCATAACAATTTAACTTCTTATATTTTGGTAAGTTATATAATGTTATAGAAAAAGATTGATTATTATACAAGTTGAACAATTTCAATTTTTCTTCAAATTCATCATTTTCAAATTTCTAAGAGTTTCTATTTTAATTTCATTTCTCTTAGGTTCATTTTCTTATTATAAAATTCAGAAGTTTCTAAAATTTCAAGTTTTATTTATTTCATTAACTATTCTAGCATTAAGAATTCAACTACGGGTTGATTTCAAATCGACTTACAAAATAATATATATATATATATATATATATTATCTTTTATATAAAGCCATACTATAAAAGATTTAATAGAAATTCAATTTCGGAAAAATAAGATATAAACGTTTTAAGTGGTCTCCTCCGCTCAGACTCTTGAACATAATCATGGATGATGCGTGTACTCATCACCGAAGTAATTTCCAAAGACAAGAGGTGAGTATACACTTACTTCTAAAAATTCTGTTGAAAACAATTTATGTTACGCTTATATTATTTCAAAACCATTGCAAACCAATATTTCAAAAGAACCAAAAATTAAATTCTCAAGTTCATATTTAACTTTATATTATTTCATTACCAGTTAATTTTCAATATTATATTTTTCTTAAAGTCATCCAATAGTCAATAATTTAGTTATATTGACTAATTAAACAAATTTAATAGTTTTTCAAAATAATTCCTTGTATTTAAAATATAATGCTAAACAATATTGTGCCGATTAGTCCTATTCGAGTGTTTAGAAATCCCTATAGATGCATTAAGTCAAAAGTACCGACCAGAATTCATAAACATTCAACGGAACAAATTAACACAATACAAAACCACTTTTATATTAAATTACAAATACGCTCTTTGTAACATCCATGATTTTTGACCGTTCAAATCGACAATGATCCTCAATGTCGACTTAAACAAATCAAAAATACATATAGTTATTGGGATTTATATAAGAAAAAGAAGAGAAGAAAAAAAACAAGCACATAATCTCACAGCGGAAGGACGAAATATAATAATTATATAACGATTCATGAAGCAGTTAAAACATATATTTGATTTTATTTTACAACAATTTTCAGAGTTAACTATCATAAACATACCAATATTTGCAGTGGAAACAAATAATAATACTTCTAGCAAGCTCCATCTTCATCTTCAAAACAGTTTCTTCAATAACTAAAACTCAGGTTGACCCGAGCACGATGAAAAGACAAAAATACTCGGATCAGAACTAAAATATTCTCATATTAGTTAAATCAAATTCATGCGATAATATGAGTGCAATAACTTAAGAGATGTTACAGGAATTTCCAGCTACTAAGGATCCATTAAACTAGATACTATATAATATAATACGCTATTATAATAGTATCTACGATTAAATGTAAAATATTAAAATAGTGCAAGCGGGATTACCATTATTACTCTTACACCGTTGATACCGTTGTCGTATAGTTTTCATATAGCACATCAGTACGTCGGCGGATAGGGATGCACTGTGAAACAATAATGTTAAATCGAAATCGTAGGGGGCTCGATCAGGATAATATGACAAGGCCCACGAGGAATGCCCAGAGTAGGAATATACTAGTTGCACGCCCGGACTGGTGGTAACGCATAGCCGCGACTACCACCCACCTCGAACAACACTCCCAAATCACGGATGCGCATCAAATCAAATCAATCAAACCGAGGGACTATAGTGATAAAAGAAGAAGTGTTGCCTATGGAGGTAGCTAACCCCACTTGATCACGGTATAGCCCTTTTTTAGTCATTTTAATTATGACCCGAAGGTCAAGGACATCCATCATCGTTCTCTTTCTTCAAATCCAGTAATCACCTCCAAATCACCCTACTTCACTCTAGAACTCCACCGCGTACACAGTTGTTAAACTGATTTTCGGTATTGGCAGAGAATATGACAATATCCGATCCCGGTCTCTTTAACAACCAAATGTTTACTTTTTTCACACCGGTCAGTTCTTTTACATTTCAAAGATATTTATACTTCATATCAAAATATCAGATTTTTCCTTAAACATGTTCCAATAGTCAAAATAGAATATTTCGTATTAAAATCCCCATTTAAATCCAAACTTCAAATCTTGAAACAATTCCAACTTTAACTTCTTATTGGATATTAAAATAGTTAAAAATATATTTAAAATAGTTTAGATATATAATTTAAACAGTTTGAAAATAAATAATTTGTATTTAAAATAGAATTTACAAATTTAGTAAAATCTATAGTTATAAAATAGTTTATAAAATAAATATTTAATTATTGAAATGGTTTATTTAAAATAAGTAGTAAAATAAAATAGTTATAAGGTAAATAGTTTATAAAGAAAATAATAAAAAATAGTTTATAAAATGGTTTAAAGTACTATAGTTGGAACTAGAATCGTTTCTTCAAAAAAAATAAACAAACTAGAAATTATAGTTCAGTTTCAAACCGATTCGACTAAATTTTGATATCTCAATTCAAAGGACTCAATTTTCCATTTATATTTCACTACGATTCAACAGTTTGATTCAAACAATTTGATTTAACAATTCAATTCAATTCAAATATTTGAAATTTCAGTTATAATTTTCACTTTTAAATATTTCAGTTAACAAAATCTCAAGTTCACAATTCGAATATTACTTTATATCAAGTTAATTCAAAGTAAATTTCAAACGTAGATAAAATAATTCAATTTCAATAAATTCAATTTATATTCAATTCATTTTAACTTCAATTTACAACATCAAAATTTTACTTTAGCTTTTATATTTCAAATCCAACCTTCAAGTTCATAAGAAATCGATTTACAAAACAACGTCTATAATATCTTTAAAACAATATTTCAAGAGAATTAAAACAAATTTTATTTAACCGACCGGTGTCCGTATAAAAATTTCTATCTTATGGTACTTAAAATTTAATTTTAGTATTTTGCAAAAGGATGTATATGATTTTAATGCATATCAGGTTCATAGGTATTTATCATTTCAACCTATGTTCTTAGTTCATTTCAATGATTAATCCCGGGTTTATTTGACGCTCGTAACATCTAGGATAATGTTGGGATCAATCAACACAACGATGGTCGTATAAAAATCAGGGTGAATAACAAATAACTTTATACAAATAAACATCAATATATTAAACATATCAAATCCAAGCCATACATTACGTCATTACATATGAACAGTTTAGTACTGTAAAATTTACTACTTAATAAATGATGGGTTTTAAACTAGAAATAAAATGTAAAATTTTAACATAACTATAGAATTAAAACTAACGTCAAATTAAATTACACTATCAGTGCTAGTTAACAGAAATATGAAATTTTAACTACCAGACAATAATCAGTACAATCATATTATAACATAAATTTAATTTAACTAATAATCAATACTTCAATTAGGTGTGAGTGGGTTTAGTCACTCATCTTGATTTCAAACGAGATTAAAATTCAAATTTTAGCCTAAAACTTAACAGTCTCAGAATTTGTCCACACCAGTGGCATCGCAGAGAGCTCGTCAATACGATTCCAATGGATCCAACCGCACATAAAACTGAATTCGTTTGAAGAAGTTATTAATGTTATAATATAAGGATTTTAAATTCAAATAAAATAATTTATAACAAATATTATCCACACCTACATCCACGTCAGCACCACTTCCATCCTTTCTTCTTCTCCATTATTGAACAGCTCCCACTCCTGTACACACACCTAAACTTCGCCGTGCACACTTCATATGATACAACAATCCGCTCAACAGTTCTGAAAAATGTATGCGCCAATAAACTTCCCTTCGTGAACACCACATGCCCATCACCACTTCGTTCATCTCGCACCACCATGTAAGATTTCGACCTTACCTCATTCACACATCTAGCCTACAAGGATCGACAAATTTTTTCATCGAATCCCCTCAAACTTCGCCACGAATTGCTACACCATACCATAAACCATAAAACAATCACTGAATCGTGAATCCATCATCAAATCGATCACTGTCCCAAACCCTAGCATCAATGGTTTGAGATAGAACTTCCGACATTCACGCCGCATCCATTCCTTTGCATATAGAATTGAAGCACTCTCATGTACAAGTTCAAGAATCCAAGAACGTTGGATTTGGTTAAGTATTCACTTTGATTTTGATTTTCTTCTGAAGATGATTAAAATAATGGCCATGTTTATTCACAAGAGCGGAAGAGGTACTTTTTTGTTTAAAGAAATAAAAAGGTGATTTATAGATAACATGTTTTCCTTTTTGTGTGATGTGAAAAGGTACGAAGGAGAAAGCAATGGAAAAAGGAAGTGGCCGCAGCACTATTGTGGTGAACTTGAATAGCATATAAGCTATATCATTTGCCAAAATTTAGGATCCACCCCTTTTACTCATTCCAACGATGAGGTGTACATGTGAATTACCCTTCTTTATGCCAACCAATGGCTTTTCAAATTTATTCCTCTTTTAACGTCAACCAATGGCTTTTCAAATTCATTCCCCTTTTAACGTCAATCAATGGCTTTTCAAATTTATCCTCTTTTTAACGTTAATCAATGTAAACAAATCATAAGTTCGTTAGCAATTTATATTCGTCAAAATAAGTTGCATTAAATTACCTAAGCAATTTACCTAAATTTCTACCATAACATTTTTCACAATTAAATCATTAAAGTATCAACATAAGTGTGATACCAAATATTAATAAATTAATTCTTATCCAAACCGGGACTTATATTAGTTATAGGGGTAATTTACATATACGATAAATTCACTTCAAAGATTTTTCAACAAATTAAATTGAGCAATTAAATTTAAAATAATTAATTCATTTTATGTCATAATAAATTGCTATCAATTTCCAAATACATTTCCAAAAAACGTAAACCGCTTCTTACCAATAAACATTTAATTTCAATTTAATTTCAAAACATGTTCATTTTACACAAATCAAAATAAAATTCAAACTTATGTTGCAAATTGAATTTATTTGTATTTAATTCCAACATTGATTTTTTTCCCTTTTCCAATTCAATAGGATTTCAATTATAAATTCTTTAACTCAATTCCATTCATATTCTTTAAGACTTCAAATTTCTATATTAATTACTGCAAACAAAATCACCATTAAGTTTACAATCAACGCAACTTATTATCGTTATTATAAGTTGAAATTCATTACCTAATTCTCTTTAACAAGTTCACACATCAAAACTTGTATAATTAAATCATTAAATGTTAGTTATAACAAAATATATATTCAAAAGTCATATTAAATTGAATAATCTAAATTATCGAAAAATAGGGGTTGTTACACTCTCTCATATACTCTCAAACTCATTCTAGGGTGTTATAACATATCTCCAATGAGTTAACCCCAAATAGAGCTAAGTTTATCACTAAACCAAAGCTTTGATACCAACTGTAACGACCTGATTTTTGGTCTGAACAAAAATACATAAATGCCAATTTAAACGAATCCAAATATATAGATAGTTATTATGATTAATATAAGAAAAAGAAGAAAGTAGAAAACAATCACAAAATCGCAGTGGAAAGACAAAATATATTAAATAAATAACAGTTCATGAAGTTTAAAACATATATTTGATTATACGTTACATGAATTTTCAGAGTTAATTATCACAAAACATACCAATATATGCATCGAAATAATACTAGTCATTACGTCTTTCAAGCTCCATCTTCAACTTCAATATAATGTGGTCTTCGCTAATTAAAAAATTCTAGCTGACCCGAGCACCAATGAAAATACAAAATAATCAGTTCAGAACTAAAACATTCTAATATGAGTTAAATCAAAACCATGAAATAATATGAGTGTCTCGGCGTCAGAGATGCTTACGGTAATCCACATCTAATATCCAATGTGTTCATAAGTAAAGCAACTTAAGAGATGTTACAGGAATTTCCATCTCCTAAGGATCTGTCAAACTAGATACTGTATAATACAATACGCTATTATATTAGTGTCTGTGGTCAAATATAAAACATTAAAATAACGTAAGTGGGATTACATTTTTGCCCTTACGCCGTTATGATCCATAGTCTATAAAGATATCGTAAAGTCCACCGTAAACAAGTGGCCATCAAAGGGAACTCCATAGGTACGATACAAATCAAAATCGTAGGGGCTCAATCAGGATAGATATGACAAGGCACCGAGGCAATATCCATCGGTAGGATTCTACCGGTGTAAAGACCCACTATTTTTAAAGGTCCAAAATCAATTATAAACATCATCGTACAACTAATTTTAGACATTAAAAGTAGTGGACCTTAAGTATATAAGGTTTAAATAATGCTAGAAACCATGAATAATATGGAAGATCTCATTATGGAATAATTTACATAAATTATTCATCATATTGCATATTATTACATCAAACATCCATAGAACAAAACAACAACAATACATAAGAAATGAATTTAAAATAAACAACCTGTGGATCCAACATGCAGGCTAATCTCCCTTCTGCTTCTTCTTTTGTCTTCTTTTTCCAATCTCACATCTTCTAACTTTACGAATTCTATACAAAGAGTTTCAACCATATTTGGACTGCGCCTAACCTTATACACCCCAGCCCAACCTAAGGGATCCGGTGGTTATTGCATAAGAAAAGACTGCCTACGTACTCCTTTTAAGGGGTCACGTACTCCTTTTGAGGGGTCAATCCCACGTAGTTCTATTTCCTGCTCTTGTCCTGCATCCAAATACTCATTAGTACATTATAACCACTGCATCCATTCATCCATTACAATCAATACGATTCAATACAATTAGTGCAAACTTTGAGATTGATGCAATCAGCATAATTAATACAATCAATGCATTAACACAATCAAATAAAAGTAGAAAATAGTATCTTAACCATCTGTCACAACATCTCAACATATGAAGTAAACAAAATAAAATTTACATGAATTCTTCAAAAACCAACAACATCCATTGGAAATGCCAATTTGTAAAATGAAAAGGTAAGAACATTAATATACTTAATTATTATTTATCAGTAAATAATTGTACACCATCAATGTGATTATAAACCACATAGTCATCAATGTGTGGTAATCCAATCAATATTGGTAACACAACATTCACCATTAAACATCAGTTTGTAGTAATCAATGATAAAACATCACAAAAGAATCTTTAATGCAATCTATCAACGTGAAACAAAACATGCAGTAACTAGAACATAATATATTGGAACCATTTCATCACATTTACCATAATGGATTTTTTATTACAAGTATAAGATTATCATATTATTTCTTATTGTAAAAAGAAACTTTGTTGCTTTATTCAATTTTAGAATTTTCATTGTTCCTTCTTTCAAAACATTATATTTTATCAAAACATAACATATCGAATAACATTACAAATCAACTATATTATTTTCTTACACAAAATAATAACAATTTTTATATTAAATACTTTAACACAATAGAAAGTCATGTTATTCCCATTTATTCCAAAGGAATGCAATTTTCATTAAAGTTGGATTATTATCTATAAAAATTTATTTTGTTGAATAGCAATAAGCATCCTTTGTTACTATTCATGAATATCTGATAATATACATATCAAAACATCCCAAATTAATTTCATCATTTCTTTTCTTTTCCAAAAACTGTTATTTATAAATAACACATACCAACTATGGATAATCACACTTTCCATTATTTAGCATATTTTAATATCATTATTCATTTTTATTCATTTTATTTTAATGAATAACTCATATATTCAAATCCATCACTTATTTCAATTAAAATTTTAATAGTGCAATGATCGGTAAAAAAAAATAGTAAACTTAGAATGGATGCATCCAAAATGTCTCAAATATCAAATAATTGTCAACATATCATGTCCTAAATTAGAAATCATATATGTTCTTCAAAAGACAATAAATTTATAATTTAAATTCAATTATTAAATCAAAGCTCATACCAATCTTATAGAATCACAATCCATACACATGTTACCTCTCCATTTTATTTGGCACATGTTCTCCTTTGCTGTAGGAAATTTGTTGTGAACCTTGCATAAGATTTCTTCTTATTTCTCCTTTATTTTGATCCTCTTTCCATTATTTGATTTAGCATGTAATCTTTTCACTATTTGTATTAAGGAAAATTTGTAGAGGAAAATAAGATGTGCCTATGAAATTTTCAAGAGGGAAGAAGAAAACAAAAGAAGAGGATGGAGGTTAGATGGATTTGGATTGTTTATATAGGTGCTAAAGACTGATTTTGTCCATTGGACCAACCGTAGAAATTTTAAATTACATCACAGTCGCTGCCTTAATTAATTCGTAGTGAAGTAAGATATTATAATACACCTCATATGTCTGTTCTTATTTTCTTCCAATCAACGACAAAAAAATAGATATTTGAATATACCATTTAAAATGGGAATTCAATGAATATGTTTTGAAACCTATTTAAAAATTGCCACTTATATAAGAGAATTAATTGCTATTCTTTAGGAAACAAATTTCTAATAAGACAAATTAATTGACATACATGTCAATCAATGCCTACTTAATCTTCGCATGTGCAATTAATCAGTTATTGCTCCATAGTATGGCGTTTACATATTTATACATATATAGGGAAATTTAGATTTGTCTAACATTTGTAAGAATAGGCAATAAACCTCATAACCATCCATAAATCAAATATGTTATTGATTAATGCACAATTGATAGCTAACCTGTTTTCAGAAGTGGAAAGCAAATATAATTTTAATTCACTTTTTTTTTCTTTGCTACTTCCCCATAACATAGAAAGTCTATACATGCATATATATATTTATAAACACATAAAGGATTTAAATAGCATATTAATTATTGTGCAATTAAGGATACGCTATGTATTATAATTTGGAAACAATATTCACCCCATATATATGTAACATACATACATACAACCGCATAAAATCTTTCCTTATATGCAACTCTTGATCTTATATGTCTCATATTTATATGTGCATACATACACACATACTTCATATTTGGAACATGCATAAATTTGATTGTTTTACTTAAAATTGCAAAAATTTATGTACATGATGGGAATTGAACTCATGATTTCATGTATCAAAGTCTGCTCACTCAACAACTACACCAAACACTATTTTTATTCTTAAAATAAGAACATAGAAGAAGAAAAATGGTTTCATGTGTGTATCTTTCATTCTTAAAAATATCAATACCTTATAAACCATAATTCCAAGTATATCAAAATTATATATAAAACTGATTGTTTCAGAAAGACTTTCGCAATGGTTACAGATAAGACATTCGGTTTATCTTCTAGTAAAAATTAATTCTTCATTACTTAAGGTTTAGAACCGTAAATTTGCGCGATGTCACAACTGGACTGTGGACCCAGGCTGGTAGTAACACATAACCGCGAGTACCTCCCACCTCAGACAATACTCTCAAAAATCAAAGGCTCCCAAATCAGTTACAAAGTAATATATATGGTATCGTAGAAGCATGCCTACTAAGAGTAGCTAACTCACATTGGCCTGGGTATGGCTCTTGTTTTATTCATTTCAATTATGACCCCAAGGTCAAGGCCATCCATCATTGTTCTCTTTCTTTAAATCCAGTAATGGCCTCCCAATCTTCCTACTTCATTTTATATTCTCCACCACGTGCATAGTTGTTAAAGTGGTTGTCGGTATTGGCAGGGAGTAAGACAATATCCGATCCCGGTCTTTTCAACAACCAAATGTTTACATTTTCCACACTGATTGGTATTTACATTTCAACACGGTTCATACTTCATATCAAAATATTAGATTTTGCTTTTAAAAGTCATTTCAATAGTCAAGATAGAATATTCTTCATATCAAAATCTCCATTTAAAATCAAACTCAGAATCTTGAAATAATTCCATTTCTAAAACAATTTGAATTTTTAAAATAGTTGAAAAGTATATTAAAATTATTTAAATATATATTTGAAATAATTTAAAAACAAATAGTTAAAAAATAAAAGTTTAATTAAATAGCATGAACATAAAACAGTGTTTATGAAAATTTTAGTTAAACATACATAGTTAAATAAAAAGTTGTTTATAAAATAGACATTTGATTGTTAAAATCATTTATTTAAAAATGGTTTATACATATATAAGTTAAGAACAAAATAAAATAGTTTATAAACTAAAATAGTTTATAAATTAAAATAGTTATTTATAAAGTAAAATAGTTATTTATTAAATTATTTACGATATATGTAAGTTAAAAATAGAACAATTTATAAGTAAAATGGTTATTTACCAAAATAATTTATATAATGGTTTAAAAATACTATAGTCGGAATTAGAATTGTTTCTTTTAAATTTCAATTAAACTTGAAATCATGTTGCCATTTCAAATAGAATCAATTCAACTTCAATATTTCAATTTCGATTCAACTTCCCTTTCAGGTTTAATTCAATTTAAACAATTCGATTTGGATATCCGAAGTTCCATTTCAAAATCTCATTTGAATTATTTTGAATTGATAAAAAACTTAATTTCACGATTCAATTTTAAATTAAGTATAATTTAAAATAACTTCAAAGATGGCTAGTGGTTTACATCTTTAAAACAATTAAATTTTCAATAGGACCATTTTCAATTGATTCAAGTTATTTTAAATTCAAGTTTTAACTTCAGCTTACAATATTTAATTTCTTTAACTTTAACTTCAAAGATTCAAAGTCCAACTTTAAAAGAAATTAATTTGATAAGCATCATTCTTTTTAATTTTAAAACCATATTTTAAAATTCAAAGTTACAACAAATTTATTTAACCAATCGGTGTCTGTATATAATTTCCTATCCTATGGCCAAGTAATACTTAAATTTAATTTTAGTATTTCAAGGATGAATATATATCATTTCAATCCAAATCAGGTCATATATATTTATAATTTCTGTAATGACCAGGAAATTTTCGGCCCCGAAAATCGACATAAATACCTTTACTGTAACTCATGCCAACCTTCCAAACACCGAAAACACTGGACGTTATTAGAAAGAAATTAGAGGGTGAGGTAAGAAAATAAGAAAGTTATAATAGAAGAAGAAGAAACAACACAACACAGAGTCTCACATCGCAGCGGAACAAAATATAGTATAGAAATTACTTTATTGAGAGCTTTAAATAAAACTTACCATATTAGACTACATCAACAACACTGGACAGTTATAACAACCTGTCCTCATATACAACACACAGCGGAATAGTAGTTATGTAATGTAATACGTCTGGACTCTTCTAGCTCGTCTCTTCACAGCATTCGACAACCTGAACCTGTACAACCCAGTCTAACCCGAGCATTACAAACACCGGGTCAGTCTGGTGCACCAGAGTGAGATAAACTCGCACAGTATTAAGGGTACCACACAACCTGATTTTAAAGTTAAAATCTTTCAAAGAAAAGGATAATCGTAAGACCAAATCCACACATAAATACGGACGGTTTTTACCTTACGACAACCTAAAACAGTTTTTGAAATCAATATCTTGTCTGATATTATCATAACGTCTAAATACAAGTAAATAGAATCTAGTAGAACGCTTGCATCTCACGCTCTACATATATAGTATACAATCAAAACCGCTGGCTCTTATTGGAAATTGGATTCCGACTATGACAAGGTATGGGACCACCTGCCGATAGTGTATCTCTAGAGGCGAATACACTGGGTTCAACAAGAACGACTTGCAACCCGGCCCACACATGACCGACCACTCATTTCGCTTGAGTGTATCGAATGTATATCACCAACGGTTGGGAGCTACCCACCGTCTTCCCGAAAAGGGACAGCATCGAAATAGATTCAAGAAACAAAAGGATTTTATCTAGATAGGTGATTATACACTCTAATGGGAGCGACCCACATAGCCATGCTGCCTGCCCGATTTTTGTCATCTTCCGATTGATGAGGCTTGAGGTCAGATTAGCCTTTGAACGTCGGTCACCATTCACTTTGAATGCCACATCGTCAGATCCGCCAGATATTACTAATTGACATCCGCAAAAATACTCTAGTGGTTAAGCTAAGAGAACCGTCGTCCTTCGCTACCAACTATGGTACGTTTGAAGAAATCAACGTACGTAATTCCTTTGGAAATACTATGTCAGACATCCGTCCATACAAGTCATCCAGGAACAGGATGAACCGAAGGTACCCTCCTACTGCATCCAATATAGGAATCACCCCCATAGATCAGTAGCGAGAAGTCCTTGAAATCCGTAGATTCCAGCCACGACAGAACCACAGTTTATCCTCGGGAGCTAACCAGAGATTATTAGTAATACTTCCGCTTATGGAGATCTACGGTCTTCAATGCTCCATCTCGACCATCTTCTGATATCTTCACGTATTTGTTGGTCGGAATGGTTTTCGAATATGAATTCGATCCCGGTCTTTCCTTACCAACAATCGCATTGGACATATTTGATAGTCAGTGGTTTAACTATCAAAATAAACAGTGTTTCAAACATGACAATCCAGTGAGTTCACTGGTTCAGTATTCAGCACCATTTGGCCTTTTAATTAAAACAAACTGATTCACTTCTGTTTAATTAAAACTCCTACCTCTTTTAAATATTCAAGAATACGATATTTGACTTCATACTTAATATACTAATGTTCTCAAAACCCATTTCATATTAATACCTAGTGAAATAACTTATAATCATATTAAATTTCCACTTAAATCTCTTTTCAAAACATTTGTTACATTTTCCTTTATTATTTAAACTTGGGAAATCCACGTAACTTATTATTCATAACCAACGTTACGTAATACCTTTTATTCTATTCTTGAAACAAATATTTATTTGTATAAAAACTCAACCTTTCATTTCCTTCTTACTAATTTCCTTTACTTCGTTTATTCTCCAAATTTTCACCAAACATCGCCTTATTATTTCTCGAATGGAAATAATAAATTATCACTAACCTCTTTTACGATTACCAACTGATATCATCTTCAGATAATTCTGATGTTGTTCAAGTTGGGGTATTTTAATTACCTCTTAGACCTTGATCAACAACGCTCTTACCCTTAGATAAATATAAGTTGTAATCCAAACCAGTATTCTATTCCAGTCTCAAAACATGGTTATCTAGTTGACAGATTCCAAATAAATTCTCACTTCTAAATTTAATTAATAATATAGTTAATTTAAATAACTTCCTTTAATCGGTTCTTAACAAAGCAATTATCAAAAATATACTATTCGATTTATTTCTCATCCTGGTACTTACAAATCTGATTACATCAGAATTGACTTTATAGAATCGATTTATAAAAATAAAGTCTTTAATAAAATATTTATTTATTTCCCTTTAATAACTTTTATTCAAAATAATAATTTCAATCTATCTTCAGTTATAAAATAAGTCTCATAACTTCATTACTATCGATTCACCTGACGGTGAATCAATAATTATAAAACGATTTATTTTTATAGGCCATACGCTGCCAATTACTCAACCAATATCGTCCATTGGTTTAGACAAACAAATTGTTGAATATTCAGTCAATAATCAACAATCAAATCAACCACCCCATCAGATCAGTTCATATATGATAATATGAAAATAAATAATATATTTGAGGAATCCGGTTGGATCCCTCCAACCTGTTCTTCCCTGTATACAAACGGTTATCTCCACACGGTTTAAAACAATTCAAATAGATCAACAATCCAACCCATTAAACACGTTTATTGATAAACATGATCAATAAGGTAAGTTACCTTTATTAGAACCAATTCGTTAAAATAACGATTTGGTATTTTAATGAAACTAACCAACGGTTTAATTTCATCAGTTAACTCAACAAACAAAGATATAACTAGCGAACAGTCAACCATAGCAAATAGAGCACACAAAATAAAAACCCAATTTATATAAAATATAAATGGAAAAATACTGAGTGAGTTTAACTCACCTTGGTTTTATTCTGCGATGGAATAACTTGTTTTAATTAAATTAAACAAATGTTTA
Source organism: Allium sativum (assembly GCA_030737875.1). Taxonomy (NCBI): domain Eukaryota; kingdom Viridiplantae; phylum Streptophyta; class Magnoliopsida; order Asparagales; family Amaryllidaceae; genus Allium; species Allium sativum. Next base: position 590,503,636 of record CM060916.1, read on the forward strand.
ATTTAACCAGAACTCCATCTACTTTAAATTCTGTCCAATGTAGCTCCAAAATGTTCGTTTGACGACGCGCTTCCAGCGTCTCCTGTTTGATCCGATGATGTTTATATACGAGAATGTTATACACATTGTAAGTTACGGTTTAAGTTAAATTAAAATAATTAGAATACCATTATAAATAATTAATTAATCCTTAATTATTTATTACTCATTTGTTTACAAAAACTTATAAATGGCCAAAACCGCGTATACACTAAATGGGTTCACTCATTTGGAGCAGTAACTATAGTGTGTCTTTAGTACCGTATTAAGAAAATATAAGCCATTCCTAATGTATACTCGCAGATCCCTAAGCATTGATATAATCATGTATAGGTGTAGTTCTTAACTGTTTAATCCTACGATATTAATTAAAATGAAATACGCGTTTATACCTTTTCTCATACCTTGTTTTGTATTCTCCGAAAACCTGTTGTATTAAAACCCATCCCACTTTCCTTTTTTCACGTTAAAGACCCAAGATCCATGACGTCCTCCCCACCTTTGCATGTATGCGTTTGAGGGCCTCCCCACCTACGTTACACAGCAGTGCCTTCCCTTCCCCAAATTTCTTCTACCGTCCGCATTTTTCATTTTTTTTTTTTAAATATTTGTTCCTACAACTCACGCCCTGTCTCATTCCGACCTTTCCCCTATTATTTCTCTTCACAGCATCACCCACCATGCGGTGATGTCCTCCCCACTGTCATGCTGCACCCTATCTTATCACTCCCCCTTGCTCACACTTCTTTCTTTCGCTTCTTTTTCCTTTTCTTTGCACTCACTTCTTCCCTTTCTCATCATGCGTCACCATGCACCCGACAACCAACGTTCGCCCTCCCTTCCATCCTTATAGTTCGTCTCTTTCTTCTTCTTTACTGTATTTGTTGCCTCGGCCCCCTTCAAAACATGCTACGGACATCATCACTACCCGTGCTGCACCAAACCCCGTCGCTCAAACTCCTCCGGTGATCGATCGGCGCTTGTCAGGGGATGCACCCTAAGACCTTCTCCCTTCAGATCACCACTGCACAGATCTGCCACCACCCTGCCGTACGAACCCGTCACCATCCGAACTCGCACTGGGCCTCTCCCCCTTCCCCTCTTCTCTAGACAGCGTAAGTCAGATCGGAAAGGTGTGTCAAAGGCTTTGCATTTTGTTTGAGAACAGTGCGGTTGCTTTAAATATAGGCGCCATGTTAGTTTTGATTTGTTTTCGTAACTGGAGGTTACGTTTTGATTTGCTTTAGTGAAGGGAATTTTCGGTTTTACCATTTCAGACAGCAAAGAAAATAGAAAAAGTAGAGAGGGTCATTTTATAGAGAGAAGCAACGTGGAGGCCAAGGCGTTTGGAGTGTAGGGTTGCAGAAATATAGATATGTAGCTGTATACATTGGGTGGGTTCCAAGAAAACCTTGCTCGGCACGTAAAAGATAACTTGGCGGTGAAGGAAATATAATTAGAATTGTTTAGTACTTACTTTTCATTTTAGCTGTACAAATAGGGAGCAATAGGTGGGTGCGTTGTTTATTAAGCCATGTGGAATTTGGTAGCAAGTGGTCATTCGCTTTCAATTCCTCATAAAAGCTGAAAATTTTGTACGCCTTGTACCTTTGGCAGGGGAAATTTTCTTTTCCTTGGACTGAAAGGAAATCAATTTAATTTATTTTATTTGCTTAGTTTGGTATGACCATAAAAACGAAAGTTTAAGGTTCGACTGTTTATAAAGGGTATTTATAAGGGTGGCAAATAAATTAAATATTATTTAACGAAACTTCATCGTGAAGTAATGCAATAAAACCACTAGTGATAATCTCTGTTTTCTGATAAAAAAACTAATCTTAGCATAGAAAAATATTCCGGACTCAATGGGACAAGTTTCGTCGAAATCCGAGGTTGTATGAAAAAATTTCCTTTATAAAACCAGAAATCAACACGCGTTTAATTTTTTCATGATCACCAGATAAATCAAATCGACTTGAAACCTTGCAATCCTATAATAATTCTTCAATACAAACCCAACGAAACCAGTTTCGTTGCATTCTGGGACTGTTTCCCCGGTAGGCTTATTTTTACGTGCACCGCAATGCCAATTTTGACACCAAATTTCTCGATCTCCAAAAATAACAAACTATATACCTATCCTGTCTCTAATTGACGCTACGAACTCAACGGAAGTGGTTTCAGGGCTTAATACGATCATCTGTTCAAGTTATACCCAAATAACCCTTTATTAAATAAATTATGCGCTATAGAACTGAACGAGCGTTTTCGGTTGCCGTGGTCACATACGACATCGGTTTGCCATGCCATTCAACACCGTACAATGATTTAACGATACGGCTCTAATGAAACTGATTTCGTCGAAATTCGAGTCCGTTTGCAAAACGGTCATTTTAAAGGTCGATATTTAAAATAACGATTTTCACAGCGACTATTTCAAAATTTGGTTTAGCCATAACTTTCAATCTATAACACGAAATCTGAATTTTTCTCTTTCATATGAAAATTATAATCAACACGGTTCTAACGTTTCTTGTTTCACAAAAATCCGACTTATATCGGCTCCTATATTCTCAGTTGAAGTTCAAAACCCCATATTATGAACTACACGCCATTTCGAGCTCGTTTTATATTATAATTAAAATTAACGTTCAAACTTCATTTTAAATAACGAATTAAATAATAAAATCCATTAATACGCCAAATAAAATATTTAAAATAATAAATTAAATAAAATATTTGACTGCCAAAAACACCGGTCGTTACATTCTTCCCCCTTTAAAATAATTTCGTCCTCGAAATTGCTAAGGTAAGAAAGAACGTTACGAACCCTTTATCTTTACAAAAATAATAAATTTGAAACTCGATTTTTTTTATTTCCCAACTAATCCAATTGGTTTTAAAACCAATTTATTACAAATAAAAGAATTTTCCAAAAATCTTCAAAAAATTTCTAACACCTTAAATTTTGGAAAATTTTTGGTAGAATCTCCCCTGTACGGAGGACATCTGCAATATCGCAGGTTCAAAAAATATCTATCCATCGACCAACAGGGTCGGAAAAATTCAAAAACCAAACTCAAAACCCAAATAAAAACCAAAATTTCATATTCTGCATAGGCATACCTTTTTGCGAGCGTTATTACGTGATAAGCAATATTTTATATTTGAGCTTGCTTAGTTATTATGCAGCTCTATTCAAACTGGATTCAATTAACTCCAGAATTTTCTCTTGAATGGATTTTAAAGTTGAATAGGCACTTCAGCACCTGTTCTCAACTCAAACAAATTTCATTAGTTCCCAAAACAACATCAATTATGTTCAAATATCCATATCATACGAACTAACCAGTTCTACACATAATCTAATCCACATGAGATTATAATTATTTATAATCACTTCACTTATTATTTTTATTATCCATTCAGGCTTATTAATCCGGATTAATTTATCCAACTTATTTATTTCATATTGGTTTGAACCAAGTCTATCATTTTCAGATTTATTCAAGCAACCAACAGCACAATCCAAGCATATCATTCAAATTAATATTAACCAATCAATCGATTTCCCATATCATAATAAATTTAGAAAATCAATACTTTTGTTATAAAATAAACTAGGCAAAAATAATTTCAAAAATAATTTTAACATCAAATTACAAATACGCGCTCTCATATATATAACAAACTCAATCTATGGTATTACTAACCCCATCTCTATCGAGTTACACCACAGAGCCAAGGTTATCACTAAACCAATAGCTCTGATACCACTGTAACGACCAGGAAATTTTCGGCCCTGAAAATCGACATAAATACCTTTACCGTAACTCATGCTGACCTTCCAAACACCGAAAACACTGGACGTTATTAGAAAGAAATTAGAGGGTGAGGTAAGAAAGAAAGAAAGATAGAACAGAATAGAAGAAACAACACAACACAGAGTCTCACATCGCAGCGGAACAAAATATAGTATAGAAATAACTTTATTGAGAGCTTTAAATAAAACTTACCATATCAGAGTACATCAACAACACTGGACAGTTATAATAACCTGTCCTCATATTCAACACACAGCGGAATAGTAGTTATGTAATGTAATACGTCTGGACTCTTCCAACTCGTCTCTTCACAGCATTCGACATCATGAACCTGTACAACCCGGTCTAACCCGAGCATTACAAACACCGGGTCAGTCTGGTGCACAGAGTGAGATAAACTCACACAGTATTAAGGGTACCACAAAACCTGATTTTAAAGTTAAAATCTTTCAAAGAAAAGGATAATCGTAAGACCAAATCCACACATAAATACAAACGGTTTTTACCTTATGATAACCCAAAACAGTTTTTGAAATCAATATCTTATCTGATATTATCATAATGTCTAAATACAAGTAAATACAATCTAGTAGAACGCTTGCATCTCACGCTCTACATATATAGTATACAATCAAAACCGCTGGCTCTTATTGGAAATTGGATTCCGACTATGACAAGGTATGGGACCACCTGCCGATAGTGTATCTGTAGAGGCGAATACACTGGGTTCAACAAGAACGTCTTGCAACCCGGCACACACCTGGCCGACCACTCATTTCGCTTGAGTGTATCGAATGTATATCACCAATGGTTGGGAGCTACCCACCGTCTTCCCGAAAAGGGACAACATCGAAATAGATTCAAGAAACAAAAGGATTTTCTCTAGATAGGTGATTATACACCATAATGAGAGCGACCCACATAGCTATGCTGCCTGCCTGATTTTTGTCATCTTCCGGTTGATGAGGCTTGAGGTCAGATTAGCCTTTGAACATCGGTCGCCATTCACTTTGAATGCCACATCGTCAGATCCGCCAGATATTACTAATTGATGTCCACAAAAATACTCTAGTGGTTAAGCTAAGAGAACCGTCGTCCCCCGCCACCAACTATGGTACGTTTGAAGAAATCAACGTACGTAATTCCTTTGGAAATACTATGTCAGACATTCATCCATACAAGTCATCCAGGAACAGGATGAACCGAAGGTACCCTCCTACTGCATCCAATATAGCAATCACCCCACATATCAGTAGCGAGATGTCCTAGCAATTCGTAGATTCCAGCTACGACAGAACCACAGTTTATCCCCGGGAGCTAACCAGAGATTATTAGTAATACTTCCGCTTATGGAGATCTACGGCCTTCAATGCTCCATCTCGACCATCTTCTGATATCTTCACGTATTTGTTGGTCGGAATTGTTTTCGAATATGAATTTGATCCGGTCTTTCCTTACCAACAACCGCATTGGACAGATTTGATAGTCGGTGGTTTAACTATCAAAATAAACAGTGTTTCAAACATGACAATTCAGTGAGTTCACTGGTTCAGTATTCAGCACCACTTGTCCTTTTAATTAAAATAAACTGATTCACTTCTGTTTAATTAAAACTCCTACCTTTTTAAACATTCAACAATACGATATTTGACTTCATACTTAATATACTAACATTCTCAAAACCCATTTCGTATTAATACCGAGTGAAATAACTTATAATCATATTAAATTTCCACTTAAATCTCTTTTCAAAACATTTGTTACATTTTCCTTTATTATTTAAACTTGGGAAATCCACGTAACTTATTATTCGTAACCAACGTTACGTAATACCTTTTATTCTATTCTTGAAACAAATATTTATTTGTATAAAAACTCAACCTTTCATTTCCTTCTTACTAATTTCCTTTACTTCGTTTATTCTCCGAATTTTCACCAAACATCGCCTTATTATTTCTCGAATGGAAATAATAAATTATCACTAACCTCTTTTACGATTACCAACTGATATCATCTTCAGATAATTCTGATGTTGTTCAAGTTGGGGTATTTTAATTACCTCTCAGACCTTGATCAACAACGCTCTTACCCTTAGATAAATATAAGTTGTAATCCAAACCAGTATTCTATTCTAGTCTCAAAACACGGTTATCTAGTTAACAGATTCCAAATAAAATTCTCACTTCTAAATTTAATTAATAATATAATTAATTTAAATAACTTCCTTTAATCGTTTCTTAACAAAGCAATTATCCAAAATATACTATTCGATTTATTTCTCATCCTGGTACTTACAAATCTGATTACATCAGAATTAACTTCACAGAATCGATTTATAAAAATCAAAGTCTTTAATAAAATATTTATTTATTTCCCTTTAATAACTTTTATTCAAAATAATAATTTCAATCTATCTTCAGTTATAAAATAAGTCTCATAACTTCATTTCTATCGATTCACCTGACGGTGAATCAATAATTATAAAACGATTGATTTTATAGGCCATACGCTACCAATTACTCAACCAATATCATCCATTGGTTTAGACAAACAAATTGTTGAATATTCAGCCAATAATCAACAATCAAATCAACCACCCCATCAGATCAGTTCATATATGATAATATGAAAATAAATAATATATTTGAGGAATCCGGTTGGATCCCTCCAACCTGTTCTTCCCTGTATACAAACGGTTAACTCCACACAGTTTAAAACAATTCAAATAGATCAACAATCCAACCCATTAAACATGTTTATTGATAAACGTGATCAATAAGGTAAGTTACCTTTATTGGAACCAATTCGTTAAAATAACGATTTGGTATTTTACTGAAACTAACCAACGGTTTAATTTCATCAGTTAACTCAACAAACAAAGATATAACTAGCGAACAGTCAACCGTAGCAAACAGAGCACACAAAATAAAAACCAAATTTATATAAAATATAAATGGAAAAATACTGAGTGAGTTTAACTCACCTTGGTTTTATTCTGCGATGGAATAACTTGTTTTAATTAAATTAAACAGATGTTTAATTTGATCAAAACTCCATCTACTTTCAATTCTGTCCAATGTAGCTCCAAAATGTTCGTTTGACGACGCGCTTCCAGCGTCTCCTGTTTGATCCGAGGCTGTTTATATACGAGAATGTTTTACACATTGTAAGTTACGGTTTAAGTTAAATTAAAATAATTAGAGTCCCATTATAAATAAATAATTAATCCTTAATTATTTATTATTCATTTGTTTACAAAAACTTATAAATGGCCAAAACCGCGTATACACTAAATGGGTTCACTCATTTGGAGCAGTAACTACTGTGTGTCTTTAGTACCGTATTAAGAAAATATAAGCCATTCCTAATGTATACTCGTAGATCCCTAAGCATTGATATAATCATGTATAGGTGTAGTTCTTAACTGTTTAATCCTACGATATTAATTAAAATGAAATACGCGTTTATACCTTTTCTCATACCTTGTTTTGTATTCTCCGAAAACCTGTTGTATTAGAACCCATCTCACTTTCCTTTTTTCACGTTAAAGACCCAAGATCCATGACGTCCTCCCTACTTTGCATTTATGCTTTTGAGGGCCTCCCCACCTATGTTACACAGCAGTGCCTTCCCTTCCCCAAACTTCTTCTACCATCCGCATTTTTCAATTTTTTTTTAATATTTGTTCCTACAACTCACGCCCGGTCTCATTCCGCCCTTTCCCCTTTTGCTTCTCTTCACAGCATCACCCACCATGCGGTGATGTCCTCCCCACTGTCATGCTGCACCCTATCTTATTACACCCCCTTGCTCACGCTTCTTTCTTTCGCTTCTTTTTCCTTTTCTTTGTACTCACTTCTTCCCTTTCTCATCATGCGTCACCATGCACCCGACAACCGACGTTCACCCTCCCTTTCATCCTTACTGTTCGTCTCTTTCTTCTTCTTTTCTATATTTGTTGCCTCAGCCCCCTTCAAAACATGCTGCGGACATCATCACTACCCGTGCTGCACCAAACCCCGTCGCTCAAACTCCTCTGGTGATCGATCGGCGCTTGTCAGGGGATGCACCCTAAGACCTTCTCCCTTCAGATCACCACTGCACAGATCTGCCACCACCCTGCCGTATGAACCCGTCACCATCCGAACTCGCGCTGGGCCTCTCCCCCTTCCCCTCTTCTCTAGACAGCGTAAATCAGATTGGAAAGGTGTGTCAAAGGCTTTGCATTTTGTTTGAGAACGGTGCGGTTGCTTTAAATATAGGCGCCATGTTAGTTTTGATTTGTTTTCGTAACTGGAGGTTACGTTTTGATTTGCTTTGGTGAAGGGAATTTTCGGTTTTACCATTTCAGATAGCAAAGAAAATAGAATGGAGTAGGGAGGGTCATTTTATAGAGAGAAGCAACGTGGAGGCCAAGGCGTTTAGAGTGTAGGGTTGCAAAAATATAGATATGTAGCTATATACATTGGGTGGGTTCCAAGAAAACCTTGGTCGGCACGTAAAAGATAACTTGGCGGTGAAGGAAATATAATTAGAATTGTTTAGTACTTACTTTTCATTTTAGCTGTACAAATAGGGAGCAATAGGTGGGTGCGTTGTTTATTAAGCCATGTGGAATTTGGTAGCAAGTGGTCATTCGCTTTCAATTCCTCACAAAAGCTGAAAATTTTGTACGGTTTGTACCTTTGGTAAGGGAAATTTTCTTTTCCTTAGACGGAAAGGAAATCAATTTAATTTATTTTATTTGCTTAGTTTGGTATGACCATAAAAACGAAAGTTTAAGGTTCGACTGTTTATAAAGGGTATTTATAAGGGTGGCAAATCAATTAAATATTATTTAACGAAACTTCATCGTGAAGTAACGCAATAAAACCACTACTGACAATCTCTATTTTCTGATTAAAAAACTAACCTTAGCATAGAAAAATATTCCGGACTCAATGGAACAAGTTTCATCAATGGAACAAGTTTCATCGAAATCCGAGGTCGTATGAAAAAATTTCCTTTATAAAATCAGAATCAACACGCGTTTAATTTTTTCATGATCACCAGATAAATCAAATTAACTTGAAACCTTGCAATCCTATAATAATTCTTCAATACAAACCCAACGACACCAGTTTCGTTGCATTCTGAAACTGTTTCCCCGGTAGGCTTATTTTTACGCGCACCGCAATGCCAATTTTGACACCAAATTTCTCCGTCTTCAAAAATAACAAACTATATACCTATCCTGACTATAATCGGCGCTACGAACTCAACGGAAGTGGTTTCGTGGCTTAATTCGATCGTCGGTTCAAGTTATACCCAAATAACCCTTTATTAAATAAATTACGCGCTATAGAACTGAACATGCATTTTCGGTTGTCGTGGTCACATACGACATCGGTTTGCCACGCCATTCAACACCGTACAATAATTTAACGATACGGTTCTAATGAAACTGATTTCGTCGAAATCTGAGTCCGTTTGCAAAACGGCCATTTTAAAGGTCGATATTTAAAATTTGGTTTACTATAACTTACAATCTATAACATGAAATCTGAATTTTTCTCTCTCATATGAAAGTTATAATCAACACAGTTCTAACGTTTCTTGTTTCACAAAAATCCGACTTATATCGGCTCCTGTATTCTCAGTTGAAGTTCAAAACCCCATATTACGAACTACACGCCATTTCGTGCTCGTTTTATATTATAATTAAAATTAACGTTCAAACTTCATTTTAAATAACGAATTAAATAATAAAATCCATTAATTCGCGAAATAAAATATTTAAAATAATAAATTAAATAAAATATTTGACTACCAAAAACACGGGTCGTTACAATTTCAACCTATGTTCTTAATTTATTTCAATGTTAATCCCGAGTTTACGTGATCCCGTAACATCTAGGGTAAATGGTTGGGATTAATAAATACAAACAAACAAGTCAACGTCTATGCATCAAGCATATCAATTCAAGACATCCGTCAAAATCAATATTACCAAATAATTTAATATCGCTTCAATTTCCAAGTTATATGATGATGAGTTATACTAGTAATTAAACGTTACATTTAACTAACAGATAAGCTAATTTACACTATCGCACTAAATTACCATAAACATGCAAATTAAATTATCAAACAACAATCAATACAATTATATTATAACACATTTTAATTCAACTACAATCAAATGTTTTAGTTTAGTGTAAGTGGGTTTGATCACTCACCTTTTATTTCGAACGTATTTGAAATCTAATATAAGCCCTAAAATCAATAGTCTTAAAATCAGTCTGCAACTGCTCCATGTTGTCTGGAATTTCGATACGAATCAAACGGCACGCAAAATTGAATTCGTATGAAGAAGTTTTTAACATTTTACTATAGTAAATTCAATTTATAAAATAAACAAACAATTAGTCATACCCTATAAGGACCCACCATGTTAGTAGTCAGTACTACACCTTCTTCTTCCACACTCATTCCAGAAGAAAATTTTTGAAACCCAATATGCGTTCAACCCTAATTTTTGCACCACCATACGAAACCTCGTTCGTCGAACGGACGCCACTCCCTTGACTGTGTTTTCATGCTTTTCTATGCAAAAAAACCATAACCTCGAACAAACCATAACCCGCGTGCCCTTCATGCCAAGATTTTGTCGAATCCGCTTCGATCCACGACGAATAAAAATATTGATATGAAGATCTCATCGAACCCTACAACTTCCATTTTGGACGTTTTTGATTTTATTGCATGGATTGGAAGTAACTAACAATTTAATTGTCGAACATTTGCGGCCATTGAAAATAAGAACGAAGGCTCAGAAATAGATTTGGGTTTTATGGAATAAAATAATATTATTTCTTCAATTAGCGTGTTTTAAAGCCCAAAACGGGTTTATGTCAAAATCAGGCCTACTGACAGCCCATCTATTGGTTTAATGGCTTTCTGAACGCAATGGGACTAGTGACGGAGCCCAATTCCATATTTTACAGCAGTTTGTTATTAAAACTTGATTATTCTGATCAAATTGTACAAAACAATTTCTACACGTTTTAAATTTGCATGATTGAATGACACATCTTTTATGGCAACGAAATTTTAAACCTTAAAAAAAATTCAATATTCTGGATTTGATGTAACTAGTTTCGTCGAAATCCGAGATCGTCTGAAAACTAGTTATTTTAATAGGTTCTTTAATATAATGAAATATCTAGTTTCGTTTGTTCACTTGTTAATCCAATTTAAAGTTTGTTAACTTTATGCAAATCAAAACAAAAACTCAAATTAATTTCATAGATAAAATTTCAATTACTTTGAATTTCAATTTTGATTATTAACCACTTTGTATTTGAATTTCACTTGTAACTAAACAAATCAATTTCATTCAAATATCTTTATATTTAAATTTCTACTTTCAATATTTACTAGCATAAATTGAATCATAAGTTTATTTGCAGTTAATAGAAGTTACTATTGTCAAAATAAGTTGAATTTCATAAGTTAATCAATTTAATTAAGTTCACATCATAGAATTACATAATTAAATCATAAATTTTTTAAGCTTTGTCCAAAAAAGAAAAATATCAGAAGGCAACAGATCTCTTCTCTGTAAAAACCGAAAATGGCGTCATTCTCTCCCCCTCTCCGTCCTCATTCGCTGCTCTTCACCTCTTTCCTCCCACAATTTTCTGAACGCTTACGCCATGCCTAGTTTTTTACAAAGGAGATCCCGTTCTTTCGCCTCTCCATTCTCCGGATCTTAAACTCGGTTCCTCTTCCCAACTTAAACCCCTGTTTGATGAGCCATTTGGCTTAGTTTGCGCGGCGAATTAGATCTACCTACTAGCCAGCGAGGCCTTTTGAACACTTTACAAATCCTTGCATGAGACTGCCTGCAGTTATTTGAGGGGTTGTGAATTTTTCTGGTGTTTGGCTTTCGGTAATTTTCTATTCTGTTGTGACTCTTAGTTCTGGTGGTTTTGCGTCTTCTGTGGTTTATTTTTGGAATTGTGTCATGGATTTACTTAAGATCTATCCCTGATGGGTTGTACTGCTGCTTGTATTCACTTAATTCATGACTGGTGCTCATGCTTGGGTCGTCACCCTTCTTGGTGGTGATCCTGCTTTTGCTTCTAGTTTGTGGTCTTAAGTAATTACTTGCGGTGTATATGGATCTGTATTATTGGTGAAAACCGCTGCTGGTCAAGGGCTTGCTTGTTGGTACAATGATCACGGTCAGTCAACGACACTAGTGATGCGTTATGCACTCGACGTCGTTTGGCATCTTCGACCATCTTATTCTTCTGCGCTCGACTTTTCCTAGTTTTGACCAATTGATGGTACTTTCGAGCTTCTGCTGGGAAGCCAATCCGGAACTGTTCTTGTCAAATCGTGCGGCCTCGCTTAGCGTGGAGCACTAGAAAATTGCACTAGGTGGTTCATGGTCCAGTTTAAAAACCAATTAGCTGACTGCTAACTACAGTCAAATATATCATATTTTAATTTTATTATTAATCATAATAAAAAAGTGGTACGTCTACTATAAAAACGGCTGGCCTTGCCAAAACAATCAAAAAAATTTATTTATAGCTATAAATATGCAAAAATCGTATTAAATTTAATAATTTAAATAGTAAAAAAAATATATATGGGTTGTTACACAAGTGCAAAAGTAAAATTAAAGGAAAAGTGCATTGCAACTTCAGTGAGAATACATCTGAGTATGAAATGAAACTGTTTGATCTGTGGCATAACAAACTTAGCCATCCTAATGCCAGTATTGTAAAGAATTTTTTTTACTAAAAACGATATCTCCTTTTATGATGTTTCTCTACCTTATATGTACATACTGTCAGATAGGTAAAAGTCATAAGTTACCTTTTACTGATTTAAGTACAAAGTATACAAAATCCCTAGAAGATATTGTCACTGATATATGGGGTCCTTCCCCATTATTTTCTAATTATGGTTACGAATATTATATATCATTTTGTGGATGCATATAGTAGATACACATGGATATGTTCCCGAAGGTCAAAATCTGACACATATAACACTGTAATGCACTTTATAACATATGATGAAAAGTAAAAAAATTCTCAGGCTAAAGTAATCCAGTCAAATAGAACTGAGTATAAGTCCCTAAAGGAGTACTTTAATAAGAATGGAATCACACATAAAACTACATTCCCCTGTACTTATGAGCAAAATGGGCCTGTAGAAAGGAAGCACAGACAAATTATAGAAACTGGCTTAACACTATCAGCACAGGCTAAAATGCCACTCAACTTTTGGCCTAACGCCTCCAACACTATGGTATATTTGATAAATAGATTACCAACCATAATTTTGGAGGGAATCAATCCTTATGAAAAGCTATATAATGTTAAACTAGACTACAAATTTCTTAAAACTGTTGATTGCTTATGCTACCCACACTTAAAGACCCTTTAATAAAAGTAAGTTAGAGTTTGGATTTAAACCATATACCTTCATAGGATATGCTCACAATCAAAAAAAGTATGGGTGTTTTGATAATAATGGAAGTGTCTATATAAGCAAACATGTAATATTTAATGAAACAGTGTTTCCATTCAATGGCAAAAAACATCAAAACTTCAAATGAAATTTACGATGTAAAGAATTCTATTCCTTCCCGTTTACTCAGAAATCCCGAGTACAGGTGCAATTGAGAGTACCAAGGATGAATCAACAACAAAGGAAACCAAATCAAATTAGGCTGAACAGTAACCTATTTGACCAAGTTAGTCACCTGCAAATCAATATAGTTAGATTCAAAATGATAATGAAGGACAAACAAGTAATGTTAGCACTGATGAAAGCTCAGATGAAAGACCATCAAATACTCAACATCAAGCCAAACAAACAAATCCAACGATTACAAAGTCAAAGACTGGAATATTTAAACCAAAGGTTTATATCATTAAAACAAGAAATGAAGAGCCAAGTACCTTTGAACAAGCGATCAAAGACAATACGGGAAAGAAGCTATGAATAGTGAATATCATTTCCTGATACAAAATAAACATAGGAACTAGTGAAGGCAACAAGAGACAAGAATATCATTGGCTATAAATGGTCTTACATAATTAAGAGAAATTCCAATGGTACTATCTCCAGATGCAAAGCCAGGCTGGCAGCCAAAAGGCTACACTCAACAACAATGGTTTAATTATAAAGAAACATTCTCACTAGTTGTTAAGCCATCAACTATAAGAGTGGTTTTAACAATTGCTCTAAGCAAAAAATGGCCACTCGGAAAACTTGATGTCAATAATGCTTTTCTGAGTGGCACACTTGAAGAAGAGGTCTATATGAAGTAGCCAAAGGGCTACTTACAAAATGCAAAATATGTGTGCAAACTTATAAGGCCATTTATAGCTTAAAACAAGCACCTAAAGTTTGGTTTGATAGATTAAAAATCAAATTAACTAAAATGGATTTTCAGTCTACCAAATCTGATAACTCGTTATTTATTAGAATAATTAAAAATTCTATCACATATACTTTAATCTATGTTGATGATCTCATTGTGGCATGAAGTAACAAAGCAGTGTTCAATGAGCTAGTCATTGGCTAAACAAGCAGTTCTCAATCAAGGATCTAGGGTCACTAAACTACTTCTTAGGAATTGAGGCCAATATGAAGTCTGCTACAAAAATCATACCGTTCAAAAGAAGTAGACACTAGAACTGCTTACCAAGATATAAATGGAAAAAGAAAAATCTCAACCCACGCTTATGATAAGAAGCTAATCACTTTTTAAACACAAGGGATAACCCATAGTTAATGCAAAACAATATAGAAGTGTAGACGATTTACAATACGCAACTCTAACTAGACCTGATATAGCAATTAGTGTTTACAAGATGTGTTAATTTATGCAGAATCCCCTTGACACCTACTGGAAGGCAGTCAAAAGAACCCTGAATATTTGTGTGGAACATTAAACTATGGACTATCAATTAAAGCCGACAAAAGCTTCAATATTACAGGTTATACTAATGGTGACTGGGAATCTGACCCATATGACGGGAAATCTACTATAGGTTACTGTTTATACATTAGAGAAAATTTGGTGTTATGGTGCTCCAAGAAACAGTCAACTATTTCTAGTTCTAATACAGAAGTAGAGTATCGAAGTATGGCAAATGCCACTGCTGAAGCTATGCGGTTACAGTCCTTATTTACTGAACTTAAAATAAAGATTGAGTCCAAGCCAGTTTTATGCTATGACAATCGAAGTGTTATGTATACGTAAGCAAATCCAATTCTACATGCTAGAACTAAGCACATCGAAATATATCTCTACTTCGTAAGAGAGCAAGTGTTAAAAGGAAATCTAGAGGTCAGACATATACTTGTAGCTTACTAATGTGCCGATACTCTAACAAAGCCTCTGTCAGCCACAAACTTCACAAAGTTTCATGACTGACTTCAAGTGATAAAAGGATAAGAGAAAGACAGCCATACCAGAATTCCAAAGTTGAAGTTGAAGTGTAAAGCTGGAAGAGATTCAGCAGAAATCCATCATGACGAATAAAGAGCTGATAATGAAGCTACGAGACCAAGTAAACCCAATTGGAAGTCAAACCGAAACTCGAATTAGGTTTACTTGGTATTATTGATGCTCAAATCTATTTCTTAGCATAATTTTCGCAAAGATCTACTGGACTCATGAAGAATCACTCTCAGAACCCTAACCCTAATCAATTTGAGAGGGAAATAAGAAATAAGGAATAAATTGGTTGCTCCTTTCTGTTTGCAAACCGACACTATAATATACAAGCTTATATGGGTCGTGGCCCAATAGTCGTATGTAAAGGCTAAACGTTTATTTCATTCTGTAAAGATGTGCATCTATAAATATGCACTATACCTCTTGTATTATAGTATTCGAAAATATTTTCTGTATAGAGTTTCATTCAATATCAAAAGTATTATTCATCTTCTATCTGTATCTAATCAGTATTTCAACAGCCTGATTTTCCTTTTGTCTTGATAATATCATCCAAAATAGGTTTCTAAGGGAATTCCAACCCTACTATGGTCGAAACCAGACCGAATTCGCCAAAATTCCGCAATGCTAGAAGGATTCTTGAACCCTAATTGCATTATATGTTGCACATAACAACTTATTTCACATATTTGCCCCTAGTATGTCTGATATAAAGTGAATTTTCAGGAATACTGCTTGCAATATAATCTAATAAAAATGAATGATTTTATGAAACTAAGGTGGTCTTTTTAATACATAATTTTTCGAAAGAGTCATTGGCTTCTATCTCCTCTATTTCACGGGGATCCCATCCCTGTGCTAGCATAGGGTGAGTTTTTGGGTATAAATGAAAATTAGAACACTTCTAGTAAAACTACGGTGATATCCGCCATTGTAAAAAAATATTGCAGACATGTCTATAATTTTTTGATATATTGGGACATGTTTGCAATATACTTAGGGATTGTTGTAGATATGTCTGCATTTATTCACAATAAGTGCAAACGTTTCTACACTTGTTTTTTTTTCATTTTTTATCATCCGTTATACACTGTGTCATTAATTGTAAATATATTTGCAGTTATTCATAATAAGTGCAGATATTTACATTTGCTTTTTCATTTTTTATCATCTATTGTACACTGTGTCATTAATTGCAGATATCTCAGCACTTGTTAATAATAAATGCATGCATATCTGCACCTGGTTTTTTGGTTTTATCATCTGTTATACACTGTGTCATTAATTGCAAATATGCCTGCATTTTATTCACAATAAGTGCAAATATTTCTGTACTTGTTTTTTCATTTTTTATCATCTATTATACACTGTGTCGTTAATAGCAGATATGTCTGCACTTATTCACGATAAATGCAAACATTCCGCACCTTTTTTTTGTATTTTAATATAATGTGTAATACACTATCTGAGTAATTAAAGATATGTCTACACTTATTCACGACAAGTGCAGACATTTCTGCAATTTTTTTAACTAGTAATCTTTCGTTGATATTTTTAATTTATTTCTTCAAATGACAATGTGAAAAACAAAGAAATACGATGCTAACATAAAACAAGGACCCTCGTTACAATAAAAGTAACAAAAGGATCGGCTTTGAATAAACATTGATTTTAAGGATGCTTCATAAATATTCACAAATAAAAATATCAAAAAAAAAATTAGTAGATAGTTCATGAAATTTTGCAAGATGAGAATCTAAAGCTAACAGAATGGCAACGCACCCAATAGTCTGTTTAAATGGGGGAAAAAATAAAATTAGATATAAGCGGTACATGAATATGACTTGTGCTACATAATTAAAAAAGCGATAGGTCGTCATACTCCTCCTTCCTTTATAATGAATTGGTCAGAGTGATGTAGGTTGCTACTTTATCCATGTTTGTACTTGGTGTGGTCATAGTCGTAGTCTGAAAAAGGTTCTATATACCGGTAAAAGGAATAAGAAAAATAGGTTTGGTGTTGTAAAAGTGTAGTTGCCATGACAAATCAAGGTTTATACAAGTACAAAACGCTTTTGCTGAGATGTTGCAGAAGAAAGTTCAAAGGAATAATATTCTCTGTTCTTTTTCAGACCGTAAGGAATATATCTCTATTCATTTCGAAGTTATTTGGCCTGAATTCGAAAACAACCTCTACTCTAGTTGGTTGTTGGAAAATGCTTTCCATCTCCATTTTCTTGAAAAAATAACAAAAAATATGTAGTACAATGTTGAAAAATATGGGAACGACGGTATAGGTCAGCGGAACAGCGGATTAGTACCTGGTAATAAATAAGTGTCTAGATAATTTACAGCAGTTGGGATGAAAAGAGTAAGATCATTCCCAACCCAAGGTGTTGGTGTGTCTCAAATCCACGCTGATTGACTTTTATAATACCCCGCATTTTTAATGAAATTAAAAATATGGAAATATGTATATATATATATTATATACATAGATATATTTAAGAGAAAAATTAAATAATGATAATAAAATTGCATATAATAAGTTCATGCAGTGAAATAATGGAAAAAGATTAATAAAAGAAATTAAATGCAATACATGAAATGCGAAGAAATACATACGAACAATTAGATAGAAATAAAAAGGAAAATTTGAAGAGCTTCAGGAATTTGGTCACAAAATTAGCGTCATTACGTTCATGGTGATTTTCTAGTCAATTTAGACCTATGGTTTGCAGAAAACCGATTTAGGATGAAAAAGATATCTTTAAATTAAATATTGCAACAAAACATGAAAAAGAGGAATGAGAAAAGAATAATGTTTAGCATTGTTCTAAGGTTTGTAAATAAAAGACTTAGTAGTTTATTTGGTTAGAACATGTGACTTGTATACAAGAGGTTCTGAGTTCAATCCCCACTAGCATCATATTTTTGTTTTAGGGGAATGGCTAAAAAGTGGCTTAGTGTGAACGCAGTTCAAAAAGTGGTTTAGTTTGAAAAGGGTTAATTGGAAAGATAATTAAAAAGAAATATATATATGACATGTGGGTGTCAATACCCCTAGTGTTGTGCATCATATTGCACACATGGCGCATTTTTGTTGGTCAATGACGATTTTTGATGGATTAGGGGATATGTGGCATCCTTTGATTGGCTGGGTGAGGTGTCATTGTGGATTGGATGGTTTAAATTGATCCTAAACTAATTTAAGGGCTCTAATCAATCCTACACATCTATATAAGCACACATAAAACTAAACCCTAATCTAAACAAAATTCATTCATGAGCCTATATGCTGCTGCATCCTAAACTAACCTAGCCCTCACCATAACAAATCAAATTCAAGTTAAAAGATAAAAATCAAAGTCTACATCAAGGGTTAAGCTTAACAAATTCAGAAATCAGATCCCAGAATTCAAGATCCATTCTTTTTCTGTGAGCGCTAGTCACTTTTAGGTTTAAATAGATAAATGTGAATTGTGGTAGACTATGAATTGGGTATATGCTGTAAATCATGAACTTATGCAAGCATACTATGTCATTTTCCCTAGATCTAATATATGGACATTCTACTATGTTTCCTATGTGAATCTTGAATTACAATTATATTGTGGTACATGTGAACTTGTTGATACAGATCTAATTTTATAGATCTGATTATGGTGATTCGATATGACGTTTATATGAACATTGATTTGTAACCATGTTAGGATGATTGTACATCCATTAATTTGACATTACTTGGATCTAGATTTTGGGGTTAATCACCTTTCACTTGCTATACTATGACACCTTGGCATATGTGGTAAACTTGACATGTGAATCTAAGCTTGTTATTTTGCCACCCTGTCTATGCTAGATTTAGGTAATTGGACACCTAATATTGAATCTAGATCTCATTATGCTTGCCTAAACACAAGTTATTAATTTGATTTCCATTTTATTATGATAATTATCACTTGTCCATTCACTTAATTACTATGCTAGTTATGTTAATATTTATGCCAAAACATGTTGAATTGTCACCCCTATCATGTTCCCTTTTATTGTTATGACGAGGCTACTTTATAGCCTCGATGCGGCCAAAATACGTGTGAATACGTTAGTTAGGAACGGGGATAAAGGGAATTTGTAATTGGCATAGTTTATATAATATTTATATGAAATGAGCAAATAATTCAAATGGGGAAACGTAGAATTAATTACCTATAATGACATAGGAAAAGTTGGGTAAAAATGACATAATTTGAATATGACCATTTATGGATATGTAATTCAAATTATTGTTGCATAATATAAAAGGAAATGATTAATTAATTGTTAAATTAATTAAAAATGGAATGTTAGTAATTAAAATTAAGAACTTTAATTGTACTTATGACACGAGGTTAGGTTACATTAGTGGTGGAAGTCTGCCCGGACCCGACCGGCATATCCAGCAGGCACTAATGTTGAACCTAATATGGGAGGTCTAAGTACGCAAATACGATCAGGCTAAGACATGAGGTTAGGCCCAACTGTGGAATAAGACTGCCTGGACCCGACCGACATATCCAACATCCACATGTTGTAGGTCTAACGTGGGAGGTCTAGCCCATTATAAACATAATTGGACATGGTAAAGAAATGGATTACTTAACCTAATTTAATATGAATATGATCTTAAGTTAGGGTTAAGTAAAATTGGAGGGGTAGTGAGGAGGGGTTAAGTAAGATAGAGGGGATGAGTAATATATATATATATATATATATATATATGTATGTATGTATGTATGTATATAAGTATGTATGTATAGGCCCACATAACCCAATACATGTTATGTAATTAAAGACACCTAAGTGGCATACATAACGGTTAGATAAAATAATAAAGGCTATATAATTAAAGATCACCATTTTAGGGTATACATAGTCAGTGGAAAACCTAGTGGGATACAAGACAAAGGGGAGAGCTTGTATCATATTGTGTGGGAGTTATGTAATTGAAGATCACCCTTTAGGGTATACATAACTAGTATAGGGCTATGTAATTAAAGATCACCCTTTTAGGGTATACATAGTCAGTGGAAAACCTAGTGGGGATACAAGACAAAGGGGAGAGCTTGTATCATATTATGTGGGATCCATTTCAGTCAGTAACCCGTAGTTGGTATCAGAGTAGAGAACTTCGTACTAGGAGGAGAAGGGGCACGCTTTCTGATTGATTATAAGAGATCCAAAACGTGATGGGTGGTGTAGACGGCGCAAACCGACCGGGGACATGTGCGTGCATGGGCCGGGAAGAGGGGGACAAGACGACCGTGACACCAATAGATATCCCTGTGCACATCTCGGGTTGCCACTTTAGGGAAGTGACACCCCCTACTGTGGGGCCGGCAAGGATATCTACAAAGTAGGGAGTCGATCGATTAGGGTAGTTGTTAGGGTATACTTGGACGTATGACCTAAGCCTACCAGCTTATAGTGGAAGGGATCATTTCATTTCAGTTATACTAGTAATAGTGCAGAGTAGTCATTAGTGAAGCATGTATATACCTCACCTTTTGTGCCTTGTCACACCTGCCATTTGCATAGCGATCTCTTTTATCCACTTTATATGCCTATCATGTTACTTTTATTTATTTACTAGCTAAAAGTAACTAGACTCACCAGATTTATGTCTGACCTAGTTTGTTTTGCCTTCTTTCTTCCGTTCCCCCTGGTTCACAGGGAGCAAACACCTAGGCTTAGTCAGGATTCAGATATCTTTTCTCTAGGAGCTATTGCTGAAGTATGGCTCAATTTCTTGTCTCTACTATGGCTTAATCTTTTATTGGGGAATAATGTTTTCTTTTAATTCCTATGTACACTGATTACGCAAGACAGAAGTATTTTGTTGTAATGGTTTTATGAATTATGGTATTATAAACCATGGGCTTATGATTTATGTCTGAAATAAATTTTTTGAAACTTCCGCTGCTATCTTTATTTATATATGTCTTGTAATTATTATATGTCTGTTTACCTACAATTCTTCATAGAACTTAATGCATTCCCTTAGTGAGTGACATTAATGGACATGGGGTGTTTCAACTTTCCCCTAATGGAAGAAAACACAACACCCCCAATGGGGAATATTATGATTTCTTTAGTCGGCTTTTATTAAACTGGCTAAGGAAATGGTGTGGATTACGATCCACGATTATTGAATTGTATTCCACATCGTGGTGTTGCTCACAATCCACAATGTTAACATGGTCGACTTTAAAAAAATCCGGTTATGTTGAGCTTCTATATTCGACTATAACAGTATCTACCTTACCCCCAAATCTTTTTTCACTCTTCTCCTTCCTACTTTTTTGAAATTTAGTATATATACATATGAGAAGTGTTTGGAGAGTAGTCCGAGGCAGCGGAAGTTGCAATGCAAGAAATGTACAAGCACAAGAAGAAATGGTTCCGGTTGAAGAAAACATCGCATCTCCCATGTAACACCCCATATTTTTCTATGAATATTAATAGACGAATTATAAGAATACTTAATTTTGAAAGTGAGAATTAAGTAAAACACACTATACCGACCTATACTTAAAATAAAAATCAACCTAAAATTCAAGGAAAAAAATTCAAAACAGCGGAAGCGAGAAGGAAAAACGCCAAACCGACCTATTTTATGGGTAGACCTAAGTCCCGCTGGGTCGACCTCAGGGTCAACTCAGGGTATTTGAAATCGACCCCGTCAGCCTAGAATGGTCTGTGACGAAATTTTGTGTTTTAAGGCTTATGTGCCGCACTGTGGTTAGCTGGGTGACATGTCTCTTTGGTTTAGATGGCTCTGATGATCCTATGCTAATGTAAAGGCCATGGTTTGCCTAACACACCTATAAATACATATCCAAACCTAAACCCTAATTCTATTATTCACTGTCATGGCGCCTACATGCCGCCAAACTCTCATCTAAACCTAGCAGCCACTAAAACCTAAATCAAATTAAAAAGTTCTTCATCAACCTAGAGGATTAATCAATATCAAGTTAGAGTTCTTCAACAACAACAAACGATTCAATTACCTTTTCTAATCCAAACGTTGTAAGTTCAGTTATTTTTAGATTTGAACATCTAAATCTAGTCTTAACATGTAATAAGATGAAATTGAGACTATGCAAGATTCTAAGTTGTTCTTTTGCTTCTATTATTATTCTCATGATGCTATTATCATCTGTTTATCTTGTTGTACATCAGTTTTTCATGTTCATGATGATGTTCTTATCAAGTCTTAGCCTTCATGCATGTGATGATATTTTCATGCCTATTTTCTCTCTGTTCTTATTTTATGCAACTTCTATCTCCCTCTATTTGTTTTCTTTTATTGAACCTGGGTTAACTTCGAACCTAGGCTGAAATTGCGAAATACGAACGTTTGGAATACGGGGAATATTCGGTATTGCCTATTGGGATGAATTTGTGGGCATAACATGTTTGATGGAATTATTGGACATAATTTGTGAAGGATATGGGGTATTATTACTATTATAATTGCAAGTTTGGGTAAATTGGCATGTAAATCAATATTTGGGCATATGTAAATTGGCATGTAAATCAATAATTGGGCATATGTAAATTGGCATATAAATCAATATTTGGGCATATGTAAATTGGCATGTAAATCAGTATTTGGGCATATGTAAATTGGTATGTAAATCAATAATTTGGCATATGTAAATTGGCATGTAAATCAATAATTAGGCATATGATAATTGGCATGTAAAAATTGGAACTTGGACATAATTGGCAAGTATATAATTTAATTAAATCTAATGGCCGCCTAAGACACGAGGTTAGATTTGAGTTGTGTTGTAAGGCTGCCCGGAACCGCCCGGCACATCCAGCAACCACAACAACAACTATCTAATGTGAGAGGTCAAAGGCGAAATGGGTAATAATGCCTAACACGAGGTTAGAATGAGTTTGTGGTGTAAGACTGCTCGGAACCGCCCGACACATCCAGCAACCGCAAACAACAAGTCTAATGTGAGAAGTTAGCACATTGAATGCTTGAACCTCAGCTTGGAATGGGTTTGCGGTGTAAGACTACCCGGAACCGCCCGACATAATCCAGCTACTGCAAATAAGTTCAATGTGAGAGGTTGATGCATTAGTAAATAATTAATGCTAAACAAACATGTTAAGTATGGTAGGGTTAAGTCAACATGCAACAATTAACCAATATGACATGACAAGTGGGTGGGGTTAAGTAACTCGACTGGATTAATGACACTTAACCAATATAACATGGTGAATGGGTGGGTTAAGTAAACTTGAATTGATTGATTAATGACACTTAACCAATATGGGGGGTATACGAATAAATCCTAGGAAAACCTTAGTAGCGGGACCCTTTTCAGCAGTAATCCACATTAGATATCAACGGGACCCTGAGCTAGGCAGGGTGGGACACGATTACTGGGCTGATTATAAGCGGTCAAAATAGCGGCAGGTGGTACGGCAATGTAGGCTCCGATGAATTACGGGCGTGCACATAATTCCGGCATGGGAAAATTTAGACATTGAGTACCAAGTAGGTATAAAGCTGTGCACTCTAGAACTGTATCGGGTTCCCACCCTAGGAAATGATACACCTTATGGTGGGACCAGCACAGGTATCTACAAGTAGGGACCGGGTTGATACAAACACATGAGGAACGTTATGAGTAGGAGCCGATCAATGAAGATAGGTATGGTGGGGGACAGGTAAACTGTCAATATGAGGTGGGACCCTCATCATGAGATATGTACATATAAAACTATCATGTGGGAAATTGGGATCACTTATCTTGTTTTGTAACAAATGGCATTAGTTGAACACTAGTAGGTGGTGCAGAGAAATTAGGAATCAGAACGATACCTTATCATTTTCTAGTCTTATGTTTATCTCGTTATCTTGCAATGCTTATTATCATGGTTATGTCTTGTATCCAATTTATTCATGTCATGATACCTTTACCTGTTTACATGCTGAAAGTCACTGGACTTACCGGGTTTTATGTCTGACTCTGTTTTGGTTTCGCCTTATTTCTTTCGTTCCCTCCCCCCCCCCAGGTCCACAGGGAGGGAATACCACCGCTTAATTCAGATTCTTTTCAAGCTCGAAGATTGTGATGTATTGCTTTGGACTTTTTGTTTTACTGCTACGGCTGGCTACTGCTTAATTAGAGAATTATGTTATGTTATTTTATATTATGCTTCTTTTGAGAAACAAGACAAATATTT
The DNA here is from genome assembly GCA_030737875.1 of Allium sativum. NCBI lineage: Eukaryota > Viridiplantae > Streptophyta > Magnoliopsida > Asparagales > Amaryllidaceae > Allium > Allium sativum. The sequence goes on from CM060916.1 coordinate 590,528,224, forward strand.
GATGTAATGGGTTTTGATGTTTTGGTGTTGATGTTTGAAACAACCCTTATGAAAGTTTATCCTATTATGCTACTATAGAATAAAAGTTCTAATTGTTTTCCGTTGCTTAAATTTGTCTGTTTTGTAATTTTATTTGTTCTATACTCTTATGACTCCCACAAAATTTAATGCATTCCCTTTGTGAGTGACCTTAATGGAGATTGGGTGTTACACGTGGTATAAGAGTTGAAGGTTACCAGAACGGATAAAAGATTTTGAAAACTATTTTCAAATGCATATTTTAAAGAAAATATTTTCAAAACCATGATTTAAGCAAGCATTTTCAAGGAAAAGTATTGTTATCTTAAAAAGGCATATTCCCCAAAGCCATATGCACTATCCTTCTTTTCTTTGTTTTGAATCCTTTCCTTTTTCTTTTCAGCATGTCTGGGGAACCCGAGATACCTGAGGGTGTTCCGATTCCCGCTTGGTTCAGACGATACCTAGAGGCTAGGACCGCTGCCGCGGGCCCAGCCAACGTTCCTCCTCCTCGCCCAGCTTCTGTCGCTCCTCGCGTAGATGCTTTTGCTAAGATTTGTAAGGACTTCCGTGCTATGGGCGGAAATATCTTTAAAGGGACTGAGACGTTTGTTGAAGCACGGAACTGGCCCAAGGAAATAGAAGAGTTGTTTGCTATCTTTGAAGTGGATGATAGGAGGAAGATACAATTGGCCGCTTGGCTAATGAAGGAAGAAGCCTCTTACTGGTGGGAAGTTACTAGTGCTGAGCAACCAGTTGAGACTTGGGTGGACTTTAGGTGGAGGTTTGAGATGAAGTTCCTCTCGCCAGCTGAACAAAGCCTACAGATGGAGAAGTTTCTAGCACTCAAACAAGAGAGTATGTCAGTCATGGAATACGTCAACAAATTCAATTTGCTTGCAAGATTTAGGTTGGAGTTGGTAGATACACCTCACAAGAAAGCTTTACGTTTTGCTAGAGGCTTGAATGAACCATTGCATGGTCTAGCTATGTCCCATATTCCAATGGGCGCAACTTTTGATAGATTGGTCGACATGGCGCTATTACATGAAGAAGACAAGGGTGGGAAGAAAGAAGTGAAGAAGGATGAACCTCAGAAGAAGAATGTGGACAATAAGAAGGGTGGAAAGAACAACAAGCCACGCGACAAGAGGAAGTGTAACTATTGTGGTATCATTGGCCACACCGCTAAAGACTATAGAAAGAAGAAGAGGAAGACGGGTGGTTTTTTCCATTGTCGCGAGACAGGACATGTGGTTAAGGATTGCCCAAAGAAGCAAGGGCAAAGGTCAGGACCTTATGGAGGGAAAGTTCATGCTCTCATGGCACCCACTCAAGAGAGAGGTAGAAAAATTTCCGTTGAAAGTTTAGTTTTTCTTGCTGATCATCATGTACGCACTCTTTTTTATTTTGGCGCATCACATTCTTTAATATCCGCTTCTATAGTAGAGTCTCTGCACCTTAGTACATGTATGGTAGAGGATGCCATTGTTGTCTCAAATCCGATTGGGGGTTCGACTCATTTATCTATGATTTGCTTGGATTTGGGAATATCTATACTTAGTGTTGAGTTTCGATGTAATGCATATGTTCTTGGTTTCATGGGCTATGGGTTGATTCTAGGGATGGTTCCATTCTCGATTGTGAAAGGAGGGTAGTTAGACTTTTGACTCGTCTCGGAAATACCCTCGAAATCTCGTGTAACCCCAAGGATTCTGTCATGCTTAGTTACCTAGAATCTCTTGATGCATCTGTTGATAATTTGCAATCTGTTCTAGTAGTCCGTGAGTATCCCGATGTCTTTGATGAGGTGAAGGGTTTACCCCCAAAACGTGAAATATATTTCTGCATATACTTGGTTGATAATTCCAAACCAGTTACTTTACCCATACGACACATAGCTCCTAGGGAAAGGAAGGAGCTTAGTAAACAAGTTAAAAAGTTGCATGAGAAGGGGTTTATAAGCGAAGTATTTCTGAATGGGGTGCTCCAGTAGTATTCACTACTAAGGCGGATGGTTCACTTCGCTTATGTGTGGATTATAGAGAGTTAAACAAGCTGACTAAGAAAAATAGGCACCCACTTCCACGAATAGATGATTTGTTTGACCAGCTTGTAGGTGCGTCCGTTTTCTCACAACTAGATTTGGCTACGGGTTTTCATCAGCTAAGAGTAGCTAAGGATAGTATAGACAAGACTGCTTTTAGGACCCCTGACGGTTTCTTTGAATGGCTCGTCAAGCCTTTTGGTTTGACAAATGCACCCGCCTATTTTGTTGACTTGATGAGTAGGGTGTTTAGGGAGTTCCTTAATAAGTTTGTGGTTGTCTTCGTGGATGACATCTTGATTTTCTCAAAGAACGTGGAAGAACATACTTTGCATTTGAGGGAAGTCATGGATACCCTTCGAGAACATTAGCTTAAAGTGAAGTTCTCCAGATATCACTTTTGGAGAGAAGAAGTAAGGTTTCTAGGACATGTGGTGTCCAAAGACGGGATAGTTGTAGACCCCGCAAAAGTAGTTGCGGTGCAAGATTGGAAGATCCCAAAGAATGCAACAGAGGTGCGAAGCTTTCTTGGATTAGCATGCTATTATAGGAAGTTCATTAAGGACTTTGCGAAGATATCAGCCCCACTTACTAGACTGACGAAGAAGCATCTAGCCTTTGCTTAGGACATTGACTGTGACATTGCTTTCCAACGATTGAAAAGGGCTCTTACAACAGCCCCATTGTTGACATTGCCAGATAGGAGTAAAATGTTTACAGTATACACGGATGCATGCGGTACTGGACTAGGCGTTGTCTTGATACAAGAAGGGAAGGTAGTAGCTTATGGTACTGTGAAGACCCGTAACTTCCCCGTAAAGGAAAGCGTCGGATAGTTCGAGAACAAACCACAACAGAACGCATATAAAAGAACATTTCATTGTATATTACAACAATGCATCAGATTACAAGAATATACAGAGTACGAATAAATATTACACAGAAATATCAGAGATTTAAATTACATTTAAATACATAGCAGCGGAAAATAATACAATACACAACTAGAAGAGATATACGGATACAAAGCTTTCCGGATATCATTCCAGCTGTAAACCAGGATCCTGTGAATATAAATCTGCAAAACCAAAACTACTAGCTGCCCGTGTCGAAAATAAGGGCACCCAGAGTTTAGGTTAAAACAATAAACTCCAGGTCAGTCATGTGACTGGTGTGAGAACTAAAACAGTTATTATTCTTTATTCTTAAAGTTAGGTAAATCAAGGGACCACGCCGTATAACACGGAACGGGTTTCCTCCCAAGAATACCAGTGCATGAAACAAACAGCGCAATGCTAAATAAAGAAAAATGAAGCTGTTATAAGACCCAGGTCCTATCACACAATGCAAACGCAAGCCGGGGGATAGGGTTTTCCCTTATAACAGCCAAAGAATGCTTGATACGGTTAAAACAAGTCGTTTGATACTATTATAAGTGCATAGTGCATAAAACAACTTCAAATCATAAGTATCAATCATAGGCGGCATGAGCGTCCCATGCCACTATGTCGCCATATATAGGTTTACAAATAAAACCGCAAATGTCACGTATTTGGAAATTGGATTTCCATCTATGAACCGAGGCAAAAGATAGTCCTCAACCGATTCGAGACGCTCTAGCCCGCCCCTCAGGAACAGCCGCAACTGCCCCTTGGATCGTCAGGGCCGGTCCACACGGAGTGGATTATTATGCCTGAACAATACGTCTCCCCACCCTATGGGGTGTAAGTCTGGTCCGTCAGCCGACCAGAATGCATTCGGCCGAAACCGATATAACCGAGGCGCCTCGCAACAGCAACAACCACATAAGTCAAACTCGTCAGGGCGTGTAAAACCACTGACGCCACTTCTAGCTAGAAAGAAACGCAAGTCCTCCCTGAGGTCCGTCTCCCGTTTTTGGTTCATACCTGGTGTGAAACACGCGAGGTAAACGTTACACAAAGCTACGCCACAAAGGCCGTGCTTTGATCATCACCACAAGACTTTGCTTTTCAACAGAAGCCTTGATCATTTGCATCTTAGCATGCCACACAGGCAAACCATCCTATGCAACCGATATCAGTCACACAGAATGAAATCCGATGTCAGACACACAGTCCATTTACAAGTCCGTTCTGGGTCTGAACGAAACCGGAGGCACCTAGTACCCCGCATATCCATCGATCTCCAAGTACGTCTGGACGATCACTAACTGTTTCCATCTTCTTGGGTGTACAGCCCAATCAAGATCATCAGTTATCACCCAAACGACGTGAAGACCTCCGGTCTTCTACCATCGTCTTCATCTTCGACTTATCGTCGTATCAGTTATTCAGAATGGGATAAACCCGGTCTTTCCGAATAACTCGCGTATATTTTAAATAAGTGTTACACAAACACAACATACGCCTCATTCCAATTCATTAGTCACTAACCATAAATTAATCAAGAGAATAATTCCCCAAATATTAACCCCGAAGGCCGAAACCAACATCAGATCAATATCCAGAAAACCATTCTGCTTGGCTAACCGACAGTTAGTTTCTAAATTTCACGTTCAAATCTAATTAAAGATTTAACTATCGCCTGGAGCAAAACTGGTGATACTCCATTTTCGATCTTTTCAATCTAATTAAAGATTCATTAAAACTCCACTCAGTTTTAATCGTTAACTGGGTTAAAGAATCAGTGTCATTTAAAACACGGTTCACGATAAACCCAAAATCACATTCATTAATTATCGGGTTAAAGAACAAGTGTTATTTAAAACACTGTTCACGATAAGCCCAAAAATCAATATCTATTCAATTCCAATTAAATATTATTTAATTGGTACACTTCATTAAATCTAAATAAAAAGATTTAATCTTTTCTCAACTGGGTTCAAGAATAGTGTTAGTGAAGACACCATTCACGACAAACCCAAATCACATTCGATATTCAATACAAGGCTCTGAATAGAAAATATATCGGCTTATATTCAATATCGAATTCTACGACTAACAAATGTCGTATTGGAAATAACGATATCAATATATATCTTTCAAATTTCCATAACAACACCTGTATAATCACGAATTCCAACATCGAAATATTCCGAAGACAATTTCGATTCAAATCCACTCCAATGCAATCATTGGAAATTTTGGTTATTTTTAAAACCCTTTTCGAATTCAATTTATTTATTTAAAAATAAATAGGATTATAATTCTAGTTCAAAACTAGTTCATTTCGATAAAAATTTATTTTTATCTTTTCAAGTATGGAGTTTTTCATCCCAATTCTTTCTAAATCATTTATTATGATTTTACACAAATTATTGCTATTTTTAATAATTTTATCAAGGCCCGTACAGTCGATTTCCATCAATGGCCATCGAACTGCACTTACAGCGACCTTTTTTGAATTTGATTTGGACATATCTCCAAATCCAACCGTTAGATTTCAAATTTCTAACATTCATTAGAAAGCTCTTTTCGATACGAACCCAACGGTTCCGGTTTTAGGAGAATCCGACGGTCGGATCTCCCGTAATGCCCGTTTGAAATAAATGGTCGAAATTCGCGAACTGCCGCGGCGTGGCGCGTTCTATTCAGGCCATTATATTATATATAATATATATATAATATATATATCGTCGATTTCTATTTAAAACGAATTATATAAATAGTTTTGAATTCGTTTCAAAAACATTTTCAACTTCCATTTCAATTCAAATCAAAATTGAATTCTTCTTTATAAATTCGTTTTAAAATCCATTTCTATTCAATTCAAATTTCAATTCAATTTGAATTTATTTCACTTCGCTTTCAATTCAATTCGAATTCGTTTTCAGTTCAATTCATTTCGAAATCGTTCTCAATTCAATTCATTTCGAAATCGCTTTCAATTCAATTCCTTTCGAATTCGTTTTCAATTCAATTCATTTCGAATTTGTTTTCAATTCAATTCATTTCGAATTCGTTTTCAATTCAATTCATTTCGAATTCGTTTTCAATTCAATTCATTTCGAATTCGTTTTCAATTCAATTCATTTCGAAGTCGTTTTCAATTCAATTTGAATTCGTTTTCAATTCAATTTATTTCAAAATATTTGATTTCGAAATCACTTTTCAATATTCATTTTAAAATGAATAAAATCGATATAAATATCGTTCACGTCAAAATGGCGTCAATCTAATCCTCACGGCTTCACATATTTCTATTTTCAAATATTCTATTTCAAATATTTCTATTTCAAATATTTCTATTTCAAATATTTCTATTTCAAATATTTCTTTTTTTTCTTCGAAACTGGAATGAGGCCCAATCAATTACCATATAATGTTAATTATATGGATTTTCTACAACACATGGATATATCAACAACGATGAATAATCAACCATCAACCAAAGTGCACTACACTGTATAAGCATCAAATATAGACATTTAACGCTTATAGCAGCTTGTCAATCAATCGATCGACAGATTTAATCAATCAGGATGAGTGAACTTCAAATTTCATCCTAACACCCGTGTGGGGTTTCAAACAATCAAACACATATTTTATTTGTGCAGTTAGGCGATGTGTAAAATTTATCGACCCAATCAACGTCATTCAAATAGGTGTACATAAACAAACCGTCTGGTTTGTAAATGAATATTTATTTATTCACATTCACGTTAAAAATTATATTTTTAACGATAACACATTTTATTTTAACATATGAATTTCTATTCAGTTCATTCGTTAAATAAAATGCTATTTTTATTTTTCTAACTTATTTTAGAAAATTTCGGCGGCATAACGGCACGATACTAGAAACGGGACAAGGCCTAGCCTTATCCCCGGTCTAGTGAAGGCCCACGCCATTCACACATCAATCAAATCCATTCGTTATGCAAACCACAAACTTTGGAGTAAGGATCTAACCTAGCCTTACCCCTTCGCCTTATAACGGCGCACGTCTAATCCTAACCAATTTATCGATTCGATTTTTCACACCACAAACCACATTCAAACCAATATCGCAATCAATCACCAAACAGTCAAACAAACAAGTCCATGGTCTGTGGACGATTGTGTCGGGTGCTACTAAGCACCGTCTGCATCCTAGTATATATATATAACTAGAAATATAAATTGAAAGGTGAGAAATTCTCACATTTAGCTATCCAACCATCTCGACTCTTCTTTTGCAGAAGTCTTCATTGTTTTCGCATCTTCGCCAGCTTCGTCGTCCGTAGCTACTACATATATAAAAATCGAATTTTTACTTCGTTATTCAATATATAAAAATCAAATTTTTAGTTCGCTATTCAATATATAAAAATCGAATTTTTAGTTCAAAGTTCAATATATAAAAATCGAATTTTTATATCGAAGTTCAATATATAAAAATCGAATTTTTATTTCAAAGTTCAATATATAAAAATCATATTTTTATTTCAAAGTTCAATATATAAAAATCGAATTTTTATATCGCTATTCAAATGAATAAAAATCTCATTTTTGTCATGATGTTTATATAATAAAAATCACTTCTTTAATATGACAAAAATCATGTTTTCACGTTCGCTTTCAACATATAAAAAAATATGATTTCTACTTTTGCTTTCAAATCTTTTTCTACTAAAAGATTAATCTTTTTCCTATTTTAAAGTTCAAAATAAAATCAGTTTTTCTCTTTCAAAAATAAATCAGTTTATACTTTAAAAAAATAAATCAGTTTATACTTTAAAAAAAATAAATCAGTTTATACTTTAAAAAAATAAATCAGTTTATACTTTAAAAAAATAAATCAGTTTATACTTTTTTAAAAATAAGTTTTAAATCAAAATAACATTCAGTTTTTAAATACTTTAAAAATCATTTTTCAAATTCAGTTTTTTTTATAAAATCAGTTTTTATTCCTTTTTATAAAATCAGTTTTTAAATTTTAATAAAATCAGTTTTCAAAACTTAATAAAAACAGTTTTTAAATCTTAATAAAAACAGTTTTTAAATCTTAATAAAAACAGAAATCAGTTCTTTTTTTTTTTTTTTTTTTTTTTATATATATAAACAAAATCAAGATCTTACTGTAATTAGAGGAGGGGGTGGGCTGCGTCCTCAGGTGGTGGCGGCGGACCCATGCTGGTCGGAGGCGAGAGGGCATCTGATCGGAGGGGGGCCATCGGCTTCGTCGAGGGGATTCGTGGTTCCTGCGAGGCGGAGGAGAGAGAGGGAGGCAGAGGGGGGAAGGGCGGAGCCTCGCAAGTGGTGGCGGCGGTGGGCGCTGGGCGCGGTGGTGGCTGGAGCGACGGGGGGGGTTATCGCGATTTTTGTTTTCTTTTTCTTTTTTGTTTTTTTTTTCCTTCTGAGATAAACGAACGGGGGGGGGCCTAGGTTTTAAGGGAAGGGATATTATATTTTTTTTTTTTTTTTTTTTTTTTTATTTATTATTTATTTATTAAAGAGTTGACTTTCACATATGACCACTAAACGAGGTCCACCGCCTGCCGCCCATAGCGTTTTACCCCCATTCCGAACACAATGGGATATGTATCGCAGGCCAATTCGATCGTCTCGATATGTTTCCTTTGAATTTACATTTAAATCACTATATTATTTTAAACGCACATTTCTAATTACCGGGGTCACATACTAACTAAAAAATTCCAAAAAAAATATTTTCTAGCTTCGTATTGACGATACGGTCCTAACAAAACTAGTTTCGTCGAATTCAGAGACCGTTAGAAAAATGGCCAATTTCAAGTCGATTAAAATCAACTGAAACTGGTCAAACGCGTTTTCTTTTGCCACGCTCACATATTGATTCGAAAAATTATGAAATTTGAAACCTAGCAATAACTTCACATCCCGGACCCAACAAAACTGGTTTCGTCGAAATCCGAGGTCGTTTGCAAAATGTCCATTTTTAAGGGCCTGAATTCCATAGCGACTATTCAGAATTTTCAACTGGACATATCTTTTGATTCCCGATATGAAATCTTAATTTTTCGGATTCGTTGGAAAGATATTCACTATTAGATTCCATTATTTTTGGTTTCACTAAAATCCGGATTATTTTGCACCCGGTACATTCAATTGAAGTTTGAAATCGAATTATCGAACTACCGCGCCATTTTCAATTCTATTTATAATTATATATAATTATTTATATTCTAACGACGACGTGTATAATATAAACGTTCGAATTATATTCAAAATAGATTTCACGTCGATATTATTTAAAATAATCTATTTTAAATAATCAAAATTCGCTAAAATTGCCAAAATAAAATTTTCAAACTGGCCCAGATTTTCCGGGTTGTTACAATCTCCCCCACTTAAAACTTTTCGTCCCCGAAAAGGAACAAAGTCGAAAGTGATTTGATTATTCAGCTCTATGTTCGATCTGGCTTTCATTCTCCAACCCTTTGGTTTCTGAGAATTTTCAAAATTTCAAAAATTTGGCTAACACCCTAAATTTTTGAAAAATTTCGCCATAACCTCCCCTGCACCGGGAGCATCGGGAAATTGCAAATAGCGTTCCCGGTCCTTCAGATCTCAAAAAGAAAAAGAAAAAGCCAAGCGGCTAGCCAATAGGCTCACAAAATCATCATCACCCAAACAAAACAGGAAATTATGTAGTAAACATGTACCTATTTGTCGGGCAAACAAATTTTATTCTCTGCTCTAGCCTCCTTGCTATGACCTGTTCAATGATATATATGTATATGCAAGCAGATGCGACCAATTTTCAATACAATTCAATATTTGATTCGATTAAGCATAATGGTTCAAAATTGGCAAACAAATAAACAAACAACACAAACATCAATCAATTAGTGGATTAACGTTTTAAATTCATAATTTTGATACATATACAAAAAATCATGTTTTGATGCCAAATCACAACAATGAATTCTAGCTATATATAAGTTTTGGTTCTCACACCAGCCTAATGGAAATATATAGAAAATCACACCTTCGAAACACGAATACCAATTCTGATGATGTTCGAACTATCATCAGAATCATCTTCGGGCGACTAGAATGTGATTCCATATCTATCCAGTATATTAAAATTTCGAATACACGCGGATCAGACGTATATGCAAAATCTATATATACTGGATTGTCCACATCAATATAAATAGATAATCAAATACGAATAATTGATTTAAATTTTCAAAACAAAAATTTGTTTTCATTTTCAAAAATATACTCTTCACACTCGTTCTAGGATACTACTGATCCTATCTCTAACGAGTCATTCTAATTGGATATTACTAATCCAATATCTGATGAATTCTTTCGTATGGTTCTAATGTGTCTTGTTCTCTGAGCTTGGTAAACCAAAGCTCTGATACCAACTGTGAAGACCCGTAACTTCCCCGTAAAGGAAAGCGTCGGATAGTTCGAGAACAAACCACAACAGAACGCATATAAAAGAACATTTCATTGTATATTACAACAATGCATCAGATTACAAGAATATACAGAGTACGAATAAATATTACACAGAAATATCAGAGATTTAAATTACATTTAAATACATAGCAGCGGAAAATAATACAATACACAACTAGAAGAGATATACGGATACAAAGCTTTCCGGATATCATTCCAGCTGTAAACCAGGATCCTGTGAATATAAATCTGCAAAACCAAAACTACTAGCTGCCCGTGTCGAAAATAAGGGCACCCAGAGTTTAGGTTAAAACAATAAACTCCAGGTCAGTCATGTGACTGGTGTGAGAACTAAAACAGTTATTATTCTTTATTCTTAAAGTTAGGTAAATCAAGGGACCACGCCGTATAACACGGAACGGGTTTCCTCCCAAGAATACCAGTGCATGAAACAAACAGCGCAATGCTAAATAAAGAAAAATGAAGCTGTTATAAGACCCAGGTCCTATCACACAATGCAAACGCAAGCCGGGGGATAGGGTTTTCCCTTATAACAGCCAAAGAATGCTTGATACGGTTAAAACAAGTCGTTTGATACTATTATAAGTGCATAGTGCATAAAACAACTTCAAATCATAAGTATCAATCATAGGCGGCATGAGCGTCCCATGCCACTATGTCGCCATATATAGGTTTACAAATAAAACCGCAAATGTCACGTATTTGGAAATTGGATTTCCATCTATGAACCGAGGCAAAAGATAGTCCTCAACCGATTCGAGACGCTCTAGCCCGCCCCTCAGGAACAGCCGCAACTGCCCCTTGGATCGTCAGGGCCGGTCCACACGGAGTGGATTATTATGCCTGAACAATACGTCTCCCCACCCTATGGGGTGTAAGTCTGGTCCGTCAGCCGACCAGAATGCATTCGGCCGAAACCGATATAACCGAGGCGCCTCGCAACAGCAACAACCACATAAGTCAAACTCGTCAGGGCGTGTAAAACCACTGACGCCACTTCTAGCTAGAAAGAAACGCAAGTCCTCCCTGAGGTCCGTCTCCCGTTTTTGGTTCATACCTGGTGTGAAACACGCGAGGTAAACGTTACACAAAGCTACGCCACAAAGGCCGTGCTTTGATCATCACCACAAGACTTTGCTTTTCAACAGAAGCCTTGATCATTTGCATCTTAGCATGCCACACAGGCAAACCATCCTATGCAACCGATATCAGTCACACAGAATGAAATCCGATGTCAGACACACAGTCCATTTACAAGTCCGTTCTGGGTCTGAACGAAACCGGAGGCACCTAGTACCCCGCATATCCATCGATCTCCAAGTACGTCTGGACGATCACTAACTGTTTCCATCTTCTTGGGTGTACAGCCCAATCAAGATCATCAGTTATCACCCAAACGACGTGAAGACCTCCGGTCTTCTACCATCGTCTTCATCTTCGACTTATCGTCGTATCAGTTATTCAGAATGGGATAAACCCGGTCTTTCCGAATAACTCGCGTATATTTTAAATAAGTGTTACACAAACACAACATACGCCTCATTCCAATTCATTAGTCACTAACCATAAATTAATCAAGAGAATAATTCCCCAAATATTAACCCCGAAGGCCGAAACCAACATCAGATCAATATCCAGAAAACCATTCTGCTTGGCTAACCGACAGTTAGTTTCTAAATTTCACGTTCAAATCTAATTAAAGATTTAACTATCGCCTGGAGCAAAACTGGTGATACTCCATTTTCGATCTTTTCAATCTAATTAAAGATTCATTAAAACTCCACTCAGTTTTAATCGTTAACTGGGTTAAAGAATCAGTGTCATTTAAAACACGGTTCACGATAAACCCAAAATCACATTCATTAATTATCGGGTTAAAGAACAAGTGTTATTTAAAACACTGTTCACGATAAGCCCAAAAATCAATATCTATTCAATTCCAATTAAATATTATTTAATTGGTACACTTCATTAAATCTAAATAAAAAGATTTAATCTTTTCTCAACTGGGTTCAAGAATAGTGTTAGTGAAGACACCATTCACGACAAACCCAAATCACATTCGATATTCAATACAAGGCTCTGAATAGAAAATATATCGGCTTATATTCAATATCGAATTCTACGACTAACAAATGTCGTATTGGAAATAACGATATCAATATATATCTTTCAAATTTCCATAACAACACCTGTATAATCACGAATTCCAACATCGAAATATTCCGAAGACAATTTCGATTCAAATCCACTCCAATGCAATCATTGGAAATTTTGGTTATTTTTAAAACCCTTTTCGAATTCAATTTATTTATTTAAAAATAAATAGGATTATAATTCTAGTTCAAAACTAGTTCATTTCGATAAAAATTTATTTTTATCTTTTCAAGTATGGAGTTTTTCATCCCAATTCTTTCTAAATCATTTATTATGATTTTACACAAATTATTGCTATTTTTAATAATTTTATCAAGGCCCGTACAGTCGATTTCCATCAATGGCCATCGAACTGCACTTACAGCGACCTTTTTTGAATTTGATTTGGACATATCTCCAAATCCAACCGTTAGATTTCAAATTTCTAACATTCATTAGAAAGCTCTTTTCGATACGAACCCAACGGTTCCGGTTTTAGGAGAATCCGACGGTCGGATCTCCCGTAATGCCCGTTTGAAATAAATGGTCGAAATTCGCGAACTGCCGCGGCGTGGCGCGTTCTATTCAGGCCATTATATTATATATAATATATATATAATATATATATCGTCGATTTCTATTTAAAACGAATTATATAAATAGTTTTGAATTCGTTTCAAAAACATTTTCAACTTCCATTTCAATTCAAATCAAAATTGAATTCTTCTTTATAAATTCGTTTTAAAATCCATTTCTATTCAATTCAAATTTCAATTCAATTTGAATTTATTTCACTTCGCTTTCAATTCAATTCGAATTCGTTTTCAGTTCAATTCATTTCGAAATCGTTCTCAATTCAATTCATTTCGAAATCGCTTTCAATTCAATTCCTTTCGAATTCGTTTTCAATTCAATTCATTTCGAATTTGTTTTCAATTCAATTCATTTCGAATTCGTTTTCAATTCAATTCATTTCGAATTCGTTTTCAATTCAATTCATTTCGAATTCGTTTTCAATTCAATTCATTTCGAAGTCGTTTTCAATTCAATTTGAATTCGTTTTCAATTCAATTTATTTCAAAATATTTGATTTCGAAATCACTTTTCAATATTCATTTTAAAATGAATAAAATCGATATAAATATCGTTCACGTCAAAATGGCGTCAATCTAATCCTCACGGCTTCACATATTTCTATTTTCAAATATTCTATTTCAAATATTTCTATTTCAAATATTTCTATTTCAAATATTTCTATTTCAAATATTTCTTTTTTTTCTTCGAAACTGGAATGAGGCCCAATCAATTACCATATAATGTTAATTATATGGATTTTCTACAACACATGGATATATCAACAACGATGAATAATCAACCATCAACCAAAGTGCACTACACTGTATAAGCATCAAATATAGACATTTAACGCTTATAGCAGCTTGTCAATCAATCGATCGACAGATTTAATCAATCAGGATGAGTGAACTTCAAATTTCATCCTAACACCCGTGTGGGGTTTCAAACAATCAAACACATATTTTATTTGTGCAGTTAGGCGATGTGTAAAATTTATCGACCCAATCAACGTCATTCAAATAGGTGTACATAAACAAACCGTCTGGTTTGTAAATGAATATTTATTTATTCACATTCACGTTAAAAATTATATTTTTAACGATAACACATTTTATTTTAACATATGAATTTCTATTCAGTTCATTCGTTAAATAAAATGCTATTTTTATTTTTCTAACTTATTTTAGAAAATTTCGGCGGCATAACGGCACGATACTAGAAACGGGACAAGGCCTAGCCTTATCCCCGGTCTAGTGAAGGCCCACGCCATTCACACATCAATCAAATCCATTCGTTATGCAAACCACAAACTTTGGAGTAAGGATCTAACCTAGCCTTACCCCTTCGCCTTATAACGGCGCACGTCTAATCCTAACCAATTTATCGATTCGATTTTTCACACCACAAACCACATTCAAACCAATATCGCAATCAATCACCAAACAGTCAAACAAACAAGTCCATGGTCTGTGGACGATTGTGTCGGGTGCTACTAAGCACCGTCTGCATCCTAGTATATATATATAACTAGAAATATAAATTGAAAGGTGAGAAATTCTCACATTTAGCTATCCAACCATCTCGACTCTTCTTTTGCAGAAGTCTTCATTGTTTTCGCATCTTCGCCAGCTTCGTCGTCCGTAGCTACTACATATATAAAAATCGAATTTTTACTTCGTTATTCAATATATAAAAATCAAATTTTTAGTTCGCTATTCAATATATAAAAATCGAATTTTTAGTTCAAAGTTCAATATATAAAAATCGAATTTTTATATCGAAGTTCAATATATAAAAATCGAATTTTTATTTCAAAGTTCAATATATAAAAATCATATTTTTATTTCAAAGTTCAATATATAAAAATCGAATTTTTATATCGCTATTCAAATGAATAAAAATCTCATTTTTGTCATGATGTTTATATAATAAAAATCACTTCTTTAATATGACAAAAATCATGTTTTCACGTTCGCTTTCAACATATAAAAAAATATGATTTCTACTTTTGCTTTCAAATCTTTTTCTACTAAAAGATTAATCTTTTTCCTATTTTAAAGTTCAAAATAAAATCAGTTTTTCTCTTTCAAAAATAAATCAGTTTATACTTTAAAAAAATAAATCAGTTTATACTTTAAAAAAAATAAATCAGTTTATACTTTAAAAAAATAAATCAGTTTATACTTTAAAAAAATAAATCAGTTTATACTTTTTTAAAAATAAGTTTTAAATCAAAATAACATTCAGTTTTTAAATACTTTAAAAATCATTTTTCAAATTCAGTTTTTTTTATAAAATCAGTTTTTATTCCTTTTTATAAAATCAGTTTTTAAATTTTAATAAAATCAGTTTTCAAAACTTAATAAAAACAGTTTTTAAATCTTAATAAAAACAGTTTTTAAATCTTAATAAAAACAGAAATCAGTTCTTTTTTTTTTTTTTTTTTTTTTTATATATATAAACAAAATCAAGATCTTACTGTAATTAGAGGAGGGGGTGGGCTGCGTCCTCAGGTGGTGGCGGCGGACCCATGCTGGTCGGAGGCGAGAGGGCATCTGATCGGAGGGGGGCCATCGGCTTCGTCGAGGGGATTCGTGGTTCCTGCGAGGCGGAGGAGAGAGAGGGAGGCAGAGGGGGGAAGGGCGGAGCCTCGCAAGTGGTGGCGGCGGTGGGCGCTGGGCGCGGTGGTGGCTGGAGCGACGGGGGGGGTTATCGCGATTTTTGTTTTCTTTTTCTTTTTTGTTTTTTTTTTCCTTCTGAGATAAACGAACGGGGGGGGGCCTAGGTTTTAAGGGAAGGGATATTATATTTTTTTTTTTTTTTTTTTTTTTTTATTTATTATTTATTTATTAAAGAGTTGACTTTCACATATGACCACTAAACGAGGTCCACCGCCTGCCGCCCATAGCGTTTTACCCCCATTCCGAACACAATGGGATATGTATCGCAGGCCAATTCGATCGTCTCGATATGTTTCCTTTGAATTTACATTTAAATCACTATATTATTTTAAACGCACATTTCTAATTACCGGGGTCACATACTAACTAAAAAATTCCAAAAAAAATATTTTCTAGCTTCGTATTGACGATACGGTCCTAACAAAACTAGTTTCGTCGAATTCAGAGACCGTTAGAAAAATGGCCAATTTCAAGTCGATTAAAATCAACTGAAACTGGTCAAACGCGTTTTCTTTTGCCACGCTCACATATTGATTCGAAAAATTATGAAATTTGAAACCTAGCAATAACTTCACATCCCGGACCCAACAAAACTGGTTTCGTCGAAATCCGAGGTCGTTTGCAAAATGTCCATTTTTAAGGGCCTGAATTCCATAGCGACTATTCAGAATTTTCAACTGGACATATCTTTTGATTCCCGATATGAAATCTTAATTTTTCGGATTCGTTGGAAAGATATTCACTATTAGATTCCATTATTTTTGGTTTCACTAAAATCCGGATTATTTTGCACCCGGTACATTCAATTGAAGTTTGAAATCGAATTATCGAACTACCGCGCCATTTTCAATTCTATTTATAATTATATATAATTATTTATATTCTAACGACGACGTGTATAATATAAACGTTCGAATTATATTCAAAATAGATTTCACGTCGATATTATTTAAAATAATCTATTTTAAATAATCAAAATTCGCTAAAATTGCCAAAATAAAATTTTCAAACTGGCCCAGATTTTCCGGGTTGTTACAAAGACAGTTGAAAGTACATGAGAAAAAACTACCCAACCCACGATCTAGAGTTAGCTGCCATCATTTTTGCGCTTAAGTCTTGGCTCCATTATCTCCTAGATGATAAGTTTGAATTATATACTAACCATAAATCGTTGAAGTACCTTTTCTCGCAGAAAGATCTTAACTTGAGGCAACAAAGGTGGATGGAGTTCTTAGCATCCTACGATTCTGAGATCGCATATACCCCTGGCAAGGGTAACATTGTAGCTGATGCCTTGAGTAGGAAGAAGTTGACTTTGAGTCCTATGTTTGTGGAGAGGCAGAGCTTAGAGTATATAGCGACCTTTGACTTTAGACCCTCTGTCGATTATATGACCGGTTTGTTAGCATCCATAAAGGTGAGACATATGCTTTTGGGACGGATTGAAGAGGCCCAGCGAGATGACCCACAATTGCTTGAGTTAGTAGAAAAGCTCATAAGAGGGGAGTCTTCGAGCCATCTTGGTAGGTATACCCTAGATGACAAGGGTTGGTTACATAGGGATGGGAGACTTTGTGTACCACAAGACGAGAACTTGAGGAAGACAGTTCTGGAGGAAGCCCATCATTCTAAGATGACCATACATCCCGGTGGTGACAAGAAGTACAAAGACATGAAGCGAGTTTTCTTTTGGGCCGGAATGAAGAAGGACGTGGCTGAGTTCGTTTCTAAATGCTTGGTATGTCAGCAAGTCAAGGTTGAGCAGAAAAAGCCCGGTGGACTACTTCATCCTCTAGAGGTTCCGCAATGGAAATGGGAGAGTATCTTGATGGACTTTATAGATGGGTTGCCTAGGTCTATAAGAGGCAATACCAATATTTGGGTGATAGTGGACAGACTTACAAAGAGTGCTCACTTCATTCTTGTCAAGAGAAAGATGACTGCATCATCGTTAACACCTATTTATGTTAGGGAGATAGTTCGTTTGCATGGGGTACCTTCTAGCATAGTAAACGATCGTGATCTTATCTTTACTAGTGACTTTTGGAAAAGTTTGCAAGAAGCCATAGGGACTCGGTTATGCTTGAGCACGGCATATCATCCTCAGACGGACGACCAAACCGAGAGGGTGAATCAGATTCTAGAAAACCTTTTGAGGCTTTGTATCTTGGACTTTGGCGTGACATGGAAGGACCACCTTCTACTAATAGATTTTGCATATAATAACAGCTATCAGTCTAGCATTGGCATGACACCTTTTGAAGCTTTGTATGGATGGCCATGTAGATCACCAACTTGTTGGTGGGAATCCACAGGTAAGCTAGTACTTGGGCCAGATATGATTAGATAGACTTCGGAGAAAGTGGATCTAATTCGAAGTCATATGAAGACCGCGTAAGATAGGCAAAAGTCGTATGCTGATAGAAGAAGGACCGACCTTGAGTTCAGTGTTGGAGACATGGTCTTTGTCAAAGTATCACCATTAAGGAATGTTGTTTGCTTTGAGTCAGTAGGGAAGCTAGCACCGATATTCAGAGGACCGTTTCCTATTACAGAGAGAGTTGGACAGATGGCCTACAGAATAGAGTTGCCCGAGAAGCTTAGTGGTGTACATAAAGTGTTTCATGTATCTCATTTGAGGAAGTGCTTACATGACACCGCGGAAGTGGTGGAGCCGAGCATACTTGAGGAAGTTGAAGTGGAGCGAGATGCCATGATTAGACGAGCCCTTACGTGCATCCTTGGATCGGAGGTCAAGAGGTTACGCAACAAAGAAGTCAAGCTAGTCAAAGTACAATGGAGAAGTGATGAAGGAGACGCTACTTGGGAGATGGAAGCTAAGATGCGTACGTTGTATCCTTTTCTCTTTGAGGGTATGTTCTTAATTTCCTCTTTTTCTACCGCTTTGTTTATACATGTTCTATCGTTTAGGACGTCCTCTAGATCATATCATCGACCTTTATCTAGGAATATCCTATGATTGTAAACATGTGTTTGAGATATGTTATGTTTGGTGGATGCAAGTGGATGCAAGTGGTTGCTAGTGGTTGCTCGTGGATGCATTTACACACACCTTAGGCACTAGATCGACTCAAGTCACTTTCACATTGCATATGCATATATATGTTTGGTTATGGATGAGACTGAAATTGGACGTGTTATCATATGAATGTTGCATATGGATGAATGATTGTGCACTCATGTAGATGTTATGAAGTACATTAGGAATAATTGCATACATAGTTGGTCTCATGGCACTAACATAATTCGCATTAAGGAGGCCAACTGAATCAATAGATCGCCTGATTTCGCACTAGATAAGGAACATATACACACATACTTTTGCATATGTTCATATAGTATTAGAAATCTTTATTTAACGATAATGGATGCTTGTGAATGATGGTTGAGTAGATGGATGTTGGATGGTAGGATGCATTCTTCTTAACTTAGAGATTTCGAGGACGAAATTCTTTAAGGAGGGGAGAATGTAACACCCCATATTTTTCTATAAATATTAATAGACGAATTATAAGAATACTTAATTTTAAAAGTGAGAATTAAGTAAAATAGACTATACCACTGCGTTCGTCTCAAAATTCCGGTCAAGATGGACACAAAGTTTGCATTAAACAGATAATGTATGAGAAAGTTATGGACCTTGGAAGTTTGTATACATATAAGGAAATATATGTATATATAAAAACCAATAAAATAAAAAACAACCTAAAATTCAAGAAAAAATTCAAAACAGCGGAAGCGAGAAGGCAAAACGCCAAACCGACCTATTTTAGGTCGACTCCAGGGTCAACTTAGGGTGTTTGGAATTGACCCCGTCGGCCTAGAATGGTCTGTGACGGAATTTTGTATTTTAGGGCTTATGTGTCGCACTGTGGTTAGCTGGGCGACATATCTCTTTGGTTTAGATGGCTCTGATGACTCCTATGCTAATCTAAAGGCCATGGTTTGCCTAATACACCTATAAATACATATCCAAACCTAAACCCTAATTCTATTATTCACTCTCATGGCGCCTCCATGCCGCCAAACTCTCATCTAAACCTAGCCGCCACTAGAACCTAAATCAAATCAAAAAGTTCTTCATCAACCTAGAGGATTAATCAATATCAAGTTATAGTTCTTCAACAACAACAAGCGATTCAATTATCTTTTCTAATCCAAATGTTGTACGTTCAGTTATTTTTAGATTTGAACACCTAAATCTAGTCTTGACATGTAATAAGATGAAATTGAGACTATGCCTGATTTTAAGTTGTTCTTTTGCTTCTATTCTTATTCTCATGATGCTATTATCATCAATTTATCTTGTTTTACATCAGTTTTTCATGTTCATGATGATGTTCTTATCAAGTCTTAGCCTTCATGCCTGTGATAATATTTTCATGCCTATTTTCTCTTTGTTCTTATTTTATGCAACTTCTATCTCCCCCTATTTATTTTCTTTTATTGAACCTGGGTTAACTTCGAACCTAGGCTGAAATCGCGAAATACGAACGTTTGGAATACGGGGAATATTGGGTATTGCCTATTTGGGTGAATTTATGGGCATAACATGTTTGGTGGAATTATTGGGCATAATTTGTGATGGATATGGGGTATTATTATTCTAGTTGCATGTTTTGGTAAATTGGCATGTAAATCAATATTTGGGCATATGTAAATTAGCATGTAAATCAATAATTGGGCATATGTAAATTGGCATGTAAATCAATATTTGGGCATATGTAAATTGGCTTGTAAATCAATATTTGGGCATATGTAAATTGGCATGTAAATCAACAATTGGGCATATGATAATTGGCATGTAAAAATTGGAACTTGGACATAATCGGCAAGTATATAATTTAATTAAATCTAATGGCCGCCTAAGACACGAGGTTAGATTTGAGTTTGGTGTAAGGCTGCCCAGAACCGCCTGGCACGTCCAGCAAGCGCAACGACAACAATCTAATGTGAGAGGTCAAAGGTGAAGATTAGATGGGTAATAATGCCTAACATGAGGTTAGAATGAGTTTGTGGTGTAAGACTGCCCAGAACCGCCCGGCACATCCATCAACCGTAAACAACAAGTCTAATGTGAGAGGTTAGCGCATTGAATGCTTGAACCCAAGGTTGGAATGGATTTGCGGTGTAAGACCGCCCGAAACCGCCCGGCACAATCCTGCTACCGCAAATAAGTCCAATGTGAGAGGTTGATGCATTAATAAATAATTAATGCTAAACAAATTTGTTAAGTATGGTAGGGTTAAGTCAACATGAAAAACTTAACCATTATGACATGACAAGTGGGTGGGTTAAGTAACTCGACTGGATTATTGACACTTAACCAATATAACATGATGAATGGGTGGGTTAAGTAAACTTGAACTGATTGATTGATGACACTTACCCAATATGGGGGGGGGTATGCGAATAGACCCTAGGAAAACCCTAGTAGCGGGACCCTTTTCATCAGTAACCCACATTAGGTATCAACGGGACCCAGAGCTAGGCAGGGTAGGGCACGATTACTGGGCTGATTATACACGGTCAAAATAGCCGCAGGTGGTACGGCAGTGCGGTTCCGACAGATTACGAGCGTGCACGTAATTCCGACATGGGAAAATTTAGACACTGATTACCAAGTACGTATAAAGCTGTGCACTCTAGAACTGTATCGGGTTGCCACCCTAGGAAATGATACACCCTATGGTGGGACCAGAACAGGTACCTACAAGTAAGGGTCGAGTTGATACAAACACATGTGGAACGTTATGAGTAGGAGCCGATCAATTAAGATAGGTACGGTGGGGACAGGTAAACTGCCAATATGAGGTGGGACCATCATCATGAGATATGTACCTATAAAACTCTCATGTGGGAAATGGGGATCACTTATCTTGTTTTGTAACAAATGACATTAGTTGAACACTAGTTAGGTGGTGCAGAGAAATTAGGAATCAGTACGATACCTTATCATGTTCTAGTCTTATCTTATGCTTATCTTGTTATCTTGCGGTGCTTATTATCATGGTTATGTCTTGTATCAAGTTTATTCATGTCATGATACCTTTACCTGTTTACATGCTGAAAGTCACTGGACTTACCAGGCTTTATGGCTGACTCTGTTTTTGTTTCGCCTTCTTTCTTTCGTCCCTCCCTAGGTCCACAAGGAGGGAATACCACCGCTTAGTTTAGATTCTTTTCAAGCTCGAAGATTGTGATGTATTGCTTTGGACTTTTTGCTTTACTGCTATGGCTGGCTACTGCTTGATTGGGGAATTATGTTATGTTATTTTGTATTATGCTTCTTTTGAGAAACAAGACAGATATTTGATGTAATGGGTTTTGATGTTTTGGTGTTGATGTTTGAAACAACCCTTATGAAAGTTTATCCTATTATGCTACTATGGAATAAAAGTTCTAATTGTTTTCCGCTGCTTAAATTTGTCTGTTTTGTAATTTTATCTGTTCTATACTCTTATGACCCCCACTAAAGTTAATGCATTCCCTTTGTGAGTGACCTTAATGGAGGTGGGGTGTTACATTCCGTCAGATGATATGTAGCTAGGCGACGACGAGCTTGACAGGAAGCACAACTTTATTTTAATGTCGACTAGAACTTAGGATCGATAAAGTGCTGATCAATTTTCGTATACTTTCGACGATTTGAAGAGCATATAAGTACGCGAGTTGAAGATTCTGTAAGTTATCTAATTTTTTTTCCAATATTAAATTTTTTTAATTAGATATTTAAGTATCGAACCATTTGTAACTAGGCACGACGAGAACGAAGACGTTGCTCTTGGCTAAACGTTATCGTTTATATTCAACAATTTGCAATTATGATACAAAAGACATTATACACACACTTTTGGGTGGAGCAGGACTTGGTGATTTCACTAATATGTGTTCACTTAACTATCATCAAATTATTTCATACTTTAAAATTGCTTCATTTAACCGTAAATTAATCTTTTAGGTATAATGAACCTTTTAAATTTGAATACTCAGTTGACTGGTGTGTTAGCCACCTATTGGCGGAAGATTATCAATACATTTCATTTTAGGTCTGGGGAGTTAGGCTTCACCCCTTTAGACCTTATCATGCTTCCCTAATTTCGGTGGGATTGGAGGAGACATTACCTTACGTTGATCATTATCATCCCTCTAACATTTTATCATCCATTCTGCCTCAATTTGACTTCCACGGTGGATTGTCTTTCGAAATACAATTGCGAGTTTGTTATATTAGATAAACAATCCTATATTTAATCACTGTACATGGCGAAGAAAACCAGAATTTGGAAATGGCACGACTGTTTATTCTATATTTGATGAGAAACTTATTCTTTTCAAACTGTTCGACACATTGTCGATTGAACATATAATAACATTCACTACGCCGTAAATGACCTATTACAACGAAAATTCAAGGTATTGCTAGCTATAATGTAACGATAGGTATGCTGATTTTTTGTCTATTGAAACACACGCTTCAAGGGGTTAGCATAGAAAATCCAAGGTATTGCAGTAGCCACGTGAATAAAATTATCAATCCCGGTGATTACGATCCAACGGTCCACGTTACCAGTCTGCGTGAATTAATCTTTTATGCGGGACACAATAACAAAAAAAAGGCAAAACGCTTAGCAAAATATTTAAAGGTTTCAATGGAAAACTTAACAAAATACTCCACCACTCAAACACTCTCACTCGCAGGTTCAATTAGGCTAAAAGTTCAAGTTTACAAGCTTAATGGGGTTTGATTACGGCAAGTTCGAGTTCAAGTTCAATTAGGGCTTCGGTGTTTCAATTAGGTCTACAATAGGGGGTTTGTTTGGATTTCAAATTTCAGTTAGGGCTTCGATTTAATCTGCTGCTTAAGGTATCACTCAATGTATATTTCAAGTATTTCCTAATTTGATTGTTATGTTGCTTAATTTACTGATTTACTTATGCGTTCAGGTGTAATCATATTTCGATTTTATTATTATGTTTGTCATTGTAACAAACTTATGTTAAACAGTGCTTATATGATATTATTGTGTTTTTCTGCCTTATAGTCATGGCTAAATAATATTTGTGTACCCTTTTTTGTGTGTAAATCAGCGATGAACGACGAAAAAATATGGGAAGAACTTCCTAAGTTCAGATGACTGCATGTTATTTGTGTGTAAATTTAGGCCTCGATTACCAAAGAATACATGCATGTTCAAATGATTGTATGCTATGTTCGGCAGAAAATGAAAAGGAATATTACTGTAAAACTTGTGGTGTTCAAGGTGGGCTTTACCGGAAAAAATGTACCAAATTTAAGTAAGAAAATGTTGTTTCTTCCTTGATTAAATGTTATAACTGATGCATCATATTTGTGGCTTCTTTTTGTATCTTTTTTAATGTTTCTTCCTATTTTACATTTTAGTGAAGTGGTTGCTTTATTTTATAATGCACTTGGTTTATTTTATTTTGTAATTATGTCATTCTAATGTTAATTTCTCCATTTTGTGTAGGATGGAGGCAAATCTTAGATTCCAACACAAGGAAAAATTTGGTAAGAATGGATATATTGGTGGAGAAGAGGCTATTGTAAAGGGAGTTGATCTGGATATGTTTTCGTACACAATACTGATGGATTTTGTCAATGATGAGCTACAGTACACAGAAATTGGAGGAGTATATGCATGGAAAGGAGTGGGTGGAAATTGGTGGGCAATGATGTAGAGCTGTTGTTTATGATGCAAATAGAAAACAATGGTGATTACATTGATTTCTATGTTGACAATGTGGTCGATGACAAAGCTGAGCCAGTGAAACAAATGCAGCCATATATCATCGTACTCCCAAGGAAGAATCTATTTCCAGGTATAAACATATCCTCTGATTTGTACTAATTTGATGAATTCGGTCATTTTGTTGAATATGTTTTTCATTTTGCTGCTTTTAATGTACATAATTTTTTTGTGCATTTATGTTTGAATATTAGGACTTGTTTGATTTTTAGTGCACTTAGTAGAATAATAAAGAACTTGTATGTTGCAGCTGCGAAATCACTGAAATGGCAATTTGTGCTCACTATCTGCAACAGGTAGCAAAAAAGAAGCAGACTGATCAAGTTTTTACTCCTAAAAAGTCGGCATAGCTAAACAATCCATAAGTGATCAGCGAAGCATTTGCGAGCCCACCTATCAACAACAAGCAGATTAAAGACTTTACTCCTAGAAATTCGGCATGGCTAAATAATCCAGTTACCAACAATGCAAAAGTGATCAACAAAGTTGCTGTGAGTTCACGTATCAACAAGAAAAAGGTGGTCAGCAAGAAGTCAACTGGAGTCAGTAGTTTGGCAAAGTTACTAAAGAAGGAAAATCCAACTGAAATCAGCGATGCAACTTTGAATATCAACTCAACAGGTATCAAGAGTAAATTGGATTTCGATAATTCTCCACATGAAGAGGAAAATATGGATGAAAATGAGATACTAGTAATAAAACTACAATCTGATCTTCTAATATGATCTACATATTTTTGCTAATATTTACAATAATGTCTTGTTAAATTACTTTCAGAATGATGATCTATCACCTCCGCCACCTCCACCGCTTACAGAATATGAAAAGGGAGAGACAAAAATGTCTCACAGAAGAATAGTGCTTTTGAAAAACTTGGAATTCCTAAATTAGTCACTGAACTGAGAAATGAATTTGAAAAAAAATAAAACAAAATCAAATATGCCTGCTGAGGATAGCAAAGATTATGTTCCAGA